>VXBX01008488.1:125066-182454 GCA_013400415.1 Scytalopus superciliaris
CAGACATTTTAATGTCCTATATTCCAGTATGTCATATACACAAAGCATTTCAAAAACATACTTTGCCTCTGGTATTAATTATGTGTATAATTTGTATTATATATATATCTGCATGCATAGTAGTGTATCAACATTACAGAAATATAGTATTTAAGGGATTGTTTTGAAAAATCCATTATCTTTATTAGGTGTGGACATACTGCTTTCTTTTAAGAATATTTTTTATTTAAATTAAAAGTTAAGTTTCAAAGAAGTAGTTCCAGGGGTGGGATAGCAATTTCATATTTAAAAGGAAATCACCATTTTTCATTCTGAAAAAATCTATGCATGTTCAAAAAGGACACGTGCATGGATGCATGAGAATGGCTACAGTGTTTTAAAGCTTTTTTCAAAAGTAACTGTATGAACTCAAACTCCAGTAATTTTACTTCTCATGCAGCACCTTAAATCCTGGCTAAATGGCTAAATTTTATTTTATAAAGTTATTTTAAGCACTAATCAGCTACAATAATAATCTATATTCTAGTTAAGAGAATACAGAATGTAATGCCAGACTGCCAACATACAAAGTCTTAGTAATCTTAACATGTTGCTGCTTTTTTCAAAGCTGCATCCCAAAATAAATAATTCTAGACAGAAAAAAAAAGTCCATTTTAAAAAGGAAAAAAACAAATACAGGAATATTGTCTGGATTTGGAACAATAATTGCATATATATATATATGTCTAGGAAATGTATATGTTTCTGATTTAAATGAGATTTTGGAGGAAACAACCATTTTACTAATAATGAAAAGAAATTAATACAGCAACAATTGTTTGTTCAGTGTTGCTATAAATGATGTTTACCACAATCTCCAGTAAATGTTTTGACAATGATTTATAAGTATGTCTAATAAAAATGTTATATTTTTTCCATTCTAGCAGACAGCTAGATATTTTATAAATGTAGTTCAAAGTAATGTATTTGTTTATTTTTAATAGCTTTTCCCCTGATTTTTTTTTCGCTTAATAAAAATGTCGTCTCTCCTAAGAATACTTTAAATTAAAGCAGATATTTTATTTTTGTTGTTGTTGCTGAAATATGCTATTCTTTTTTTCACTGCTGATACTTATTTAGTAACTTTAGCAGTTATTGAATATTTGCAGTATATGTTATTGAGGATTAAGTGTTAAATGTATTTGTATAGGTAAAGAATCTGGTATTGCACAGGTCAAGTGTTTTCAGCATGAACAATAAAGCAATATATTTAAAGAAGTGTTAGTGTCTCCTTTCTGAGTCCCTTTTTTATTTCAAAGTGCAAATATGGTTATAAATCACATCACCCAATGCATACAAATGATCTGAATTACAAAACAGACTGGCATATCTGCAACTTCTGTTTAACCTGTGGAGATGACTCATATAATTGAACAGGATTATGGATACTATACTTACATATAAACTTTGACTAACTTGTTTTAAAGATAACTGCTTCATGGAGGAATGAAGAGTGTGTCTGAAATACCAGCAGAATTAGCTTTCCAAAAGGCAACTAATCCACTAATATTTCTCCCAAATTTCTCAATTGATTTATACAGAACAGTCTTATTAAAATGACATACCACCTCTGCACTTCTGTATCTAATTGTCCTTTTTGTGTAAGAGAGAGAAAGTGCTTCTGTGCTTAAGTATAATTAAAAGTATAATTAGGAAAAAGTACCTATTTTAGAAAGGTTATGATCAGCAAAGCTTACTTAAGCACCTGTTTTTCTTTATGCATCGTTTATGTCCACCTCTGTTCTGAAAAATATCTCCTTATAGACATGTTAATAAACATATTGATTCGAGAACACAGTGGATGTAGCCAGGAGGTTACCATGTTCCAAAAAGTACAGTGCCCGGAGTAGGCACCATTATTGGTGCTGTCTGGACCAAAGCAAAGCACCCTTTTTCTGCGGTATAGAAAAGCATGTACTGTATGTGTTGGAAGATGAGATATGGAGGGCAACCTGTGGCAGTATCCTCTTTTTGAGTTGTATGTTCTGTACATGAAAGACCAAAAATAAAAGCATGTCCTAATTTCACCTATGTTTTTTTATGCATTCAAATTGTGATTTTTGATCCGTGACATGCAACACTTTTTACATGAAAATCAGATGGAAGATGTTCTGATGCCAGCTGCTGCACAGAAGAAAGCTATTCATATTTGGAAATTCATACTTTCCCAATAAAATACTGGTCCAGTTGGAGAGAAAAGTGATTGTGATTCCTTGACTATTTAGTAAAATAAATGTACTGTAAGATTTGAAGTACCCCTCAAATATAAAAGAGTTATGTAGTAAGTATTCATCCTGACTCTTGTACTAAAGGACTATCTGCCTACTTTTGGCTCTCACTTCAATTCTGTTGCCTTCTGGAGTGCAGGAAGAGCAAATTCTGGAGGGTAAGGGCCTGGAGACTGTTCAACTCTGCTAACTTCCCGTTTGTCATTAGAAAGAAGCACTGCCTGTCCATTTTGAAAATATTTTATATCTTACTGGCCTGCAATGATATGGCATCATATACCACACTGCAGCATGCAGGACTGAAAACCACCTGAATTAGTCTTGTGGAGCCCTGACAGAGATGCTGTTTGGTGATGAATGCCCTACTGTCTTTTGAGTTCAGTGAGAGCGTCTGGTGGGTGCTCTCTGTTGCCTTATGAGTGTCAGTTTGGCAGGCCCTGGGCAGGAGCAGGGCTGCCAGCAACTCTGCAATGTTGAGCACATGGCTCAGGACCTGCGTCCACCTCTTTCAGCCTTATACCACCTCTTGCCATCACACCACAGACCCTGCTGTGCCCAAACTGGAGAGAGCCAGCTCTCACATTCTTCCTGATAAGAAATTTTTAATAGAGAAACAAAAAGGAAAGTATTTTTCTTTGTGAAATGGTAGGACAAAAGGAAAAATAGGATCAGGATTTTTAAGAAGAAGATACGGTACCAAATCTGCTTTGCATCCCAAATTCTCCCAGATTAGACCCTAACAAGGTGGTATCACAAAGCAATCAAAGGAGCAGGGTAGGAAACACAGTTGAGTCTGTTACCATAAGAAATCTTGTATGAACTTCATAGTCTTTTCATAAGGAAGAAAGGTTGTGCCTTTGCTGAAGCATAAACACTTGCAGTCTGTATGTAGATGTGTTTTTAGATGCTCGTGTGTGTGTGTGTGCCTGTGCGTGAGGGAGAGTCAGGTCAGGTTCTTATTTACAACTTGTGAGAGACAGAAACAAGTGTATTTACTTGCAAGTCTGTAAAGGACATCAGTGTAAACAGGATTAGGCCTGTAATATTATTCTTCAGCCAAGATCTACTCTACAGAAGGTCACTTAGGTGAAAAGTATGTGAAATTTTTATGACAGCTTTTTAAGTGTTAATTTGATAAAAGAGATATGGTGCAAATAAAATGGTACACAGTGTAAAAGGCTCCCACGCTGACTGAAAGTCCTTTAGTACCAACCTGAGACTCTCATGATCACTGAAGAACAAATAATTTTAAATTATTCTTAGAAAATAACATAGTTTTTATTTTTACAAGAATTTTGTGAGGTTTGGAAGGAAGTCCCAGTGTATGCCAGCTGCCTGACACTACTCTCTTATTTAAATTTCAAAATGTCATACCTCTCAGAGTCTGGTAGGATTTACCCTGCAACAAAAGAACAGATCAATTCTGATGTCTGAAAAATCCATTTCTGCCCATAAACTTTAATACTGACCTCTGTTTCTGAGAGACAGAACAAAAGGATATGTTTGGGACAGTGGAGGCTGGAGAGCACTTTTAAAAACGCCTTGTGATTCACCACTCCTCCCTCCACTCACCAGGTTTTGGATTCTGAACTTAGTATCTTTTTCTAAGGTAACTTAATTTCAGAGGTAAGTGCTCCGCCCCTTGCTGGGAGTCAGATCCAGCTGCAACCACAAATCCAAATTGAAGGCATTTTAAGTTGCCAGATATTTTTGAAAATCTTGCAAAGCTGGGAGCTTGTTCTTGCTCTTAGCAAGTAATTCTGCAGTAAGTCAGGTATTATGAACTGTATATAAACATCTGTTTCTGTTTTTTTAAATTATTGAAACCATCAATGAAAAAAACAACAAATATAACCTTACCCATATTTTCAATTGTATTGCTGAAATTTTTCTTTTCAAATCACAGAACATAGACGTCCTTTACTATGAAAGCTTCACACAATACTCTTTAAAGTATAGTATATCAATGCTTTAAAAAGAACATTTAAAAAATGAAAGATTTTCCCTATTTTGTTCCAATGAATATGGGTTGTCCCAAATTATTTTAATATGAAAAAATCTAATCTCTGCTTGTAAAGCAGATTATGCATGTATTAAATTCTTTAAAATTAGAATTATACACCTAAACAACAAGAAGGGGGTTAAATTCAAGTTTCTACTTTGTTCCAATTCTCATTTAGTAAAATAAAACAATGTGCAATCTACCATTTAGTGAAATGCTCTGATGAATTAATTTCTTTCCACATAAATCACAAAATAGAAGATTCACAACAGCCAATCTTTTTAACTGAGAAAAAGTAAGGCCAATGAATTGTTACAGCTGTTTATACACTTGGTACATCCAGCTCCTTTTCCCTTGCCCACCCACCCTTGCCTCCAGTTGGTAAGGCAATTTTGCACTTCTAAACATTCATTCTGCTTTTGATCTCAGCAAAATGTTGCCGAGTTCCCTCTGTCCAGGAAGAGGTCAAAGCTCATTTGGACTAGGGCCTAAAACATACAAGGACTGTAGGCCCTCAAGGTCATGACTACAAGTTCATTTATGACAGTTTGCCAACAGAGTCATTTTGCTTGAGGTTGTTGGTCCTGGTTTTCTCCCATACCAGCAGAGGACTACTGCCTCCACAGCTGCAGGTGTGTCATCTACCACGGGCACTGTTTTCCTTGTTAAATCCTCCACAAATCTTGCTTCCTTAGGACTTGGAATATAGAAGGCATGAGCCCCTCAGCTGTTATTGTCACTGCCCAAAGACAGCAACAGTTTGTGATTAGGGTAGATAACTAACTGTTGTGGGGGTGGGTACATACAGTCTTAAATCATAAATACAACAAGGAAAAAAAAATAAAAAAATAAGACAAACGCAAAGGAACTATAATTTTTTCATCAGAAAGGGCATCCATTACTGTAACAGCTCTTGGAGGCTGTGGAAGAGGTAGTGGTTGAGGCTCAACTGACCAAGTAGATCAGAAATAAATAGGAAGTAGAGTACTATACAGGAAAAAAAAGAGACTAAACTCAGGCATACAGCAAAGGCACTCCACCAGTGCTGCCCATCTGAAATGTGCTACCATGGTTGGATGAAGTGCTGCATGTTGAGGAAAGGTCAATGGATGCAGAAATTTTAGTTCACGTAAATGTGTAAAGGAATTTACTGCTGAGTGCACTGAGGTTTATACTTTGCCTGGAGAAGCAGTGAAAAGGGATGGCATCTGGTCTTCTATTTTACCACGAAGAGTTCTTGATGTACAAGAGGAGGCCTGGTTTCAGAGAGGGCAGCATTGCCCTTCAGGCAAAGGTCCACCTGACCCCAGTGGAGACATCATTTGATCCACTCACAAGGTCTGTTTTATGAGATAGCACTAGGAAAGTTCTTACCATTGCCCTTGCTGAAGTGGTGAGGTTGTGGCCTTTTCTTTACAATTGATGCAGTGGCAATATTTTAAAGGGCAAACTAGAGGATAGGATATAGCAAACAGACAACTCATCCTGAAGGAAAACCAGAAAGCTTTCTTGAGTGTTTGGTGTGCTATTCCTTATTTTAAATTCTGTTTATGTTGCTAAAATTTGCATATATTCTTTTTAATGAATGCTACACAGCTGAGAGACAGTGAAAGATGAAGAACATGTAGCTTGTTTAATACCAGTTCATTAAATTAAGCCAGATCTGCTTTGCAACAAAATCCTACATTCTTGAATTTCATAGACAGACGGGGAAATAATTTTCATCCAGCTCCTCAAACTGTTGAATTTTGTCTATCTGTTTAGGTGAATTACTTGGGCAGCCTTCTTTGTCAGGGTGTTTAGATGCCTCATGGTCTGCTAATGTATTTAGTTGCACAATGTCCTACTCATCAGATTTCTGTCAGCTGTCTCAGTCCTCAGTGTCTTTGACAGTTTTCACAATGGTGTTTTTTCAAGTTGGCTTTTTCTGCTGCTAAGGCAGAAGCTCTGTATCCATGCCCAGGATACTACCCTGCATCAGCCACAAGTGCCTGCTTCTCTACAAACATAATTTTCTCAATTCGAAGATGAAGCTTCATCATGGGGAAAAAGGAGATGAGTATTTTATGTTTGCATGTTGTCTTCTGTGCCAAAACCTATACCTATAGAGTCCCATAAGATTCGGTCCCCTCAGTCGTGTTTCAGCAGCCACTGAGTGATGAAGTCAGGACTAAGCTATCAGGGTTTCTCAGAGGGACCTCTTGTAACACAGGCATCTCTTGTCACCTTAAAGCATCATTTGTACTCCACCTGTCCAAAAGGCTAAACCTCAACTTCAGTATGAATAATAGCTAATGGGAAAAAAAAACAAAAAAAAAACACAAAAACCTTTATTTTAATAACTTGTTTCCTTTATAACCTTTCTCTTGATGAAAGATATCTCTACCTGTTAAGCTAGTTGGCAATCTGTTAAATAAATTTTGATGTGTGAAGGACCAAGACAGAATAAAACACAACATCCACTTGTGAGTATCCAAGTTTTTCTTTGGTGTTTTTAATTCTGCTTCTGATTACTGTACCTCATTACATCTAGCGATCAAACTATCTAGTATGAAAAATTCTCCATATCAAACTTTATGCACTATGTAGCCCAATTAAATAACCATGTTCTTCACCATATAGACTTAGGACTGAATTTTCTGCTCTACTACTCAGAGCCTTTTCCCGTGACCATCACCTCTCCAGTGGTAATTATAATATTTTTTTTCTTTCATTGCAAATTATGAAAACTTCTTTAAGAAATTAATCAGTCACCTGAAATAAACAGACACAAATCTTGGCTTCCTATTTCACCTCATAAATTTAAACATCTGCACTCCATCCTATCCATCCTGAAGAAACTGAAGGTGAGACTGACCTTTCTTTTATTTATATTTTCAAGAAACCCATTCAGAAATATAAACATTAGAAACACCCTACTCTGCAAGCTGAGGATATTCAGTTTTATATCTGTAGTGTCACCAGAGGTCAATTCTACCTTTGTATTGTACCACCTTATGTGCCCATCCCTAAAGTATAAAATGAAATAATGCTGCTGTATAAGACAGAGAAACCAGTTCAGTCATTCTTTAGGAAAAATAAATTTAAAAAGAGTAAGATATGGTACCTCTTTCTAATTACTAGGAGAAACAAAGAATACTGCTGGATTTCATTAGTGCAAGCTACTTTACAACTAGTAATCCGTGTGTCCAAAAAAAAACCCAAACCAATTCTGATGTGAAAAATAGCTATTTGTTCTCATTCCTACTGAAAAATAATAAAAATCTCAGCAAGATAGTACAGTATGGCAAGATGAGGATCTACAAATTACTGCCTTCATCTGGTATTTTTCTATTTTGTATGTATTTCTTTGTGTGTTTTCATATTTCATATGGTTCAGGGAGAGCCATAAATGCTCTCCTAACACAAATTCTAGAATGGCACTGGGGAATCCATCCTTTTGCTGAGCCAACAACCATAGTAATACCCTGGAAAAACTGCAATTTAATTCTGGTTATTTTTTAAATCTTATTATCTCACAAATTTATATAACATCAATGAATTAGAAACATCAAGGGGAAAATAAGATAGTAAAAACATACAAGCTGTGGACAGTAACAGAAGAAGCAACAATGGACTTCTATAAAAGTAAAATCAAAATGTCTATTGTTCTATAATAGAGTCATTTTTTAATAAGAAGAGAAAATCTTGGTAGAATATATTTGCTTAGGTATGGGAGAATCAGAATGTACACATTAACTCAATGCATGTCAACAGTCCTATTGAATTCAGCAGGACTATGCAAATGCACACATTCTCTTACTTCAGATATGTGTTTGCAAACCAAAGCTGCTTGTAGTGATCTTAGGTAACATTCTTGAAATTCTCTGAGTGATTTAAGATCCCACAACCTTTTGACAGTCTGAGACACCAAAATCCTCCGGGAAAAGGAAAAAAAAAAAAAACAGGAAAAAAAGAAGGGCAGATTTTCAAAGACTTCAACCCCAAAGCTTCTGTTCACATTTAGAGCAGAGGGCAAGTTAAAGACCTTGGGAAAACCAGAGCAGTAAGAACTCACTTGGAGTGGCAAGGACTAGGAGGGAAGCTTGTGCACCTACCTCTACTCAGTTGGGTAATCCCTCTGCTGTGTGCATGTTCTGTAGCAGTGCGTGTTCTTCTGAAGGTATTTTAGTCCAATTTTTCCATTACTGAAAAGCTAGAGAGAAAAAGGCCTACAATGAAACATAAAGACTCAGCAAGTTAGAGCAAATTTCAACAGAAAAAAAAAAAGTAAGCTTGGGATCTCTCTTGTACCTCTTTGAGAGCAAAGTCTTGCACATGGATCTGTTATGTTCCTGAAGTACTTTCCCAGTGATGGTCTTTTGAGATGTGGTACATGGACACAGCTACAAAGTTTCTGGCTTTCTGCCCCTGGGTTGCAGTCTCCATTTCACCTTTGCACCTCTCAATCATAATTCAGCACAATAAGAGTAAACTGACTCAGGAAATTGACTCTGATCTTAGGACCGAGTGTTCTAAGTGGTTTATTCTCTGTGGTAGCATGGAGTTGCTTGCCACAGACTTACTAACCAAAACAAAGGTGGGTTTTGAGCAGCAGTTTTGTGGACATGAACTAACTGATGGGCTTAGGCATCCGAAAAAAATACCCTTTTTGGAGATAGTACTACTTCCCTTGTGCTAATTATACAATGAAGAGACTAAATTTCTTTTGCTCTGATTCTTCCTTTGAGTTGAGAAAAACAACCCAAAAAAACTATCATCTGATGCATTTTATTTAAATACCCTTTGCATAAGATGAATGTAAAATTAATAAAATAACCCAACTCTGAATTCAATCTTGTTGTCATGCTGTGTGACACACAACTTTGCTACCTTCCCTCTCATAAGAAATGGAATGGATCTCTATTTTTATTTCTGATATTTTAACTTTTAATACAGTTGTTGAAGAAACTGTATGAAACTAGATCTTTCAACACATTAAGAAATAAATCAGATGAAGTATTAAGGTGGTGACTATGTGTCTTAAACAAGTGAGGTTAATATTGAATTCCTTGTAACTTAAATACAAACATGGGTACTGATAAGCATCACCTATGTAAGGACGTAGAGAAAAGAAACTTTCCCCACAATGAGCCCGTTCAGTACTCTCCCTGTTGTCCAAGGATTAGAAGTCACTATGAGGAGTTACTAATGATAGCTAAAATATTCCCCAATTCTACCTTAGATAGAGCAACATAATTAACTTGACTGTGCTGGTTCTGGCTGGGGTAGAGTTAATTTTCTTCATAGCAGCCAGTATGGGGCTGTGTTTTGCACTTGTGTTGAAAACAGTGTTGAGAACTCAGGGGTGGCTTAATTACTTGTTGAGCTGTGCTTACACAGCATCAAAGCCATTTGTGCTTCTCATCCCACCCTGCAGCTGAGAGGGCTCACGGTACACAAGGAGTTTGGAGGGAACACAGCTGGGACAACTGACCCCAACTGACCAAAGGGATGTCCCATACCATATGGTGCCATGTTCAATATACAGAGTTGGGTGAAGAAGGAAGGGGGGGATGTTCAGAATGATGACGTTTGTCTTCTCAAGCCACCATTACATGTGATGGAGCCCTGCTTTAATGGGTATGGCTGAACACCTACCTGCCCGCTGAAAGTGGTGAATGAATCCCTTGCTTTGAATTGCTTGAGCATGTAACTTTTTCTTTATTTGTGTATCTTTATATAAGCCCACAAGTTTTCTCACTTTTGCAAGCAGGTGGCTGCATGGGGCTGAGTTGCAGCTGGGGTTAAATCATAACTATGATTCTCAGCTTTCACATCTCTCACCCAACCCTCCCTTAAACTGCATTTTTAAAAATTGCTTTTCTCTTCCTTTCTATAACCTTCTTTTTCAGTTTTAACTAATACAAACAAACCAGAACTAAACCAAAGTTCTATGCAAACATTGATAAGGTGGATCAATTACCAGGACAAGAAAGCTAGAAACTATTGCATAAGCCCTGGCTCATATTAATAGGTTAATGCTCACAGATATTCTAACTGCAGTTTTGGACATGTCTTCCTAAGGTAGATGTATTCCTTTCCACAGCTTCCAGGTACGATCCATTGGCTGGTCCTAGTCTGTATTGAGTACCATACTCAGAATTATTACATGGCTTCTTTCTGGTCCTTGTGTCTCTGTTTCTTCCCATGGAAACCAGGATCAAGGGAAAGACAGCAAAATTACTTGTTCATTCCTGGATCTCACTCTAATACATATTTGGACTCACAAATTGGAAAGTACTCTGAGATCTTGCAGTTTAAATACACCACTAGTGAACATGAGGAACGTTCATAGAGCACAGTAGTGTCTCTACTCACAGTTTCACAAACTACTTCCTAGCGCAAACTAGTAAGAAGCCATGGGACTCCAGACACATATTGTCCTTTGGCTCTTCTCCCCACAAGTTGTTCCCATGTGAGGCTGTCTTCTCCTGGGCTGCTGGGCGGAAGGACTGAAGGCACAAAGTGCAACAAAAAATGTACCAAGGCGGTTGGACCGTGCAGGCAATTTGATACATTTTGAAGGCCCTTTACACTAGGAATATAAATCCATATCTCAAAAGGTGTGGTTCCTGTTGGAAGTTCTACAGCTGTAGTCACCTTGGCCAAATGCTTCTAAAATAACCAGCAAAGACTTCTTTAAACAAGCAAAATTGAGACAGCTAATCCTCTTGTAAGTTTTATTATGGGCAATCTTTGTGAAGTTTTCCTGTTTTATTAATCTTCGCCTTTGGTGATAGTGCATCTTACTAAAGGCTGGAGAAGTAAAGAAAGGAGTAAATACCTCCAGTTTTTATTCCACTGCTTAGATTAATTTCTCACAGCCCAGCTCTTTCAGTTCAACAGACTCAGTTCAGATCTAACAAAAATATGGCTTGTTATATTAGAGAGTTTTTCTTCCTTAGCAGTTGACTCTTAAATTCTTTTTTTGCAATAATAGTATGGAATATTTTGCTGGTTTGCAGATCTGAGAGCTATCCCTCCATATATAAACAGTTGCCTGTTTGTACATACAGGTGCATGTATGTATATAAATTAGAAAGCTGCGGCTCTGAATAACAGCTTTATGTGCACTTGGATTACTAGATCTAAATCTTTTACATACATATATCTTGTGGGCATTGTCATATTAAATGTTTAATACATTCTGGAAACAGCTAGTGCTAAAATGAATAGTATATAAAGAGAAATATGTCAAGTTGCAGTTTAAAAATAAAGTCATTACTTCCTATCATTAGACACAGTTACTTTGTATATCAAAGCAGTGAGTCATAATTGTATTTTCAAAACTGGCTTTATTCTTATCATAGGATTACTAAGAAAAAGGAGGTAAAAGTGCATGATAACTATCCAGAGGTTTTATCCACACCTGTATTCTTACATCAAAATGCGTTCTATTTTTCAAACACATTTCTCACTAATGCAATTCCAAATTCCAAATTTATTACAAATTAAAGGACACATTTTATTTTCAGCCTTGAAGAACTTTGTCTTTGAACAAAATTAAAAATTTTGAACTAAGAAAGATACACCCCTAAAAAACATGCAAACCATTCTGTGTCCACAAAAGAAATTAATTTTCGCATGGCACAGCAGAATAAAAAAAAAAATGTTTAATTAATTCATAATCAGTATAGCATTCCTGTCTAAAAGAAGTTGGCAGATTTTTGTTTATAGTTTCAACAAAGAGCACATGTTGTTTTCATCAAAGGCTCCTCAACACGTAGAACCAGACAGTACAGCAGATGCTACTGCATCTTCATATTGAATTTATATTTTGAAATAAAAGATGAACTTTGGTTACACATTCTTTTGTGTCAGAAATCACCCTTAAGCTCTTCCTCTGAGCCTCCCCTTCCCAGCCCTCCTAGTGAGACAGCAGTGCTCACTGTGGGCCTGTCCCAGTTAACACTTGCTACTTGATATGCATATGAGTCACCACTACCTACAGTGGTTCATTTTAATATTAGTAATCAGTACTACAGGCCATTTAAAAGAGAGAGTTACACTACAAGCTGTCCGACAAACAAAGAAGGAATGTAAAAAATGTACAATGCTGTGTATCTCCTGACAGACTTTAAGAAGACTGACAAAAGTAGTGCTTAATGTTCATTCACCTGGTATTTTATAAACCAAAATAATGTTATTTTTCTGTATCATGCAACACTGGAAAAAGAGTGTAGAAATAACATATGGTCAGACATTTTTCCTACTACAATCTAAATACTGTGCTGTACAGCCTCAAGACTTATTTTGGACAGTGGTAAATATTACAATTTGGCCTAAAGGGAAGAGAAGGGATGGTAGGGATGTTCAGTGCGAAAGAGCAAGGCCGAAGTTAATTATGTCTTGTTTGATCTGCAGATCTCACTGAGATTTCTTCTTTTACTTCTTGCAAGTCAAAACTGATTATGCACTGCACTGTGAGCTGATGAAGACTTGGACCACAGCACAGCTGACAGTCAGGTAGCCAATGCTGCCACAAACCACCAGCTGCTACAAGTACCCTGTAATTCCAGGGTGGAACTGGGTCCAGTACAGCAATTTTTTTTCAAAGTTACCACTTTCTTCCTTTTTTCCCCCACATCCCAAACAAGGGGACTTAGACAACACCTATAATTGTGTTTTCCTTTACTTCTACCTCCTGTTGTTGCTGCCTCAAGAAGTAGGAGACATTGCCTCCTCTCTCTCTGCTCAGAATTCCCTTCAAAGTTGCATTTTCTGAAAACTCTCTCTCACCCTCCTGCCTGGCTTTAAGCTCTCCTATTCCAACCTCCTCTCTTAGCTCACCAAAAATCCCCTTGATCTGTACTCAACAATGTTTTCAGAATGTAGTCATAGGCATGGACGATGGCTCCAGAAGGTGGCCATCTGCCCAAAGGTAAGACACTTGTGCCAAGAAGAGGCAACATCCACTTAAGGTGTCGGGAAATTAGGCATCCAATTAGAAGGGGCCCATCCCTCCCTCCATTTTCATCTGTTTCTCTCCCTTTTGTTCCAAAATACAGTCCTAAAGAATGTATTGTACTGATAGAGGACAAATAGAAAGCACATCTCATTCACTGTCTCTTAAAAGATGATAATCAGCAGTTCTGCGCTTGCTCCCTAAATGTACTTACTTGAACAGAGGTATGGCCCTGTCTGGGTTGCCTGTTTTCTGAAGTGTTAGAATGCAAGCACTGTGCTGTGTAAGCATTCTGCTAAATAGATAAACCAAGATACAGAAAACGTACAGAAAACTTGCTCAAGGCCATATGGCAATTCAATAACAATTCTGGGAATTAAAAACAAGGTTGAAGCTTTTCAAAGGGAAATATTTTCTCACAGGGAAAGAAGGCCTTTATCAACAGATCTGGGAGAGGTGGGAAATTGTGAGCTCTTGAAGTACTTCATTTTTGCAAAAAGTCCTTCCTGGAAAATGCTCAACTTCTAAAAGGCTTGTTTCGGAACTGGAAATCATAAGCTAAAAGTGGAAACATTCTGCCAACCTGTTCAGATATATTGTGGATGAAAAAGCAACATCTCCAATGGTTCTCTGTCAATTACTAAATACAGCACAACCTTAAAATCTTGAAGTTTTCATGGAAATACATTGTTGTTATCAGTGTGCAGTGTTTGGGGGGAGTGGGAGGCGAGGGGTTTAATTTTTATTTTTCCCAAGAACATGGTCCAAAAACACAGAGGTCACCTTTTGGCTTGACCCAAGAAGAGGACACAGGAATGTGTTTCCTCTGGATGCACAAGTGTCCTCATCAGAGATAGCTGGAGTTTGTCCTGTCCCAGACCCCATCACCACAGTTTCAGCTTCCAGTTTCTACCCTATGCGTGAAGCTCAAACATTTTCCACCTTACTCATCCAGTTTTTGAGAGACTCTTATTTGAGAGACTCTCTTTTGTAGAGACTCTTATTCATCATGGCTACTTCGCCAAGAATACAGTTGAGAAAAGGCTTTACCTGTGTTAAGTGTGTTTACATAACAATGAGCTCCTTTAGCCAGAGCATCAGACGTCTGCTCTCATGCTGCTAGAGCTGCGTGTGTGGTGCTGAGAGAGAGAATGTATCACAGTGTCTCCATTCATTTTGGGCCATCTCAGGAGACCCATCACCTTATGAAGCTGACAAGTTCCCCCAGCCATAAGAGTCTGTTCCAGACAGATGTTTGATAGGCACAGCCACAGCTGTAGAGCTGTCAACTGTTAGGGAAAACCTCGCCTCTGATCCTCTCCAGTATGAGAGAGAGGCCAGTCGCTTCTGATGTGATTTCTCTACAACACGAGAAGAGGTCTGTCTCCCTGGTAAAGCTAATGAGAACACTTTGTGACTGAACTGATGGTGATTTAGAGTTTGTCTTTCTACTAAGATGGTATGTAAATAAAGAGAGAGTCTTCATCTGTCTCCGGTTTTGTATAGTCACTAAAGCTCCGGATAAAGTTGGTTATCAATTTTAAAGAATTCTTTTTTAAAGGTAGAAAAAACTTTTGAAGTTGCAGCACATTTAGTTCCATTTTTAATTAGGACTTTTAGACAACATTCCTAATCAACTATAGTTGTAGTAACAGGCTTAATCCATTTAAAATGTGAAGCAGAGATGCATTCCTTACATTTGAAAATAAATTACTGACCAAGTTTTATAACAAATATAATTCAGTTCAATACTGTGGTTTAATGAAGAAGTAACAAAAGAAATAAATTACACATCCTCTGGCTAATTTAGTATACATATAGATTTTCCAAAGCTAGTCTCATCACTGACAGACAAATGCCTTCGCATAAACTTTGCTGTGTCAATTCAAGGTAGTGTTGGGTCATAGGTTGGACTCAATGATCTCAGAGCTCTTTTCCAACCTAGCTGATTCTGTGATCCTGTAATTACACTTAGACAATTATAATGGCCACTGTTTCTCCTTTCAGTGTGGATTTTACTGCATGCTTTAGTGTATCTCATTATGCCATTTCCCTCACAGAGGTGCTCTGACAGCCACTCTGACATGTCACACCTCCATCCTGGGCTGAACCTCTCTGTCCACATCATCTGCACTATGGCATGAGTGGGCTGATCATGTAAGAGAGGACAATTCTATCTGTTTTCCTCACACATTTGTTCGGTTCTCAAATTCTCATACTGACAGTTTCTAGATATCCGTGAACTAGAACAAAGTATTTCCTGACCTTCATAAAGATTCCAACCTCCAGCACCTTGGCCTTTATGGCAGTGGCAGCCCTCTGTGCAGGGTATGTGGAATAACATAATAGAAATTCTATTTAATATTGTTGATAGCTGTAAGATCTCTACTTTCATACAGAATTTTTATATGGGGGGATTTTTTTGTGTGTGTTCATAACACTGGATAAAAACACATTTGATATTTTAAGAGATTATGCATGCACTCTGAAGACATAAGGCATTAGTTTTTCAAGAAAGCATCTCTGTGTAAGATGTTTTGAATAGCATGTATATTGGAGAAATGGTATGGATGGGAGGTGGAAGAACAAATGGATGACAAAACTTCTGATATTGAACAAACATAGTTGCTTCTACCTCTGTTATGATTCACAACTACAGCTAGCCTTGTGACCTTCCTTACTACACACCAGTGGATATTATAATGAAAGAAGTTTTCTTCAGGAAGGAATATGAGATGAAAACAATGATGAAAAACAATGGTGTGGCCCAGTGACTTTGAGAAAGGGTCTAAGGGTCTTTTCTTTTCTAAAATATTATTGGTGCTACAAGATGAAAAAGTCAGAAAATACCTGAGATTATATTCTGAAAAAAAGCATGTATGTATTCACATTTATCAAACTGTATCTACTTTAAATTTTTCCTTTAATAAAATTTCATCCCTGTGCATTGTTGTTCACATTCCACAGCAAGCAAGTAGACGGAATCAAAACCTTGAGTCTTTCACAATAGCAAAATTGACAACCAAATTTATCTGAGAGAATTTGACTCAGAGGGAGCACAAATGTCACTCAGAGGTATCTTACAGAATGTTATTTTTCAGAATAAATATTTTTGAAAAAGGCAGCAGGCTCACAATGTTCCTAACTTTCAAGTAGAATTTGACTTGCGAGGAAAACAGAAATTAGTTCATATGAGTAACATATAAAAATGGTACTTCTCCAAAACTCAAAAGGGCCTTCAGCATAAAATGTGGGTGTTTATTTTTATGCATAAAGCATCTGTAGTAAAGGACAATTTATACAGTAGGGTTTGGCAAAGTGCACTTTCCCTGGAAAGCCAACATACAACAGGAAAGCACTTCTCATAAGGGCCATACACAGGCTATAAATGTTTATTGTGTTATTGACAATTATCTGTTTAAGACTGGGATTACTTGATGAGGAGTTCAGAAAATACTGCATTATGGCTTAATTGCTTCAGTAACTAATTAATTTTTAAAATACCCTGTAGATAAAGAAGATAGCAAAATAGTGGATGCATGTTTATGAACGGAAATTTTGCTCTAGCTGCCTTCCTTTCATCAAGGTTTGTTTTCATTGAGGCATATTTGTTTCAATCAAAAGTAATTTCTATAGTCACCCTTTCTTTTCCACACATCTAATTAATATGTTTGAATTTTACCTAACAAATTAAGATCAAAATTGGCTGTGAATTCACTGCCCTAATAACGTGATGGTAGGTGGCATTTTTTACGTCTTTTTTCTACAATTGACAGCTAACTTACAAAGACTAACAAATACTAATGTTGATGTTGTAGCAACATATGAGATGCCTTTGATCCCAAGACTATCACGAAAAGACAGTCAGCAATTGTTCCAAAGCTTCCTGGAGAAAAGAGATTTCCTTTATTGTTAAAGAGAATGATCTTGTGAATGGATATCCTACAGATTCAGAAGTCTCGTTAGGAAACCTAGTTTTATTCCCAAACCAAGGAAGAACCATTTCCTATAACAAATTTTTCAGTGTAAAATTTAATTAACAAGTCATTGGCTTCTACCACTCCTCTTGCAACTATTCCAAAGACTAATAGACATACCAGTCAGGAAGCTTTACATGTATTCAGACTATATTTTAGGCCATTACACCTAATTCTAATGCACTAAATAATTTCTTGTGAAGGGTTGACCCTCTGAATATTATAGACCAGTATCATCTTGCAGTTAAATTATACATTTTTAGGTTTTCCAGCCTATGACCATAAAGGAGACTATTGTCCCATTCCCTTTTCAATTTTTAATTGATTTTTATTAAGATTGTGGAGGTAAAAATGAGAAATCTTTCATTCAAAGAACTGATTGCAGAAATCAAGTGCTCCCAAGCATGTTTCTGCCTAGAGAGGCAGAGACCAGGTAAATATTTGGATTATGAACAAACCATTCTTAAGAAATATATAAAGGCAATTCTGAGGATGTGGTTGGGTTAGAAATCAAAGCATGTATCTATGTCTGCTTTGCTGTATTTGCCAATATCTTCCTGATAAAGAGATGAGGCCGGTATAAGAAAAGAGCCATTGCCTCTTTCCTCTATGACAAGACACTCCTATTTATGAAGCACTAAATTAAAATGGACTTTTAAATGTGTATTCATATCTAATGAGCCAGTCTATAAAGGCAATATGCTCTTCCCTTTCAAATCCCTCACTAAAGGACACTTAATGCTAATTATTTGTGTTATTATAGTATCTAGCATCTTCAATAGTAAAAAGTGTTTCTTGCAGTAGGTGCCTCATTCGAACATTCCACACTGTAGAGAATATACTGCTGAGGTATGAGACACGACAGCAAATGGAAGTGGACTGAGCACAGGGGCAAATACAATAATATTTTACAAATTAACCAGTTTCTCAGCTCAGGTTTTTTGACCTTTTTCATCACAACTGTGTCATGAAATTTTACAAAGAAGAGCACATTACAAAAATCTCCAAACTCACTTCATTTTAATGGCATTTCAGCCCTTGAAAAGGTTCACTTTTCAACCAGCAATATCAAAAAAGCTACCTAAGACCTAACACAGAAACAAACTTCATCCTTCTAATTTCCATGGCCCAGTGGGTGTCCATTGGGAAAACCTGGCCCCCAAAGTCCCTTTCAAACTACGTTCCTCTCAGACTCAGTAGTTCTAGAGCTCTAAGTGCCTGTGACATCAGCAGAGCTACTACAGGATTTGTTTTAAATTAGGAATTCAGGAATTCCTCGGTCCACAAATCTGGGATAACCCAGAACTATATAGTGTCCCTTAACACTGAAGACCCTTGGGCTGTTTGGACGTGTTGCTCTTTTCTGCCAAAATGTTTTCTTCAAAAAAAAAAGCTGGAGAGGAGGAGAATGAAAATCCATTGTACTATTTCTATTTTAAAATACTATCCTTTGGCTTAATTTCTATTCAGATTGAATAATTTAGAGCACAGCCAAAAATTAATAATATGAAACAGAGGAAAAAACAGAAATATTTTCAGTCACTCTACTATTTTCATCCATCTAGCAGCAATCTTATTAAAAAAAAAAAAAAGGAAGTGCACCGCTAATTATAATTCTTTCAATTTTTTAATTCACGGTGAATCATATGAACAAGAATAATTGACAATTGAGGTTTTATTCATGCCAGATTTGAACAATTAGCATCCACTTCAGGAAAACAATTTCAAGCAGCAGAAGGGTCCAAAGTATAGCAATTTTATAAACCTCTTGTAGAAGTACCTCATACATTATAGGACATTTAGCCAAAATCCTGACCTTTAAATTCAGTATTCAGTTTATTAATCTCCATAATATAAACCATTCAGAGGTATTTTATAAATGTAACATATGTGCCTCAGGACGTGCATTTTTTTTCCAAAATGCCTACCGAAGGACACCACCCTTCTTTTCAAATGTTATTTTGCCTGTATACCAACAACAGCAATATTATATATGTTTGTCTACTTCACCTATGCAACATGTAGAAATTCACAAGAAGAACCAAAAACTGCCCCTTTCCCAGACATCTCTGTTAATCTGTCAATGATTCTGCACGATTGCCACCTAGATGGAAACAACATCAGGTCATGCTCCCAAAGGATCACCACGAGAAATCATTGTACCACTGAAAGGGCTTTTTCCTGGGGGAAGACGTGGGGGAGGTGAATGGGAAGAAGTTCTCCTGCTGCAAGCCTGTGGCTGGTGGGCATATGGGGAGTATGTGGGGGCCACAGGCAGGTGTGTGGCTGAGCAGGGCTGCACCTGTAGTGTAGAAAACTCATATTGCAGTGATTGTGGCAATATTGGCAGTTATTGCCAATATTTGTTGCAAGCTGGCACCAAACAAGTATGCTGTGTATAAAGAAGCATGACTTAATAAAGCTGTTGTAGCCTTCCAAAGTAAAAAAAATACTCATAAAAGCTCCGGGCACTATCTGCTCTTGTCTTACTTTTATTCTTGAGCTGGTAGTCTTTAGATTTGTTTTTTTTACTTAAAGAACTCCTCTTCACAATGCAGACCTTATGAGTTCAATAGCAAATGGAAAGGCATTTATTCAAGCTTCTCTAGCATGCAAGCATCAGTTAATGAAGAAGACAGTATTTATTTGTATACAAAGGAAAATAGAAACAACAAATCCAATTTTTTTTTCAAAGTCTCTTTTGAGGACATGTACATGTCTGAGCCCAAATCCTAAATCTTATAATCTCTTTGGAAGGGTTACATCAGACCTTCTAATCTTATTTGCAGAATACTCCCACATCTACTGTTCACTTAAACACACTAGCATTCTAAATGGAAAAGTCAAGAAGAAAAGGTGATTTTTATCATCAAGCTCTTTCTGAAATAGTACTTACAACCTTTAAAGAACAATGCATCCATTGCCAACATTGTGTAGGCTATCAACAGAAAATAGGTTGGCTTTTTCTTTCTTTCCTTCAGAAATAACCACACAAAAACCTGACCCACACCATTAATTACCCCAATTCTATGTACATGAGATTCTTTTTTTTTTTTTTCCTCAGAATGTCCTTTAAATCACCTCAGAACTTACTCAAATGAAAATCTCACCTCATACTTTTAGGATGAGAGACTATTAAACAAAATGCCAATAAAGTTCTGTGCCTTTTTAATTTCATACTTAAATTAACATAACATTGGTATTAAATTTTGTCCATGAAGAAGTGACATAAGACTGGTAGAAACCAATGAAAATGCATGTAGAATTTTCCTAAGCCAGTCACCTAATACTTTTTATCCATAATTATTTGTGCTACTGTGTTTCCCATACAATCTCTTCTGGAACAATACAAGACAGAGAGCACTAGCTGAACAAAATAGTCCACAAGAAAGTATTATTTTTGGCTTCCTTCTCAGACATTATAATAAAATAGTGGCTGTAGAACCAGATTAACCTATTTCTTCAGCTAACCATTATTTCTTTTTAAATTCCAAAAAGTTTAATGTCTGTCTAATCTTGAGTGATAGCCTTAATCAAACTTTTTGTTGTCTCTTTCTTGCAGCATCTGAAGAGTGCTTAAAAGTAAACAGAAATGATGGAAAAGGAATCCCTATAACAGAAATTAAGAAATAAAATACAGGGATTAACCTTCAGCCTTATGTGCCTTTATCTCTTCTCTGCCTTGCAACTAAAGGGAGACTGTTTAACCATTAAAAAAGATTAAAGGTATTAATTAGACTAAGAGATAGAAACCTATCACCCTTCTGTCAGAGCAGACCAGAAATAAACCTTCTTCCAGATAAAAAAAAAAAATAAAATTATACATTTAGAGTTTGATCAAAAGGCCTGTTGATCAGCTTTTTATATTCCTATTGTTGTCTAAAAGATTAAACAAATGAGTCTGGAAATTGAATAAACATTTTGACGAATTTGTGTATAAGGAGCAGAGCCACTACTTCCTCATCATATCAAAGTAGCAGCACTACACACAAACAAATATAATTCTGTTGGGATTTCATAAATCTGTGTAAATAAAACAATGGAAGAAGATTAACAGACAGACCCCAGCAGTGGAGCTCTGAATTGCCTTCTTTTTTTTCTCCCCCAAAATGAGGAAACTACACTGTATATTTAAATTATGTAGAAAGTATTATAAATGTCTTTTGCAGCAGAAACAGGCATTATACCAAACTGCAGCTATATGCCATGTCTAAGGACAGATTAGGCATCTTTTAGAGTCAGTTGTCAGTAGAAGATTACAAAATATTATTCAAGACAGGAGACGACTGGCAGAAGAGAACATACTTTTATCTAAGAATAACCCATTTTTGAATTTTTCAAAGTTGTGTGTGATTCTTTTTTAAAATCTTATGTATAAAAAGAATTTGCAGCCTTCAATCAGACATCCTTATAAAAAGAATAGATGTTAATAAGATACATTCATCTCATCATATGTTAAAGGTGACCCTGTTAGAAAAATAGATTATGATGAGGTTGGAAAATTGTAATGGGCTATATTAAATAGTTGTATTTGAAATATGTTAAAGTCAGCTACTAAACAGTAAATTGAAAAAAAAAAATTATATTAAAGGTCACAATCAAAGAAATACTTTGGATGCATAGTACTATTTAGTAAAATAAATCACTATTCTATGGAGATATATATATAAAAATATATTTACACACACATAAATACTGAACACAGGCGCACAACTCACAAACAAAATACTCATACACAACTACATTTGTTCTTTTTTCCTGACTTAATTCAGTCTGTACCTAGTAGAGTACACTCATTTCACAGTGCTTTAAGTAGCAGATAAATGAAAGTAGAAGGAAACAGAACACTAGAACTTTTGCCTGTGCGTTTTAGTTACTGAATGAACCTCAGTATCACATGTAGATGAAATATCCATAACAGAATGGAATGATATTTTCTAAATATTTTAGTTTCCAAACATGGGAAGTTGTATTCTCTGAAATCACTTCAGGATAAATTTGAAACAAAATTGTGTGGATTTTATTGGAAATATAGTTTCTAAGATAAGGACTGGCTCCAATGGCTTAATTCAGCAAAGGTCTTTCTGCAAATATTAAGCTAAATTTTATTAACAGTCACAGAGTACAACAGTGTATTAGCAAGTATAATGAAGGTGTCCAAATCCTGACATGGTAAAAGTAATATTTTTTCTTTTTTTCATCTTATAAGGTGGTTCCAAAAATGAGTCAGAGAAGATAAATAACTAAATATTGATGCTCATATGCAGAGCTCCAAAGCAAAAATAAAAATTTAAAAAAATAAACCAAAAGCATTGTCCTCAGGAGTATTAGTCAAAAAAGCAATTCCAAAGGTGCCTTACCAGTCTCATATTAAATAATTTCTCCCTAACATCTAATCTAAAGATCTCCTCTTTCAGCTAAAAACCATTCCCCTTTGTTTTATCAATATCTGCCAATGTAAAAAGTCACTCTCGCTCTTTTTTGTGAATTGCTTCTATGTACTAAAAGGCCACAACAAAGTCCCCCCAGAGCCTTCACTTCTCCAGGACACAAAATCCCAACTCTCTCAGCCTGCCTGCACAGGAGAGGTGCTCCATTCCTTCTCCCAGTCCAAGCCACCGTGTAATGGGAGTAAAAGCTGTAACTGGTAGTAAACCCTGCAAAAGGACCCTCAGGCTCCTCATTTGCCACATTGCTGATGAAATCCAAGTTTTCTCTACCGACTATGTGTGAATGTGTAAACTGAAGTTTTCCAAAGGCATAAGAATAGGCCAAACACAAGGTTGGCAAGAGGCACAGCCACAAAAGAGAGCACAGAAAGCTCCTTTCTACTAAATGCCTTGCTCCAAAGCAGAGGGACGCTCGAGCTCTTCAAAGAGAAATGTACCAGAAATTTCCTTTGTTTTCTTGTATAGGGTTAAAAGGGTATTTCTGCTGCTTTTCAAACCTGCTTACTGAAAATAACCAGAAGGTTTTTGAAAGGGACTTCAAGAGAAAGACAGATTAAAAGGAAAGAAATCTGCTGAAGCAAATACCCATTAGGGAAAACTACAACCCATGTACTTAAAATCTAGCAAAACTTTCACAAGCTGAAACATTTTTCATAATATGAAGTATATTTAATACAAAATATCAAACAATCATAATATGTGTATCAAGAAGAATACCGAAGACCATGCCACAGTTAAGTGCTCCAGCATCTATGTTGAACATCATCCGAGGCAAGGGGATACCTCTAGCAGCAGCTGGGGTTTGGCCCTCTCTAATACCTGGGGGCCAGGGCAGGTAGTACCACCATGACCACAGATGAGGCTACAGCTGTTGTAAAGAAGTGTTAACCAACCTATTACTATGCAATAACACCAGCCAGGAATACGTGGATGTCCTCAAATGTGCACCAGTTGGGGCAGCATTTCTCATGAGTGAGTAATTGTAGGTGTTACCACACAAATCTGAGAGACAGTTAGCTAGTGAACCAGAAAAGCATGTTGCAACACCAGCACCATTTCTAGCATGTAAACAATAAACATTTCAAACATATCAGAAGCATGATTCAAAAAGAAAATGCAGCCAGAAAAAATTGTGAGGGTTTTCACTCTCTTCCATAATCACGGGTTTTCTACAGACTTTTTCTGGGTTTAAAAAATTATCATAAAGCTGAGAAAATGTCTAATTTACTATAAGATTCACATAAATCTTTTTTTTTCCACTTAAAATGTGAGAAGAAATGGTATCATAAATATGTCATGTCTTGATGCCTCTGTGTACTTTATCCAATGAAAAGTTGTGTATCTTAAAAAATTGTAACTTTCTCAAGAAACTCCCACTAAAAAATTGGTATATGAAGAAGTCCACCACCCTTCACACAAACAATTCTTTCATTCTCATAATAATCTTTTGGGGATTTGCTTTCTCTTCTGTGAAACAAGCTTTCCCTGTCCAGGTGTCACCATATTTACAAAACCATACCCTCTCAATTTCTGTTAAATCTGTAAAAAATGAATGGTTGAATTCCACTGTATCTTCAGAAGGATAGGGAGGACTGCATATGCAAAATTAATGTACAAATCAGTTTTAGCTGTTTGACTTGAAAGTCGAAACTGAGAATAGAATATTGGGGGTGACTTGTAGATAAAATATTGTGAGTTTTCTAGGCAGGGGAAATAGTAGTTTAAGATATGTATTTACTTCACAGATCAATTTTTTTGCATGTCTTTACACAGATATTCAGCTAGAAGGGCAAAAAAAAATCCAAGTGATTTTTTTTAAATTTAAGAAAGGAAGAAACAAAGATAAAGAGACTTTTCTGCCTTTTTAGTGGGAATTCACAAAGAATGCAAACTGCTGTGTCTTGGTCCAAAGCAAATTAAAATGGTTGAGTTACTATAGAAAATACTCAAAATGAGGTTCATAATAGATGTTCTAAAGGAACATTGGCTCTGGCAGTGACAGTGACTGCCTCTGCAATAATGTATTTCAAATTATTTTGCTGACTAAGTGCTTCAAAGAACACAAAAAAAAAAAAAAAATTAAGTGCTGGTTCAGCTGAGCATTTTAGTTGAATGTATCTTCCAAAGCATTTTAGATGGCTCTCCTTCCCAGACAATGATCAAAGATTTTGACACATGGAAAACCTGACTCTTTCTTCACATGCACCAGTGTTGATTTCAGCACTGTTCCTCCTGTGTTTCAGCAGCAACATGAGAGGAGAATCAGGCTCAGCATGTGTAATATCCCACCAGCATGTTTTACATTCCTGTTTGTCATCCTGTTGATGTATGAGCTGCTGCTGCATGGCTCTCTGAGGGCCATTGACTTTTGAATCAAAATGATGATATGATTGTGTTGCTGCATTTGCATGTTCTAGCATCATCTAAATTTAAATGAAAACAACACACACACGTGAAAGAAAAGAAAAAAAAGCAGCATTTTTTTTTAAACATGAAAACTACAATGAATCTTTCTAATTGTAATCAAATATTCACATGACTTAATCATATTGATATTGTCCTACCTGATAAGCTTATCTGTAGCATACAAACTACAGAACATGACATTCAAGAAACTTCCTAAATCCTGACTATATTCCTCTAGAGCTTCCTTCTTCCTCTCATCTCCTGTTTTATATCATGGGCAAATGCCCAGTTGACCAGCCTTTAAGAAGAATGATCTGATTCTTCTAACAAAGCTGCAGTAGAACTACAAACTCTCATTTCATTCTGCCTCCCACAGACCCTATGGGGAGGATTACAGCTCCCAGTTTCCTCTGCAAGTGACTTCTAATGGTGTCTTAAACTCACCCTTGTACTGATTTTGCAGAGCCATGAACAAATCAAACCCTGGACTGTGACCATTCCCAACCAACCAGAAAAAGCAAACTAAGCATAAGTAGTATCTGCTCAGCTCTGAAAGTGCCATGTCTTACTGTGAGCTCTTCAAGCTGCAGACAATTGATAACAATGGGATTTAATTGTTTTTTAAAAGAATGCAGCTATCTACGATCAGCAGGTACAGGAGAGAGATTTAAATTCAAATTTATACCAATGCACCTTTGTGAAAATGTACATCAGCCTACATATGTGCAAGACAGTCCTAGGGAAAGAGCTTATTCTTAAACCTAATTCTTGGTCAATGAGCCTTAGTTCATGTGAACAATATAATTTTAACAATAACCTGGATTTATTGCCCTAGAAATATAATATTAATAAACATCAGTGATGAATGCAATAGGACATTCAGAATTGCTAGCTGATCCCACTCAGTAACTAGGGAACATTCCACTATGTTATAGAGGAAGGACTGTACTATTTACTCATTTAAAATGCCTTTTTTTTCCTGCTCCTCCTAGGGTTTGGAGCATCTGAATTTAAATGTTGGCAAAGCCTGTCACACACAAAATCTTGGCAGCTGTCAAGGCTGTGCAATAGAGATATTGAATTTAATATAAACAATATTGCAACATTTCAAAATGCTTATGTATTTTTATATTATCTTGTCCCCTTCTGTTTACAGGCATTCTTGCATAGTCTGTTATCAATAGAAATTCACCAGGTTTCAGGACGGAGTTTATACTAGTTCTTGCTCTACCTTATGAAATAAAAAGCAGTAAGAAATAGTCTGGCACAGATATACTAGAGTAATTTATAAATTCCATCTTAAGATGTCACGTGGTGCACCTCCCTAAAAACCAAACGCACATCTCAGGCCAATAGGCCATCTCGTTTTCAATTATCACGACGCCACATTAACTGCCCTGTCAGCTTTTTCAGCCCCACAATTCCAACAGAGCCTCTCCCTATCAAGAAAAGCTGCTGCAGTCACTGCCCTAACCCTAGGCCACTTATTGTTGTACTCTTTAATTTAAAAAAATAAGTAGAAGTTCTTCATGCAAGCATTTGTCAAATGGGATAAGAATGGCTTCAAAAATGGCTTTCTATAGGGAGGCTTCTGAAGTAACTGAAATCAGGTTTAGGCTATACTTCTTCACCTACTTCACCTACTAACTTACTCTTAAGAGAGTCCTAGAGGCATCCTAGAGGTACTGGGAGAAGAGATCAATATGCTAATATTATCTAATATTCTGTCTTTTTTTTTTTGTTTTCAATTGCCAAATACTATTCCTCTCATTTGTTTATAAATATAAAATAAAATTAACTGTATCTGTGAGGTTTTTTCCAAGATCACTGTGTCTAGTTGATACAGCAGAATTTGACAAACAGATTGCGTATTATGCTTTATGCCATTGGCTTCTTAAATGTTTTATGACAAGAGATTTAACCTCCCTGAGATACAGTCCCCATATCTGTACAATGGTAATACTGCTACTGATCTGCTTTCTTAAATTCTTTGATGAAAACTCTATGTAAGAAGTAAGAATTAACAGGATTAGTAGCCTTTAAGGGACAGAACTGACTAGTCTGATGTCATGTACATTGTAGACCGTGTTATATCCTGGCAGTTTTATTTGTGCTGAGCCCAAGACCCCGTGTTAGACAGCTATCTGAGGACTTTGAAGGATGTGGAATCTAAC
This sequence comes from Scytalopus superciliaris, assembly GCA_013400415.1. NCBI lineage: Eukaryota > Metazoa > Chordata > Aves > Passeriformes > Rhinocryptidae > Scytalopus > Scytalopus superciliaris. Next base: position 152,290 of record VXBX01008488.1, read on the forward strand.
ATATCCTTGGAAGTTTGTTCCAGAGCTTATTAACACCCTACTTTTACCCCATTATTAATCTGTATCTCATACTAATCTGAATTCATGTTAAATCCAAGCTAAATCATTAGTTCTCACCTATCCTTTTTTCTACAAGATTAAAAGCCTCTTTTGTACCTGGCATTTTCTCCTTGCCAACCTCCTTACACAGTGTGATCAAGTAATTTCTCACTCTTTTTTTGATATTATTATTATTACTACTGCAAATGGAGTCAGACTGAAAATCTCAGCCTGAACACTGAAATCCTGTGCTTAAATACAAAATGAGAATAGCATAGGGTATCAGCAGCGCTAGCTCTCCTGCAGTGCCCTGCCAATGTTCTTTAATCTTGATCAGGAAAGACCACCTGCAAGGCTAAGCTGATAGTCTCATTCTTCCTGTCCATTCATTCCTGGGTCGCTGAGCTCAGTCTGCCAACATGGGTATCAATTAGCGCAAAAAACATCATCAGAATTTCAATTAAGCTGTGCTAGTGTCCCTGCATCTAAAGCACTGTTGTCAAAATTGTGCAAATTGAGACAAAAAAGCTATGGTCTGTAATTAAGTCTGTTCTCTTAGCCTGAGATCAAGTCATTTTCTAAAAAAACAAAATTGAAGAAAAAATACTTTCAAAACATTGGGAAAAAACACAGGACAGACAAAGATGTTGTTATTCCTCTTACTCAAACACATCTTTTATTTTTAAATGACATTTTGTAGGCCACTAGTTCATAATATGAAGTACTGCCTTTGGACATTAAGAGTAATAAAAAATCTTTCTGCAGAGAAACTCATGTTCAGGTTACTTTTCTTCTTAAATAAAATTTCAGTTTGTGGCCTTAGTGTGCAATTGTCACAAAGACACCCTTGCTTGCTTTGAAACAGAAAAAATGTTTAGGAGAGACATGTACATAGATAGAAATGCTGATGAAGGCCAAGGTACATAAAATTACACATAAATATTTATACTAAATATGGGAAAATCTAAAAATTGTCCTGTCTAGATGAACCTGAATGTGATTTCTGAATCTAGAACTGAAGTGTATATCTTCTGATCACAAACATTGGTTCTCATGGGGAACTTCAACCCCACTGATATCTGAGGTAAAGCAGAAACAGAGCTCAGCACACACAGTCCAGAAGATTCCTGCAGGGCACTGATGGTAACTTTTTGACACAGGTGATGGAGGATTCAATGAAGAGAGGTATGCTGCTGGACCTTGTATGAGCAAACAAAGGATTGTTTGCCAATGTGAAGACTGCGGACAGCCTTTGCTGCTGTGACCATGAGATGGTGGAGATCAGGATACTGCATGGAGAGAGGGGGGAAATAAGTTGGATAACAACTCTGGACATCAGGAGAGCTAATTTTGTCCTCTTCAAGGACCTACTTGGAGGAACCCCTCAGGTTAGGAGTCCTGAGGTAGGGTGGCTCCAAGAAAGCTCATTAAAATTCAATTATCATTTTCTTGAAAGAGATAGTGCATAGTGCCTAGATCAGTGCATCCCTATGAGTAAGAAATCAAGCAAAGTGGTCAGGAGACCCACACAGATGAGTAAGGAACTTCTGGCAAAACTCAAATGGAAGACAGGAATTTACAGAATATGGAAAATAGGGCAGACCACTTGGGAGGAATATACGAATATTGTCAGAGTATGCAAGAATGGTCCACAAAGATCCACTTAGAACTGAATCTGGCAAGGGATGTCAAGCACAGCAAGAAGGCCTTCTTCAAGTACATCAGTAAAACAGAAGACTAGGGAAATGTGGATCTGTTGCTGAATGAGGCGGGTGCCATGGTGATGAAGGATTCAGAGAATGTGGAGTTACTGTGTGTCTTCTCTTCTAAAGCCAGTGCTCAGGAATCTCAGACACTGAAGGAAAGAGAGAATGTCTTTCCTCCTCCCTTGCTTGAGGAGGATTGGGTTTGAGATCATTTAGGCAAACTTGACAGCCACAAATTCACAGGCTTTGATGGGATGCAGCTACTTGTGCTGAAGGAGCTGGCAGATGCTATTGTTTATTCACTCTTCATCATCTTTGAAGAGTCATGGAAACAGGAGAGCTGCCTAAGAACTGGAGGAAAGCCAATGCCACTCTAGCCTTCACAAAGGGCAAGAAGGAGGACCCAGGAAGCAGGAAGCTAAAGGCCAGTCAGCCTCACTTCTGTCCCTGGAAAGGTGATGGAACAGCTCATTCTGGATATCGTCTTTAAGCATGTGGAGGAAAAGAAGACTGATAGCAAAAGGCTCTATCAGGTGACTCATTGTCCTCAATGTGGTTGCCTCACAGACAGTCCAAGCTCCAATGTTTAGTTTTGCTCTTCCCAATTACCTGACATATACACCCAAGTACAAGTGATATAAGTGCTGTTCCTCTAAATACCTCAACATAAAGTTTTTTTTTTAAAGTTACTAGCTTAGTTTTCAAATACATTCACTGATCTGGGGGAGAGGTCTGGTCTGTTTAACATATACCTTAACAAAAATGACCTTTTTTTCCTCCTTTTGTTAAAACTTGGTGTCTATATTGTAGAAAAAAAGTGTGGAAACGAACTTAACAACTGGGCTTAATTTTTTGCACCTTTGCTTTCGCTAGTTTTCCAGAACATTGGACTACTGTTGTCATGTTATCACAACATCTCATCTACTTGTCACAAAACATCGTATCCTGGAAAATAATGAATTTCAAAACAAAGATGAAAGGAAATTTTCTACTAAAGAGCCTTTCTGTGGATTCACTCTTTACTTTGGAAAAACTGTGTTACAGTGTCTGTCCTTGGTATCTCACAAAGGTAAGATATCACAAATGCCAAATCTCATTATTTTTATTACAGTGTTCCTGCCAGACATTTTGAGGAAATTTGTGAGGCCACTTTTTTGAGAGATTCAAGTTTTACCCACTTGTGTATCAGACTTACAGACAGTTTTTTGCTCAAGCTCTACGTTTTCTGTGCAGGAAAGTTGCATAATTCTCAATCCTTACTAAGAAAAGTGTCAGATTTTAGCAAACATAGTAAATCTGTCTTCCTGGCTATAGAACCATGTGTATATACATGATTCTGTATATCCTTAAATATATATGTCTCAAAATTATTGAGAAAATATAAAAATAATAAAAACATGAGAAAATGATCGAAAAACTTTTTGACATAGTAAATAAAGCGTATAGAATATAGACTAGTAACACAAAAGCTAAGATTTGTATCCCAGCAAACTTACAATTTATAGTAAAAAATAAGGCTCAAGCTTTCAGGCTGACCAAACCCTTACCAAGGGTTTATAGCTCTACCACTTGCAAATAAACACTTAAATTTCAAGAACCTGCAGGAAATGTCAAACCTGTATTTTACTAGCATGGTTCAAAAGGATCTCCTCCATGATAGCTGTCTGGCTTTATCAATAGTTTTGCTTTTTTACCTGTAAGGTAATCATAAATAAAAGTACTTTTAAGTCAGTATTGGAAAGGATAATGAAGCATTGTTTTAAAAAAATATGAGAAGTCATCCACTAAAATCAGGTTTATATTATTTGGTAGAATATGTAAGACCCAACTTCATGCATTTTAAGAATTCTGAGTAAATTTCATGTTTTCTATTGAACTAACAGTTGGAAGAGAACTTTCAGCTATGTACTGTGGTTCAAGATGGGGTGGTGATTACTGTCTCTCAAAAGTGACAGCTCACTCTCCAAGCACCCAGATACAGAGGGTGAGAACCATGGATATAAACCATGGATATAGAAGACGAGAAATTTGAACTCTGAGGCTACATAAAGACCATTTTGTATGACCTCTATGTATTTACAGTGCTACTGTGTTCTCAGTCATTAAATAGAGTGAACAAAGAGAATATCCACAAAACTTTCCCTTGCCAACCTTCCAGATTTCCACACAGAAAACTGCCCAGGCATTCAAGCAGTTTTAACCTCTGCCAAGACCTCTCAAGAGCTCTAGGATCTTCAGCCAACAGTTCACAAAGGACAGAGATGGAGTGGGGCTAGAGAGGGGGGTTTGGTAGCTGAACAGCACTGAAGCTTATAGAAAGATAACAAATTATATCTTTGCCCTTGCACATTTCATTTAATTCTCCGATGTAAACCTTTTTTATCATAAACAATCTCACTTCTACAAAGCATGTACAACTGCCTGTCATCAAGTGGAACCTGCCTAATCCACATCTTGGCCTCATTCCTCAGCTTTGCTGTAGTCAGATTTCACTGCACTGTGGCCAGACACAAAGTGACCAAGGCTCAGATTTGAAAGCCAACAGCAGGAGAACCACAGGAGGGCAGGGGGTGTCTCTGGCGGCACACTCAACAAAATGGAAGGATTAACTTCTACCCACCTCCAACTCCCCAAAGCATGAAATAGGTGTCTCTGGGGACACATGGTAAGTACAAATTACACTCCACTCTGGAAGAAATAACTTTTACCTTTGAACAACTTCAGATACATAACCAAAAAGGAGATAGCACAAAGATTTCAGCATAATCTGAGTTCAAAATACAAAACTCTCAACAGCATGGGGCATCACATACATTTGAGAAACCCCCTATCAAGCTTCAGTTCAATAAGCTGATGAATGGATTACAGTGATATAGCTGTATGGAAGTTCTTTTTTCCTCTTTGACAGGTATGGTACTTCTAATATTTTGCATGCTAATAGCTGACAGCCAGCTTAATGAAACAGGCAGGACCCAGACTCCTAGGGCCCAGTGCCCACCAGGCTATGCCACATAATCTATAGCTGACAGGAAGAATCTGGCAGCTATGTTCCACTACTGATCATTTTATCTTTAATCTAATTTTAAAGATACAATTTACTTAGGGAAAACTTTTTCATTTTATACAACAGGAGTAATATCTTAGTCTTTAACACAGGGAAAGCATATAGGCACATGGAAAAACTTTAGAGGCATTTTCTCAAGTATTTAAATTCAGGCACACGTAAATTATGTGTATGTATGTGTATAAAGACAGTGAAATCACAGACCTGAAAACATTTATGTGAATGCCAGTGCCAGTAGGTGTGGAATCCATCCAGTTTCCACCTCTGTGGTCACTGCAAGTGCTAAGGATTTACAGGCATAAAAGATATTTCCTACATCCATAACACAAATAGGTCTGATTACTGCTACAGAAATAGCAGCAGGAGTCACAAGCTGTCACACACTCCTACCACTCTCACGACTGGGTTAGAAATGCCAAGGTTACAACTAGAACCAGCACTTGAAATAAAGCTTAAGGAAGCAGCAAGCCCAGTGTGAATGAGGCTTAAAGGCATGAGCAAAGAGATTTTCTCTTTCTTCTTGGTGCCTTATAATTCAGGAAAACATAGTTTTGATTATCCTTGAAAAATAAATGCACTCAATAATCGCTTGCTTCTCTGAATGGGAACTATCTGTATGACCCTGAGTATTTCATTGTCCTCTGAGACAAAAGAGACTCCTGAGAAAATATATGATACTTCAATAAATATGATCTCTGGATATCATATCATGATTGCAACAATGTATTAGAGATTTTATATGCATTATGGTCATATAACTTACATAAAATTTGCAAGCTACCCACTTACCATTTGTAGGCTACTCATTCAAACACCCAAAACAGATAATCAGTGTTAGCAAGTCTTCTGTGTCCTTTCTGGTTTTGTTAGCTGTGAGTGGAGTTGACAGGCATCCCACCTCAGCATTGCCTAGCACTTCTCATTGCAAGTTTTTGCTTTGGTTTACTTTAGTGTGGTCCACTTTCACCTTTTGGGCTGGCAGCTTCCTAATCGATATCTACTTCATCCTGACAATCTAGGATTTATTGGAAGACTGCAATTGAAAATAATATTTTGTTTCAGACCAAGTAAATAGATACAGTTTTGTTCTTGTGGGACAAAACTTTCCTTTGATACCTTCCATGTCCTTTATGGCAGCACAGGGACTTGTCCTTAGACAGTAAAGTGATGACATTGTGATTCAATACCTTCACGGAGTTCACATGAGGAATTTCGTTCTACAATGATTGCTGGTGGGTAAAGCTTAATGGCCTGTAATTAGGACTCTCACCTGACACGAAGCACCTAAAAGAGCTACAGCTTGCCTGACCTAATTGTCGCAGTTCCAGTAACAGCCAGTGAGGAAGGGTGGCCAATTTTCAAGGGTAATTCATCCCAGTCTAAGTCAGGTGTCTGGTGAAGATGGGTGGAATTATCTGGCAGATTTTTTTTTGTCTTGCACTGATTGCCTGAGTAACCAACATTTAACTTCTAGGAAATTAAAAAGACATACAGTCTATCATATCCTAAATATTAACAGCGGCATATGCTATGTTCATCACTCAGGTCCTGTGCAGACTAATTTTTCTTCCATGGAAGCTACAGATACAGAAAAGGATGAGATGAACTAACCTGCTACTGTGACATTGAATTCATAGACTCTTCCCACCAAATTTAGGAGCTCAGAGGCACTAGATTCCATCAGCAAGGTCTCTCTGTGACAACTCTTCATAGATTTTCAGGAAGACATCAAAGAGCTAAGAGGTTGCTATAAAAATCAATAGAACTATATTTTTAACTTTTTTTATGTCTCATGACTCACTTTTCTATCTTAAGCCTTCTGGGATCCCATTTTCCAGCTTCTTCTTTCCAACCATGAAAGGAGAATTTTTTTTCCTACTTAAAAGCAGAGATTTTGATGATTTCACATTGCTGTAATGGCATAAAGTTTCAAAGTGCATATACAGTTTTTCTGAGAAGGTTATGGGCTGGTCAGTCTAATTCCTCATTATAAACAAGTAACAGTTATCACTCTCAGGGGGTTTTTAAATGAGTTCTATTTAGAATGTGCCTTTATTTATAGCTTCCTCACAAAATCTTGAAAACCAAATCTTCCTTACTGACTTCCCCATCTAATGCATGTGTAACTACACTTGTTTGTTTCAGCTGTTCTTGGATATTTGGTCACTCTCAACTCTGTTTTACTTTGACTAAATAATTAGTAACCATGGGTTAAATTACCTGGTAGCTCGTTAGAAGAAAAAAGAGTTTGAGCTCTGCAAAACCATCCATTTTCTTTTCAACAAGAATGTCCCCATCCTCCATCATGACAACAATGTCACTCAGATTTTACACATTCAAGACTACATGGAAAATATGGATACTGGTTTCAGTGCGTTCTGAAAATCATTAGTAGTTGCACATTTGCCTTAATAGATTTTCCATCACTCCAAATGCCTTACACACATGAACTCTAACCACTATGATGCAATCAACATTTCCTATAAATATAGCCTATCTGGAGAAATTAAATACTCAAAGCACACTTGGTTTGTAAGCTCCATATTTACAGATTGGAAGTCTATGTTATCTATTTACAAGAATTCTTTTTTGGGAGCCTCTTCTCTCTCACTGAATTTGGGAGACTAGATTAATAAAATAATAGCCATAGTAACTTTGTTGTAACATCTGAATGATTTTACTGGGGGGGGGGGACGGGACGGATGTGGAAACCCACAAGAAAACCTCATTACCAAAGTTGGAAACACCAGCAATACTTGAAAAAGACAAATGATCCTCAAAATCTCAGCATTTAGTCACCTCAGAGGCTACAAGGAATGGGCATAGAGGATAAATTTAAATACATTATCAAAATAAAAGCAAAGGAGAATCAAAATGGAAAACTATGTAACAAGTAAGAAAGAACATTTTGTTTGTAAAAAATAAGATGTTCTATGCATAAAAATCAAAATGTGGATAGATCAGAAAACCTTACAAAAAGTTAGTGGGGTTTTTTACAATTATGAATGATCGCTCAAGGGAATTTTTATATGTCAGTTTTATACTTCCTCATGTTAAATGAAGTGAAACCACTGAGACCTCAGGCAGCTAACTGCATCACCAGGCAAGGATGGAGTTAGTAATTTCCTTTTTTATCTGGACAGTAAAAAATATTGCTGTGCCACCATAACTTATAGCTTGTGACAAGGCAAAACTTTATGACTTCTGGATGTCTAAGTGGGTCATAGGAGAAAAGAAAAAGGTCCAATATACCAGAATCTCGAGAAAAGAAATAAGTCCAATGTACCAGAATCTTGGGGGGTTTTTTAGCATAATGACTTCAAGGTGAAATTTAAATTAATGGATTAATGCATATTTTCCCGTCTATCTCTCATTCTCTATACCGATTTTCAAGTCTCATGGAAGGCAGTCTGAACCAGTTACTGCCTAAAAAGGAGAGTTCAGCTGGGGTAACTCTTAACATTTCAAAAGCAAACTGTTCAGATTTGATAATAAATGAATAGGACAACATTTTTTTTCCTAAGCCTACAGTAAAGAAAAAACAATGTAACGCTCTTCATCCTGATTTCGCTAAGGTCTGGAAGTCTGATGAATAGGAGCAATCATCCAAAAGCACCACTGTCAGTCTAACTTTGCAATTTCAGTTCAAGATCTTTCCTGTAGGCTACAACAATACTGAGACTGGGTTAAAGAATGTGTCTTAGGCTCTTTTTTATTTTTGTATAGAATGCTATCGTTATGGTATCTCTGCACTGCAAGTATAATTTCCTCCCAAACACAGGGGTCTATCCAGTCAAAATTTGCCCCTGTGGAGCTGAGGGAAGCTGTAATAATTTCTTAGTTAAATAATCAGCGATAATGCATCCAAGGCTGAAAGGAGTACTTTTTCTTTGGCGTTGTGCACTATCTGTAAATCTGAGATGCTTATTCATTAAGGCAGTGGTTAGAAACACAGTCTTCCAAGCAACAGTCATAGTCATTAATATGTAGTCTGAATATTTACTATGAATATTTAGAGTATTTTATATTAAGTAGATTAGCTTCACTGAGAAGGGGTGACAGACTCATCTTAGAGTATGCTATTGTGTGATAGGTGATTCCTGATCTGGTAGAAGATTTTCTGTTGGGAAGGTAAGATGTGGCTTCAAATCCATGTTCCAAAGCAAGCAGGAGAGGAAAATGAGCCTGTATATTATGCAGGAGTGTTCCATGCACTGGGCTGTTGAATGTTTGAGATGGGTCATTGGGTTTTGTTTGTGACCCAAGCTGATCAAGACATTCTGAAATATTTTATTACTTCAGAACTTGCCAAGATCAGAAACACACACCCATGGTTTGTGAATCTTGCTGTGGTTTTGGCACTGCTCAGGTAGTTTGGCATTTTCAGGTGCCCTGCTTGAAAGGCATCATGACAAGCAAGAGAAATGAAGGCCACTAGGAATTCTCTGACTGCAGTCTCATGCCAAGGTGCCCAGGGCACCAACAGGGTTATGCAATAGCTAAGAATCAATTTGAAGTTAGGTGCTTAGACATTTATTAAATTAGGAACTACTGTGACTTAACTCTTCCAGGATCAAATCTTCCTATCTCTGGTCCAAAGGACGGATCACACAGGAAAAACTGAAAGACCCAGATGCCCTAGAGTCAAATATTTGACTGGAAAAAGGGAAATATTGCATGCATTTTTAAAAAGGGTAAAAATGAAGACCCCAGGAACCACTGACCTGTCAGCCTCACCTCTGTGCCCAGGAAGGTCATGGAACAGATCCTTGTAGAGAACAAGGAGGTGATTCAAGACAGCCAGCATGGCTTCACCAAGAGCAAGTCCTGCCTGACCAACCTAGTAGCCTTCTATGATGGAGTAACTACACAGGTGGAGAAGGGAAAGGCTACAGATGTCATTTACCTGGACTTCTGTAAGTCCTTTGATATGGTCTCCCACACCATCCTTCTCTGTAAATGGGAGAGACATGGATTTCATGGGTCAGGAGTTCAGTGGATAAGAAATTGGTTGGATGACTGCATCCGGAGTGTAGCAGTAAATGGTTCAATGTCCAGTTGACAAGTGGTGTCTCTCAGGGGTCCATACTGGGACAAGGGTTATTTAATGTCTTTTCAACGACATAGACACAGTTATCAACGGTATCCTCAGCAAGTATGTAGACCATACCTGGCTGAGTTGTGCTGTTGATCCACCAGAAGGACAGGATGGCATTCAGAGGTTCCTGGACAAGCTTGAGAAGTGAACCAACGGGAACCTCATGAAGTTCAACAAGGCCAAGTGCAAGGTCCAGCACCTTGATCAGGGCAATCCCCTGATATTCATACAAGCTGACAGATGAAGAGATGGGAAGCAACCCTATGGAGAAGAACTTGGGGATGCTGGTAGCTGAAAGGCATGAGCCAGCAATGTGCACTCGCAGCCCAGAAAGCCAATTATATCCTGGGCTACATCAAAAGTGCTGTGACCAGCAGGTCAAGGGAGGTGATTCTGCCCCTCTACTACACTCTGATGAGGTCTCACCTGGAGTGCTGTATGAGCACTGTATGTGCAGGAGAGATATGGACCTGTTGGAGTGAGTCCAGAGAAGGCCCATGAAGATGGTCAGAGGGCTGGAGCACCTCTCCTATGAGGGAAGGCTGAGTGGGTTGGGGTTGTTCAGTCTGGAGAAGAGAAGGCTCCAGGAAGATCTGATTGTAGCCTTCCAGTGCCTGAAGGAGGCCCATAAGAAGGATGGGGACAAACCTTTAGGAGAGCCTGTTGTGATAGGATGAAGGGTAATGATTTTAAACTAAAAGAGGGTGAATTCAGATTAGATGTAGGAAGAAATTCTTTGCAATGAGAGTGGTAATACATTTGCACAGGTTATTCAGAGAAGTGGTAGATCTCCCATCCCTGTAAACTTTCAAGGTCAGATTTGATGGGTCTCTGAGTCAGTTGATCTAGTTAAGGACATTCCTGTGCACTCCAGAGGGGTTGGACTGGAGGGTCTTTAAAGGTCTCTTCCAGCCCAAACTATTCTATCATTCTATCTTTTACTTATGAGTTAATGAGCTCAAATGGAACAAAAGGACACTTTTTCAGTATTCAAGGTCATATTGTACAGCAATAGCATGCAGCTTTACTGGCTGAATGGGCCACCTCTTTCTCTGCAAATATCAACTGACATAATGTAGGTAGACCTAATCATAAATGCAATAGACCCAATGCTTTCTGGAACTTTTGCTTAGACCTCCCACACACCATACTGTGTGTATTCAGGGGTTGACCCACAGCACAAGTGCAATCAGGAGTGGGTTCCCACTACTCATTTTATACATGGAGCCTGTGGCCCATTTTCTTGGAGCCCTACCGCTATCATGTGGCCAAAAGAGAAGACAGCTGGGATCATGCAGCTGCCACCATCACTAGAATAATTAGTTTAGCCTGAAGCAAGCTCCTGTGCATCTCCAAGGTGCCCTGGGAAAGACAGCAACCAGGATTAGCAGACAGACTCTCAGCTGAACACTTGAGAGATGAGATATCAAATTGATTTAATTCATATGTTGAATGTTTTTTACAAAGTCCTTGAAAATTTGAGTGATTTGGGTCAACACATTCAAAAGCTTCAAAGGAATCAGGATATTTTTGTCTTAGTTACTAACAGGCATCCCACTGCTACAAACATATGAGGCTTTATAGGTGATGTCTACCCAGATAAATAAAACAGACTAGGGAACCCTAAAGGCAAATGTCACAATGGCTCACAGCCATCTGGCTAGAATCTGTTTCTTCCTCCCCAAAACAATGTGGTCTAATCCAACCTGCCTTTTGAGAGCAGCCCTTACTTGTGTTATTCTCCCAATCATGCCAACGAAAAATGCTGTTTGGCACAAGCTTGAATTCTGCCAGGGACAAGTGCGAATAACCAAACACTATGGACGTTCATGGTCTGGTACCCAAGTTCTGCCCTGGCTCCACTCTGTCTACTGAGGAAGAAATAGCTGCAGAATACTCTCAATTTCAATGAACTCCTTCAGCCCTCACAGCAATGTATGAAAAAGCACAATTACATTCAGTTTTGGGGCCTGAAGCTCTGTATTAATAAATCTTAATTTTTCAACAGCTTTGACAAGCAGAATTCAACATGCACCACATATAAGAATGGTCATGACAAAATCATTCTTAGTTGGCAGAAGTTTGTCCTCAATGCTGATCTAACCTGCCATGGTTCTGGAAGGATTTCCCATAAAGTGATCTTTTGTAGGAATGTATTCAAGGCCCCAAATGTCTGCTTTACCAGAACAATCTTAAAGGACCATGCTAACAGACAGTTTTGGCTTTTCAAACTTGAAGGGCAGCTTATTGCAGAGGGATTGAACTAGATTATCTTTAAAGGTCAATTCTAACCCAAACTATTCTATGATTCTATGATTAGTGTAAAACATTAAAATTGAAGTATTTTTTAAGGTTTCCAAATAGAACAAAATATCTTAATATAAAACATTTTGGCATGGTTGACTTTTGAAAATAACTTATAGAGCCTGTCAAGACTTGATGATGAAGTGCTGACCAAGAGTTCAACAGCATATCAGGAAAAAAAAAACCATAAAATGTTATGCCCATTTTACTGTAGTAAACTGCAAAACTCTCTAGAATTGCTCAAATCTGTGTGTTTTCCTTTATCTGATCAATGTAAACAATCACATTATTGGTAATGAAGCTCATGGACAGTAGGTATCAGAATGACAAAACCTGTCCCTTCACTTGTAGAGAATTTGTACCAGATGTTCTAAGTGCAAACACTGGACCTCAGTCGACACACCGAGCTGCACACATGCTCACACTAAATTCTTGCTGGCAAAAGAAGATAGGGAAAGAATGTATATTTCAAGGCCTTTTCAGTGTTGCCTTTGGTGTTCAATTGCTCCTCATTGTTTCTTTCTAAGAGAATAATTTTGGGTTATGTTTTGAATTTCATCTTTCCTCATTTTCAGATAATGTCAATTATTAAAATCCTTCATTGAGTTCCAGATATCATGCTGGAATTATGGAAACTAGTTAGTGGAAGGTATTTAATAGAAACCCATTTCTATAGTAAGATCAACTACTGTTGTGAGATTTGAGCATAACATTTAATGGCAATATATCTGCATATCATACAGAACTGGAATTTTTTAGCATGGCGTTTTGTTAAATTCAAATAAACATGCTTGCCACTTAGAAATCTGCCTGCTTGCCATGAAAGATATAAGCCCTAACATAACTATCACATCTTCAGTCTTGTCTTCACTCACTGGGTGGATCTGTGCAACTCATTAACGTTAATGGGAATTCCATGTATGCATCACTTGAGGAAAATACTCACTAATGTATTTTATCATTATCCTTCTAGGTGGATTGGATTGGGATCAGTCATTCATCCAACACAGTTGCACAATGTACATTATTAAAGCAGCAGAGCAAAACCAAAGACAAAATTTAAAAAGCACAGACATTTTCAAAGTATTTCTTCTTAAAATACTGAGAAGGATCAAATGGAAAATGTTTGAGAAGCCTGTGAGGAGTACATAGTTGCACGTTCTCTTGTAATTGCAAAAGATCTAAAACCTAAGCTCAGCCTTTCTAGAGAGACCAGCAATGTCATAGTGAAGACCAACCTCATTACGTAAGAAAGTCATAGGTAAGAGGCACTCGATTTATCACAAACATCCAATGGATGAAGAAAGAAGGGGGCACAATGCTGTACTTAAAGCAAGTTAGCTTTTGGACATCCACACTTCTTTCAGGATACCTTGGCATCCCACATCCTATTACATGGATATATCAGCATGCAGCAAAGGAGTAGCAGGAGAAAAGGAAGTACTTTCATCCAAGGATAATCAAAGCATCAAGGTCTACTGTTGAGGTAGGCATCCTGGTGCTCTTCCCACCTCTCTCTCCAAAAGATTATATTGTTCTGCTATTTTCTCTGTAAAAGAAAGTCTAGGAATAGACATCCTTCATTTCAATTTAAAAAACAAATACAAGTTGCTAGTTGTGAGTGAGAGTTCAGCCTTGGCAGAGTATTCTTCTGTGCTCCCCTGGAAGAAAATATATGTAATACTTTTCTGCTTACGTTCTTTGAGCACCAGGCACAGATTTGCTTCCACTTGCCACTCTGCCACTCAGATTACCTAGGCTTTGATAAACACTAAGTGGAAAGAAGGAATAGCAGAAATCCTGGCAGGCTGCAATGAGCTCAGCTCATCAGCTACATTGTCAGACAATCACAGCTGATGGCTGGGTTTTCCTGATATAAACCTCATGAAGTTCAACAAAGCCAAGTGCAAGGTCATGCACCTGGGTCAGGGCAATCCTCAGCACCAGTACAGACTAGGGGTTGAAATTATTAAAAGCATTGCTGAGGACTTTGGGATCCTGGTGGATTAAAGACTGGACATGAGCTAGAAAAGAGCACTTGCAGCCTAGAAAGCCAACCATATCCTGGGCTGCATCAAAAGTAGCATGGCCAGCAGGTCAAGGGAGGTGATTCTGCTCCTCTGTTCCACTCCGGTGACACCAAAGTGAAAGATGTTAGGTTTAGATTGGACATAAGGAAGAATTTTTTTTATCATGATCTTGTTGAGACAAGGGAACAGGTTGCCCAGAGAAGTTGTGGATTTACATGGCAGGAGATTGGACTAGATCCTTTCCAACCCAAACCATTTTGTGATTCTAAGAGAAAGAACCTCCATCTTTTTCCTGCACTGCCATTGAATCTCCATGCAGGGATGAAAATTACATGACCTTTGAGTTAAAAATCAGGTTTTTCTGTGTCTTAAGTCACCAGAGATGATGACATGCTGTCAGAGCTATGCTCAGATCAGGTCCCTTTCTTCCTTCACCTCCAGAGCAGCACAGTGGAAGCAGCAAGTACAAAAATGGAAAAAACTGCCTGCGCAGCCACCAAAATAAGCCTCCACCTAATGTCTTACAAATGTTGTGTTGACCCCAGGCCATAGGAGGCTGAAGCTTCCTAAAAGCTTTGGTCCCAAACTTCAGCCCATGCTTAAGGCCTCATGCATTTAGCTTATGTGTTGCCCATTTGGTGTCAGACAAATTCATGTCTGTCACTTAGGAGAGCAGCTTCAGGGAGGTCACAAGCATAGGACAGTTCAGAGGATTAGTCCCCCTATGTTAATATTCAAGACCAACAAGTCTCATGCTTTAAGCATCTAATTTTGAAAGCCAGCTATCCTAAAAATTAACATATTGATGGTTGAAATAGAGAAATTAAGATATTTAGTACTTCAGAAAAGCTACAGGCCTTCAATTTAGGTAAAGCAACATTACAGGTATTGATCTGATCTAGCACACTGTCATTCCAGCAAGTTGTACTGGGGTAAAGCAAAGGAGGAACTAGAGAGTTACAGATTCTTTGGTATGGTTCATCTCTGTTTATACACCTGCTAGCACATTAGTGAATCACTAGTACTGCCACACTGCAAATAATAAATAGCATTAACAGAAGAACTCATATTTGTATTCCCTCGAGTGCATATCACAAACCCATTAAAGATGTTTCCAACTCTCTGGACTCTGAATACATTAGAAATTATTTCAAACAGAAAGTCTTCTTAAAAGAATGTAACAGTTTCAAATACTGGAAATTTAGTGGAATAAATAGAGAATAAACACAGACCCCAGTACACCAACTCAATAAGGTACATTCAAAGAGTAGCACAATGATACCTTTTCAAGTCACTCAGACTTTGGAGGACAAAATGTTAGTTTTGTCCTTGTGTTATTATATGTCATAATTATTTGCATTAGGACAGTAACAAGAGACAGAAGACTGTATTTATAGTGCCTTTGTGGGGCTGAGCATCTTTGTGAACTAAAACTAATTTACATTTCTAACATAGGTGGTCAGACGTTATCTAGGACATAACAGTGCATTTAAGCAGTTTCAGTGCTTGAAGAGAGCAAGCTTTACCTTACTGATAAAAAATTCAGCAAGTGTCGAAACTGAAGTTTGTGAAAAACTTTCTGAGGGATCAAACTGATGGAGCATGTTGGTCAAGAGAGATGAAAACTTTTGCCATACACATAGACATAGACTTGATTTTGTCTATGGTGTCTCATGATTAGATTACTGTAAAATAGATTCATAAATAAATGGCAAAGCATGTGGAGCCAAGAGAAAAGACTCTAGTAAAGATACTAAGAAACTGTAGCTTTTTTATTCTGTTCGAAGAATCCTTGCATTATTGGGACATTTTCTGACTTATTTGTTATTTGTCATTATTCATCAGCACTTGTGGGCCATTATTTTTTTCTCAATGGATCAATCCTATACAAACTAAAAGCATTTTGTCGTTTCTAGTCAGGTGACACTGGACAGCTGCCATTATTCTAATCACAACTCTCTGTTTGTTTTCCAGTTCAATCAGGCAGAAAACCTGCAGCAAGACTATAGTCATATGCACACTCTGAAACTAGTTTCTGCTGGGGAAAAAAAAAGTTCACTTCCTAGTTCTAAGTTTGATTTCCATGGAAATTCAGACCAGTGAAACTCATAGTGATGGATATCTAGAACAAGTGGAAAATCTGGACTAAAATCCTTCCAGTGCTTGTTCTTCAGTGTAATTCCCCAGCTGTTGTCCAAAGATGTTGGAATAACAGAAATATGAGCAAATATAATTGTCTGTATTCCCCTGGTTTATATGTTGCCACAAAATCTGCAGACTAATAAACTGAGAAACCTCATCAGGAGAAAAATCTCCCTTTTCCCTTCAATGGAAAGGCAGAGGTCTGAAGGTAGGAACTGTACTGCCAAGACGATTGGGGAAGATCTCTGGGCATCACAGGAGGCTGCTACTGCATCCACCTGTCAGAATAGGGACTCAGAGGAAGATGTAAAGCGAGCGGGACAACAGGGCTGAGGACCCAGACAACAGAACGACTCCTTTGCTGACAAGTTAAGGGACAATACAGCAATCAGAAAAATAGAGGCAGATCTCCATTCCCTAACAAGACGAGCCTGCCCAGGAAGCAAACATCCTGGGAGTATAGCTACAGGTATATGCTGGGAAGAAGAGGTGGCCTTGTAATGGAAAAATAGTTTTAGGGAAGGTTGGCACAAGCACAGAAATCTCCTTGCACATGAAGCAGGTTTAGTCACTACCAAACTAGATGCCCATCATAAATTTGAATCCCTAACCTTCAAGCCAGGCAGCCCACTGGGAGAAGGAAGGATGAGCTGGACAAGGTGACCTTTGCACTAAATACAAAAAACAACTAACTAACTAAATACCAAAAAAAGCTATATTAAAAAAAATCTTTTTGCATAATTTAACTCAAAAGTCACATTTCTTCTCTCTATGGCTCATGAACTTATTTTTCTGCACTGGATATCTCCTGAAAAAGAATTTGGAGGAGGAAGATAATTCAAGTCCAGTTCTTTGTGTCCACTTGCAGCACTGTTTCTTTGAATACTCAGACTAATAAATTTTGGAGATTGAGTTTTAATACCTACCCCTGTTACGCTGTTGGTACTCTACAGAGAACAACTACTCAGAAGCTATAAAAACATCATCCAGTTAGACAACCAGGTCAAACTTCCACTCCATATTTTTGGGGGGCAAGTCAGGGGGGAAAGAAAATTAATATTATTTTTACATGTAGCTTAAAAAAAAAAGTGTAATTTAAGAAGATTAACTGACAATCTAATGGATTGATCCAAAGATTGTTTTAATTTGCAAATAATCTCCTAAATGTCATGAAATCTCTAAAGCAACATGCAAACTATCCTGAGTCCAAAAATAATGAGCTATTGATTCTTTTGTTATGAAATCACTCTGCAGGTTGGCAATATACCTTTGGGCCACAATCTATTACATGAGCAAATTATAGTACCTGATGCTGACAATGAAGAAATGACAGCAAACTTTTTCTCATTAAAATCTAGGTTGGAAAAAATGTCAAAACTAACTTTTTTCCCCCTCTCCTAAATAAATAAATAAATACATAAACACCATTCCTTCATGCACTGTATCTCTGAACAGGTACCATTTCTGCATATTAAACCTAACAAAATACGTTACTTGAACTTCCCAGAATTTATTTTCTACTGAATCTAAACCATTTGCATCTGTAGACTAGAGATCTATATTTATCTATACATAGGTATACAGTTTTAAACAAATGCCTAAATCCATTTTGGAGGCTAAAACTGCCAAAACTGGGTAGCACATAAACGAGTTGAGCACCTAAATGTGCAGATGACAAAGTCACTGAGGACTAGAAGCACACATTTATTTCAAGGTTGGAATATACTACATCCCCAAAAATCAGGAAGAATCACTTGAGTGTATGAGGTCCATTCAGTTCTGTCACCAACAGGGCACCAAAACCTCTCAGGTTATAGTCTTTTCTTAGACCACCTTTATATCAACAATTAGGATAGCTTAAATACAAAGTAAAGCAAAATGAAAACTTGGGCTACAAAGCCTAAAATTTAAACTGGGGTCACACAATACAATCACTATGACACTTTCTACTTAGAAACAGAAGTTTTGTTCAAAAAAAATTTCAAGGCCTTTGTCCAAACCTAACTAGGGACTCCCTGAAACAGCTGCAAGTTTAAAAAAAAGAACGCAGAGCATCAGTCTTTGAAATCGGCTGAGTTGGAGTCCAAGTCCGGGGTCAAAGCAGCGCGTGAAATACTATGTACCTGTATTCTGATCTTTATCAGCATAGTGTCTCAATGCCTATTCCACCAGCCAAAATGGAAAGGCCTAGGGCTATCAGAGCATGTGATATCCATTACTGCTTTAGGCAAAGCACACTCTGAGGATAGACATGATATCCAGTAACTCATGCCTCAGCCCACCCCTTACCATGGCCCAGCTTCACCCTCTTTAGTCCAGTTTACCACAGAGACTAGCTGCTCTTTTTCAACATCTGAGTTTCTGGTGAGATGGTGGTACTCAGCCTTCCCCAGGGTACTACCGCAGCTCTCACCAAACACTTGCACTTCTCCAAAATGCTGGTTTTGTAAAGGATAAGGAATGCAAGTAGAGGAAGAAAAGGCTAATGCTACACAAAATGGGATCTGGATAGAGATCCAGGGATTTTGCCTGTGGGTGGAGAGGTTGCTGATTATTTTGATTCCCCTGGTAGAGGCTGAGTCTCTGAGTCTCTGTTGTATGACTGCTCTAGCCCTGAGCAGCTGTAAGGTTGGTAAAGGACTGAAACTCATCTGTCAAGTATTCCTACTAATGTTGAACACAAGTTAAGCAGAGCATGTTTGTCCCTGGATTCACAGATGATGTTTTCCTTTTGAAAAGTACTGCAACATCAAAGAATTCTATCTTTTGAATACCAGTAACAGAATATAAAAATGCTTGGTCAAAAATTGTTGAGGTGGCAAAGGGGAGCAGAATATATTCCCTGAAAATATATTACAAAGTGTTCCAGGCTTTCTTTTGATTACTTGTTTTCTTTTATTGAGATTTTTTAAGAGTTTTACTTCCATTGTGGAATTATTTTATAAACTGTCATTCTTCACTAAACATATAAAAGTTAATTACTATAAATACAATGTGAAATCCATTGTATTCATCCATTGTTTATAGTTCTTGCAAAACAGTATAAAGACTTTCTACATAAAGACAAATCTTTAAAACTGCTTCAGGCTTCAAATTAAAAAATATTCCCTTTTGTGTTGATTACCAAGGGACATTTGGAGAATCCCCTGTGATCACAGGACATTTCCATATAGCCTGTCACGTTAAGGTGAAAAATTCGCAAGGACACTCTCACCATCTGTCATCAACTCGCTTTGGTGACACAGAGGGCTGGTCTGAAATGGCCAATAGGCCTTATGCATAACAAAGCCCTTGCACTTTTGCATTGTTTGTGTTTTGACCTGGGCAGATAAGCCTTAAGAAAGGGAGGCTGTGTTTTGCTACTTCTTTTTTCTTACATGGTGACCATTTCAATCTGTCTTTTAAAGAGAAATCATCCATCCATCTAGAAAATAAATTCAGAGAACTGTCTCTCTGTTACTGTTATGCCTAAACAACTACATTGCAGACTGAAGGCATTTTATTAATAGTACCATGTTTTATGAAAACTAGTGAAAAACCTGCTTTTCTAAACTAAGGGGTTTTTTGTGAGTGACATAGTCACTTCATTTAAACTGTAAATCTAGGTGGTTGTGAATGCTTAATATACTGTCAAGGTTTGTTGCTAACTGTCTTTCATTAAATAGACAATTTAAAAGCAGGAAAAAAAGAGCACCTTTCTGCAGCTTGATGAAACCATGTTTGCCTGTTTGTAAAGTCACTCACATAACAAGGACCATTTCTCATAGCAGAAGTCAAAGATAAACTGTTCTTACCATGATGTCAAGCACCACTTAAGACTTGCAAATACCATTTCCTCATACAATAGATGCCTCTCCAGCCTATCAGGTCTGTAGTTGACACACTTACAGAATGGTTAAAGGAGTTTAGAAAAAAGTTGGAAAAATAAACTCCTGGAAAATGGTTTTATCCTGTCAGTTACCTACCTCAGCAACTGGAAAACGAAAGACTAATAGAACATTCATCCCAGGGCTCTGTTTGCCTTGGAGTCCAACAGCTAGCAAAATTGTCAGAAACAACCATTGTTAGAAACAAGAGAATAGATGAAGGAAAGAATGAATGACTATATGATGGGGACATCCCTTCTGTCAGAATAGCAGCATCCTAACAGGATCCCCACTCAAATCTTCGTTCGCGAAGCCCAGCCATGATGATGATGATGATGAACAGGATCCCCTATGTTTTATTTCATCTTCAGTACAGGCAAAATTTGCATTTATAGAAGCAAGTCTATGTTTAAGGCACAGGTAAGCCTTCAGACAATGCATTGCACATACCTAGACTTATTTCTCTTGTAATTGGGGAACATTTTTCATTTTTCAGTCCACCTTATATTTTAGCAATAAACCAGACCTTTTAACTACAAATGAAGTCAACTCTTTCCTATGCTGAAACAGGCTCCATTGATGCTAAAGGGAATCACACTAAATTCTGAAGGATAAATAAAACCCTTGAGATCCATACCTTCTTTCCCACCTGCATCACGCACAATATGTCAGGAACGTGGAGCCATTTAAGCATGGGAGGTATTCCTCCTACCTCCCCTCCTCGTTCTGTATTTCACTAATCATGGCTGTCCATAAACAAAGGGTCATTTATTGTCCTATTACTGCATTAGGTTCTGAAGGGATTATGTTTTTAATCAAATTTCCATACAGAAAATAATATCTGTAAAACCATGGGCTAGATAGACTGAGTAGAAAACCCTGGTGAACTGTGAACCCCTTAGTTCCTGCCTTCTCCTGGGCTTAGGGTCTGAAAACACACATACCAATTTCTTCTGATGTAGTTGCCTCATCTCTCAGACAAAATTGTTGAGAAATACAAATCTAAACCTCCTGAAAGCCAGATTTTCAGAGACAATTTCCACAGAGCTTTCTCTACACTCTATAGAGTGTAGAGTTAGGGTGATGCTACAGATGCTGAAAACCACCACTGGGTTCCTGCTGCAGTATGAAATTAGTACTTTTGTTGTTGAAGATACAATCATGTTTTTTGTATATGTTTGACTTTTCAGAACAGCATGACATGCATAAGAGAACAAACAAAAGAAGTTGCCCCCATTCAAACGAAATTTCCTCTCAATTTTGCTGTGTTGTAGATGACCCCTTTCAAGTACAGATGTGCATCACACAACTGGCTTGGAAGTTCCCAAACATCTTTTCCTGCATAATATTAATAATTCACAAGCAATCTTTACAAATTTTTGAGCTATAAATACAACTCTATATATTCCAGCCAAGCTAGGACTAAAATATTTAAGGTCTTTGGATACTACAGCATTATGGTAAATATTTGGGGGCAGTTTCAGATTATAAACCTAACAAGTACAGGACTCTAGTTCTTAGTGCATTTCTGTGAAAACAAATAACAGAAGGAATTCAGGGCCTGCTACAGAACTACCCAATAACCTTTGTGACAAACTCTGAGGACTCCAGGGTTGGTGGGAGCAGAGTTCTTTGTGATACAGGGTTACAAATAAAAACTTTAGAAAGGAGTAATTTACAACATATTAAATGCTTCCTCTTATTGTTGTCTCTCTTGTTCACAAGTTTAGTATTTGTATGACTGTGTCTTGAAGAAATATATTTATTTATGATACCTGGGCATAACATTTAAATTCCTTCCAATTCCTTCCACAGTACAGAAGCTAAGAAATGCATGTTTCCATGTTTCCTTAAACACATGAAAATGCCAGATTTTACAAGCTAAGCTTCCAAAAAATGAGATGTTATATTTAACTGTGGAGCACTCTGGAAAAAAATATTAGATAACAATGTTCAAATATATCAAGATTCAGATTAGCAAGTGTAAAAAGTATCTTTCTAGGGCTACCAATGCTGGATTGGCATATCATGTTAACACTTCTGACATCTGAAGCTGTGATTTCCATGCTTTAAAAAAAATAACAGGATTGATTTGGCTTACTGCTTGCACTTAACTAGAGTGCTCAATTTCCCTCTGCCTCACACATGTAAACAATTGGCAATTTTTATTGTCTTATTTATACTGTAGCTGCATCATTCTGCAACTTAATGGACTTCTGTAATTTGGAATTCATTATACTTTGTATTGCTAATTAAAATTGTATCTGCTGAATTATTTCTGTATGAAAGATAATTTCTGTATGAAAGTGGGGTTTTTTTGGGGGAGCGGGTTTAAAGCTGTTGAGTGAAATAATCTTTTAACTGACATGAGACCTGTCTGGTAAAGAAGAACATGCTTTCACTTCATGGGAAATCTCAGACAATACTATCTATATGAAATCTATGAAGATACTAAAAATCTAAAAGATCTCCATGGAAAACTTTTTCAAAAAATTGCAAATAAAGGCATCTGAATAATACTTTTTTCAAATGCTACTTTTTTCCGTGATCAAAAGGAAAAAATAACAGAGAGATATACTTCATAAGCATAAAATAAAATCTATAACCAATAGTACAACCAGGAATGCTGATGGGAGATGTACAGTATAATAGAGAATGAAGAAATATGAAATATATGTAATGATTCAAACACATATACTTG
The DNA here is from genome assembly GCA_013400415.1 of Scytalopus superciliaris. Classification (NCBI taxonomy): domain Eukaryota; kingdom Metazoa; phylum Chordata; class Aves; order Passeriformes; family Rhinocryptidae; genus Scytalopus; species Scytalopus superciliaris. The sequence continues at coordinate 175,240 of VXBX01008488.1, forward strand.
TCAGAAGCTATGAGAAAGCCCTGTAAAAGTGGTTGTTTTATTCACCAGTCACTTGCTACCACTGTCACAGCCTTTCACAACAATCCTTGGAATTCGTGGCTAAAGAGATTTGAGTGTTTATGACAAGCCACTCTTTTTTAAGTGCTCAGCAAGGACTAACAATTTTCTTTTGTGGTTTAAGCAAGGAGAGACCTCCCATTTAACCTTTGCATCTGAGCTAAAACCTCTAGTGACATTATGCATGACTTCATGACCAGCAGTCAGAGGTGAAAATGTAGTGCTCAGCCCTGCCTCCAACAGCAGCAAAAAGAAGCTTTACCCTGGGAATAGGGCTGGGTTGTCATTGGCAAATCAACATTTTGACCAGGGGTCGAATCTCACTCTCTGAATCCACCAGTCAAACCTGAGAGGGTTGCCAATTGAAGACAGACATGCAGCATTTGGTCCACACTGTGTTCAATACGGGGATATCGGCAGTTGCAGAGATATAAAGACACACTTGGATACATAGATGGGCCTTCACAGGCTCCATTCTGAGAAAGTATGTAACTGTACAAATGTTATGTTCCCCAGAGAACACAGTATACATAAATACAGTTACCCAAGTACTCAATTTTTTTTTTCAGAGAAAGAATGAAAACAACCAATTCTGTAGGATTTTTGAAACATGCCTCCATTCACTGAATTATGAATTCCACTTATGCTGCATTTGCTGAATATATGAAAATACTTACAATCTGTTATTCACACTTTCAGTCAATTAAGATATTTAAATGATTTGTTTTAATTTAATTCCTAAGCCTCCCAAATTCTGTTGTCTGATGTTTCATCCTAAAAAAGACAGATACTTTATTTGTCAAATGTATTTATTGTTCTCTAAACAGCACAAATGGTAACTTTTCTCATTTATTTGTATCAAGAGCTGAAATGGAGACTTCTTCCAGGTAAACAGTCAGTTAGAAGATTCTAGTGTTTCAGTATGCCATTAAATAACAATTATATAATTTTCTTTTTTTGAAATGGACTATTTTTGCCAAATTAATCTTTTATATTTATTTCCACCCTAGACTATCAGCTGAGTTATAACTTCCTGAAGTGCTCAATGCAATAAGCTGCTATTTGTAACTTTTAAATCATAATGCATTACCAAAAGAAATGGTGATATTTTTTTTTGTATTATTATTTCTGATTACCTATTTAAACATTTCCTGAAGTCAAGAAGCAATATTTTTTTCTTGCATTGTCATATGGAATGGTGGCAAACCTCCTCAAAGGCATTTTAATTGGTGAAAGATATTGTATGCAACCATCATTTAAGATACTAATGTTAGAATGAACTTATTTCTAAGCACTGATATATATTTCTAAGTCATCTTTAAACGCAAGCATTGTCATTCCCTCATCACTCCTGTGGAATCTCCCTTGCCTGTAACCTATAGAAAAGATGTCATGTATTGAAGGTTAATATCATGCAAAAACATTCCTAAGATAATAGCACAATGTTGGATTCTGACAGACTGGGTTTCGAGATGTTGCTGTTCAGATTTATGTACTGTGCCTGTGCTTGCTTGTGCCCATCCAGTACTGCTTGAGTATTGTGCTTGGTACAATGACAATATTACATATATAATTTTTGAAATGAGATAGTAATAAGACTCAGGTTCATGTAAAATCAAACTTGGTCATACAACAATATTTTATAAATATTTCTGAACAATAAGTAAAGAAATTAAAATGCCAGACACGCATTGCAAGCTGTCTCCCTAGGACCATAAATACTTTGTAAACATGAATTTTCTTACAGAAGGGGAAAGGAATGATCACCAAAGCATACCTGAAGAAGTAGATACATACATCAGGAAGGACAGATGGGACTAGATCTTGCCTCAAGGCTAAGAGAACAGCTCAGGGAGAGGGGAGCATAAGGACAGCTCCCTAGGAGAAGATCATCACAGTACTTTGTGGGACTGACCAGATTTCTTCTCCTTCCAGAACTGCTGGCATGCAACCAAATCCTGATTAAGAGCCCTGGAAATGAAAGCAGGTGCAGAACTTGGAGAAGTTTAACATCACATCTGATAAAACAAGGCTACTAGGGCTTTTCTTCATCACTTTAAACTTTGTAACATGTTGCCAAGATATTTTTGTAGTTACTTCCATTCCTTAGCAAGGTCCTTCTCTAGGAACATACAAGGTTAAAATTTTCTCAAAAGTTACTATTCTTAATAAAGATCCAGCCCAAGGAACATATCTGAGACTCTCAGGTATGGCTACATCATTTAACCAAGCAGGGCCTAGGTACAGGTGCAGGCACAGTCCACATTTTTCCTGCAGTGTTTGTTTGTTATTGCTCTCCCTGTTACCAGGGACCACTACCAGTTTGGTTGTAATTGCCACATTGTTTGGAGTTCTGAGTGCCTGGATTCTGTAACACCCTGTGGATTCCTATGCAAATGTCAAAGACATGCAGTGGAAAACTCCGTTCTTGGGATATCCTATCATTCACTGTGAATAGTGAAAAGCAAAGCAACTTTCACTCCTTGCACCACCTGAGTTTTTCCTTGTGTATCCAAATGAAAAATCTCATCTACTTGTGTTTGCATGCCTCAGAAAGCAACAAAAATCTCAGACTAAATTATTGTCTGGAAGTGACAGTACAACAGAGCAATACATCTGATGTAGCATCTAGTGTCTGCTTTTCAGTGGACAAAGGAAGTTACTCTTCCAGGATGTGACAGGGACAGGGGCTGACACACACCTGCCTGAGAGATGCTCTTCAGGTCTAGAGCTGGTGACTTCATTTTCTCCCCTAAAGGGAGGAGAATAATCATCGGACCTTGCCCATAAGTTCTTTGGAATTCCCCCTCCTTGGTGTTTGCCCAGCAGAAGAAAATTTTCCCAGTAAAAAGGAAGGTGAAATAGGGCATCTTTATTATTCTTTTATAAAGCTACTAAAGATTATTATGTTAAGGCTTTTAAGATCCCAACACAGTGGTAGCAGGCTGCACTCTGAATTAAATAAAGCATTCACCTCTTAATCAAAACAGGAATAGATGCCCTGACTTTCACTAGAAAGTCTAACAATGTGAACAAAAGGACACCAAGGCAGAGTTTGAATTATTCTTCTGACAAGGCAAAACAGTTGCAGCTAGTTGTATAAAACACAATTAAACACAGGTCTCCCAGATAGGTAATTGTAAAAAAAAAAATCTTTGAAGTTACTACTTATTTTTGGTAGCATCTCACAAATCCATGTCCAAGTATTTTAGTGCTTAAGTAGAGGAAAGGCTCAAGCATGGTAATGTAATTCTGTTGTTATTTTATTACTTCCCCATGTGAAATTGGAGGACATAACAGGAGTATGAACAATTATGTAGAGTAGGGTTATTCATCCCTACATGTTTTTACTCCTTAAAACTGTGTAAGTCCTTTCCAAAAATTGTTTCCTAAGCATAAAATGCCTTGAGCAGCTTTAATTTCAGGAAAGAGCAATAAATCACTTTAATACAAAAAGTAATATTTGATTACTCTGCATTACCCAGTAGCCCTTTACAATTATAATCCTTTACACTCTTATCAATGAATATATCTCTCCTAACTCTAACCCCTCAATCACCCTCACCCTCATCCACGTTCCTATTTTTTTGGCAACAAGCCTCCTACAATTATTTAATATTAAATCATATAGCACATATGTGATGGTGATAGTCATGTGATAAATTGCATTTATCACGCATCTTTTAATGCAGCTGCATTAATCATGTCTCTACTTCACTCTGCCTGCTAATCCATCTCTGTCCAGGACTCCTCAGTCCCATCCAAGCCTCTAGGGAGATTTGAGCATGCACCATTAAAACTGGTACCCTTTTCCAAACACAGTTTCATCAGAGGAATCACACTGTCCCAAAGCTCAGCACAAATAACTGTAAGTCTGTAAAGGGTTTAAGAGTATGTCATCTTATGAACCATGAGACTCCTTGAAGCTGAAAAAGAGAGACTTACATTTTCTGTTGTTACAAGGCTCTCCATTTCTAGCCCAAGGTTATTATCCATGATCCCAGACCTTAAAACTGAAATATCTGATGTTTGTAAAATAGGTGCTTCTAAAGGTCTAAAGGTCTTTAATATGTCTCAGCTGCTGTTTTGATTTCCTCCTAGCCCTCCAAAGATAGACTTCTAATACAGAATTAAAAAATTCTGACCTTACAAGGCACAGGATCATATAAAAAGGAACTGAGAAGCATTTTAGGACTCTCCAGAAAAATCTTAAATTATAATATCTATCAATTATTTGTCCCATATGCTATCTGTCCAATGGTACAGGGCAGCAGATGTGTTTTATTAGCATCCACTGGAGATAAGCTGCCACATCCCTGTTGGTCTGCCTATTTTGATTTTATTCCACACTGTTCTTTTCTCCCTTATATCCAGTTCTTAAACCTTTATTTGGAACTCAAACTAATTTTTAAAAAATATGTATAAGCTTTTCTTAAAAAATTTACTGAAGCTGAAGGTGTTCCATGAATCTGTACCAGAGTGATCAAACTGCTATAGGACAAGTTGTGTGGGAAAGCAAGGAGAAAGATCTGGGTAAGAACTGGAAAAAGCGTTAAAAACTTTGTTCCAAAATAATCTAAAAAGATTTAGTCTGGCCAATTAAAAAAAAAATGTGTTAGAAATGTCCATTCATATATATTTTTAAATCACAAAAATGTTCACTACAAAAATTGATACATTTATGACACAAATAAAAAGTATCATTGATAAATACCAATAACTCAGTGACTTAGAATCTGATTAGTCACAGCAGCTGGGAGCGCTTATGCCATTAGAACTAAACATATGGGCAAATGTTTTGTTGGATCGGGATTTATACATTTTGTGGCTCTGTAAAGTTAAACTACTGGTTTAGGCATTCATACAGCCATAGCTGAAAGGCTGTTCTTGAAATCCTCTCTGTAACAGAACAAGCCCTAACAGGCTCTTGTTTGCAGCTATTCTTTTTGCCCCAAACCCATTGCTGCTGGGGCAGACACCATAATAGCCACTCTGACAACTCCTCACTGACTTATTCCCAGTTGCTTTTCTCCTCCTTCTCCTCCCTAATTTCTCTTCCTGATTTCTCTTCCTCTCTTTTGCTGTCTCCCTCTGGCTCTTTTCCTGTGGCTCCCCAGTGAAGTGTTCATCATTGAATGGTAGGATTGAAAAACAGACACTGGTCAGCTACTAAAGCACCTTACCCTCATCCTCTTCCTCTCTTTCTCTCACCTTTACAAAGGCAAGATGTTATTAACCCTTTTGTATGTAGATTCAAGGGGAAGAGGAGTTCAAGGATGCTGTAGCCATGTCAGTGGTATTACCTCGTAGCTATACCCAGAGGACCAATAGAGCCTGCCTCACGCCCTCCTCTTTGTCCTCCTGGCACTTTCCCTTGATGTCATGGGATCCTAGTGTTTGGAAGAATTTCCTCTTACAAAGCACTGGGATATTTTCACTGCAGTCAAGTCAGTTTTTCTACCTTTTTTCCATAAACATGAACACTGAATCCAAGTGATATCTTACTTGCATAAAATGGGGCAGGAGCTTAGAAAATTTGCTGCTGTTTCTCTCCTGTGGCTTCACTGGTCTTGCTCCACAATGTTCCAATTTTTCCTTTCACTGAGGCAAAAAAGTACTTTACAGATATCCTTTCTCATCCCTGATCACTTCCATATCTCACCATATTTTCTTTCCCTGTTCTATCAAACAGTGACTCTGGTTTGTGGGTTGGAAAAATGCTCACTCCATAGCATGTCAGTCAGCCACAGACTGAAAGTTTTCAGGTCAAAGAAATATTTGCCCTAGGGAATTCACATGTTTCAGGAAGACACTCGAGCTTTCTTTGTCTCTGACTGCTGAAGTACCTTTCCATTGCAAACTTCTCACACATGTTCATTTCCAACTTCTTATGCATGTCCCTTTCCATCCCCTTTCCATCAACTGTGGGTGGTAATGCAGCATATTTAAATCACATTTGTATCATGTCTCAGAACTGAAAGTCTGACTACCCAGACACAGTTCCCATTAGGATCACAGTTATTACCCACTTCTGTTTCTAGAAACTCAACTGATCTTATACTTACAGATGCCCAACAACTGGTCCTGATGGTCTTTTATGCCTGTTAGGCCAGGTTGCCATCAGGGTCACGTAACCTACTGCACTGGTTCAGAAGGACTAAAACATTAAGCAAGTAGTGGAAAGGGAATTCAGTGGCAGAGTTGAGGCCAGGAAGCTATGGGAGACCATGGGAAAAGGATTCACTTGAATCCCATCTCTTCCAAACTGTGAAATCCATGCTAAAACCATCTGCAACTAAATATAGAACCATTCAAATAATACTGCTGGTTATTAACTCAACAGCAGCTGAAAGTACTGATTTTCTGTGCATCAAGGACTCCCAGTGAAAGGAGATAGGAAATTTAAAAAAAAAAAAAAAAAAAAATAAACAAAACAAAAACAACCTCCCCCCCCTCCCGAATATATTGGTAACTCAGACACCCTCTTTTCTAAAGCACGACAGAATTAGCTGTTGTCCTGATACATTATGGCCACTCACAGCCTTAATCATGTGAAATTACTTCAAAAGGAAATAACAGATTTAACTAACTAAAAAAAAAAAGCTTCAAAGCTTTACCAACAGCAGGAGACCTTCTCTTTAATTGGGAGCATATATCTGAGAAAAAATAAAACTATTCAGTAAAAGCAGATTTTGAAACTGCCTAAATATAAAAATGATTGATTTAGATTTATTAATATTCACATTTTTCACTGCTGTGGGGCTAAAAAATCCTAGTCAAAGCTTTATACTCCTTTCATTATTGCTGTACATTGGACTGAAGAGGTGCCTAGGCTACCACAAAACCAGATCCTTCCCATTTCAACAGTAAAAATATCTCTGTCCAAAAAATCTTGCAGAGTAAGCCAGGAGACAACAACTAGATAAAGGCAGAGAAATGGGAGAGCATATGGAAACAGTCAGCATGACAAGTGGAAGTCTCAGTTTTGGCTCAGCTCTCACCATTTGCAAATCCTTTTCATCCACCAGCCTATCTATGTAGCAATAACAGGAGGCATTATTAACAGGTTAGCATCCTCTACCTGCTTGGATTTATCATCCAGGGATGAAAAAGAAACAATGTCAGTAAGAACCTCATGTCATTGTTTTTATTAAAAAA
>VXBX01008488.1:182475-211666 GCA_013400415.1 Scytalopus superciliaris
TTTTTTTAAAAAAAAAAAAAAAAAAAAAAAAAGGTGACAAATAAAATAGGAAATAAAACAAGAACAGAGATAAAGAAATGGACTTCTTTTTTTTGTGGAATAAAAGACTGATTCTTATAATTACAAAAAGTGTGAACTATATTGAAAGAACACTCCAGTTAAATATATTTTAAACAGTCTCTAATGCAAAGTGTAAACTAACACACAAATGAAAGCAGTTTCATTGTACTTAAATAAATATCTCTTGCTTCATCCTTTAAGTCAATTGGATTTCAAGTTACCTTAGGGAGTTTGGATTTAAGAACCACCAATGTTTTAGAGCTATAGGCTTACCTAGTTACGCTAGAACAAATTAAATGTATGTGGATGAAAATGTACATGGATGAAAATGCACATGGATAAATACTCATGAGAATCTAAGAACAATACAGGATTTTTCAGGCAATACAATCTCAACCCCTGTTGATATGAAACATTCTTTACCTATGTGAAATGTATCACAGGAAAATAAATCATTAGAAATATAAAGACTTACTCTATGTAACAATCACAATGAAACCCATTTAATGAGATTTCACAGCACGAAGGAAAGTTGCCCCATTCCAGTTCAGTCAAAACATGCCAGCCAATCATGTAAAACTATTAAAGAAGATGAAGATCGTGTCTTTTTATCCTACTACATCTCTGAAAGCTGACATGCCTTTCTCTTCCATTTTAGGGAACAGAAAGAAAAATTAGAGGTACCTCACTCTGCACAACATTGATTAGAAAATGCTATCTTCATTAAAAAAAAAAAAACAACAACAAAAAAAAAAACTTAGAAATTTCTGAGAAGTTGCAAAATAGAAAATAGGAAAATGCACTTAGGATTATGTTATTGTTGCAGCACTGTTAATCATAGTTTTATTAAAGTATTAGCAATGTGACTTTCAGTTTCCAAAGTGAGAGTATTCTAACTTTCCCTTCAGGCAACTATTGAGCAAAAAATAATTAAATATAAATAAATTAGTAAGGTAAAATGATTTTGTCTTGCACTTAAGTAAGGACACTGCAAAAATTTCTTTTTCCTAATTAAGATTTTGTATCTCCTGTAAGAGTAGCCATAATTAAGTTTTACCTAACCTTAGCACAAGCAGAACCACTGACTACAGTTGGGACTGAAGTGGGTGGCATTATACATGTGTTTAAAATTAAAAATATCATTAGTTTTTTCACTCAGGCGGGTTGTGTTGTGACTATCTATACCAGCAGCCTTATTCTGGGTCGTTACTGTCTGCTTTCTTCAAGTAATGGTGGAGTAAAATGCACATTCTCCAGCTCAGCTATGTGCAATTGCTTTCATTCTCTTCAGTTCTAGAAAAAATGTGAGACCCTTTGACGTGAGAAATCAAAGACACCACTTCAATAGTTAATTTAATATTTGGATCTCTGAAATAAGGAAAGTGTGTGGAGGCAGCAGTCAGCTGTCTACAGGCACAGTTTCCCAAACCTTGCCTTTTACCTGTCATTTCTACTTGCACATGTGCCCTTATCAGGACAGAGGGTGAGTCAGTCAAATTCAAAAGGACCAGACCAAGGGCAAACTACTGCTTTGCTCCTGCTTGCTCCATGTAGCCACATAGGACCGGTGCATCATGGCAGGGGAAATGATGGCAACAGCCTCTCAAGGGACTCTCCAAGGACCATCACAGTCCTGACATAGGCCTCTGAGGCACAGTTTAGTTTTATCCTTTAGTTTTAAACGCTACTTTAACCTTTGGAGGACAGTGGATGAATCTCTGTGACTGTTACAGGGATGTGGAAATCCAAATTATCCACACTTGAAAAACGTCCTTTGTTTCAAGCACAGACGTGCTTTTGGTTATGCTTCTGAGATGCCCATGTGAGAGCAGTTTATTGCACAACATAGATAAATGACATTTTCAGACTGGTTCCAGGCGAGGAACATATTCATTGTGTTCAGCTCTGCACCGTGAGCAGTGCCTCCTGCCTTAACCCTGCTTCTTCTTTACCACCACATAAAAATACAACGTATCAGCTGTGCAGCTGTAACCAGGCATCCTAAGTGACAGCCCAGCAGGAAGAACAGCCTTTATTTGTCACCTAAAGTTAATGGAGTAAATTCAGAGACCCCCCTCCTTCCTGCCTTTCTCCTACAAAGAGGACTCAAGGCCCTGATTAATATGCAGCCCTATTAACTCTAGTGGCTCTAAGGAGGTGGTGACTGAACGGGAAAATTAATGACCTCCTGTCCATGACTTGCCCCTTATTTCAGAGTTAAAATAAAAACTGCAGTCTGAAAAGAAGCAGAATTATTAAATATTTAATTGTAAACTGGTGCAGTAAATGCATGTCAGAAATGGAGTCTTGATAAAATTGAGTTTTAATTCCTCTTTTTTAATTCATCTTTATTTGGTAGTGTCTCAGCCAAGTTGTTGCTTCTTTCACCCTCATCACTCAAACCTCAAGCATAGAAAATATGATTTTTTTTACCCATGCTCTAGAGGACTGGGTTTTTTTGGTAATGTCACATCAACCAGGAAGTGAAAGAGACCCTAGATGAATAATATCTGTGACTAAATAATATCTATCTAAAAAGCACTCCAAAACAAAAACCTCCAAAGAAAAAAAAAAAAAAAACAAAACAAAAACAAAAACCCAACTCCCAAATACCCATCTCACCTAAACTACATGCTTCAGGCCATAAAATCATAACAACCACATCCAATTCACTTCTTAGGAAAGAAGGGCCTATAATAAATAAACTTGATGCTTGTTTTTTTCCAGAACCATCCCATTGTCCTGCAAGAGTGTAAACAAAGAGCCGCAAAAAAAATTATATAATACTATGAGTGGTGGCTAGGATGGCAAGTGCATGCTACTGTGACTCCTTCACAGTATTGTTAAAACAGCATATACTTAGCATCTTTAATTTGATGCATGATGTTTTTCTCTAGCTCTCAGGTAAAATGTAGAGGCCAAATAAGCCACCCATCTGTAGTAGCCACAGATTCAGAATTTTCTTTCTAGATTCCCACCAAACATAAACTTACCTATTTTTTTCAGTCTGTCCCTATCTGAGGAGTACTCCAAAACCAAAGATTTGAAGAAATAAATATGGAATCTTTAATTACCAAATGGCTATCTTTCTGTAAATTACAGCATTAAACCCTCATCTGCACTGAACATTGTGATTGTCTGACTGTCTGAAAGACTGATTACCCCTTCCCATACAGTGGGTTGCCAGAAATAACTTCACAGAAATACAAGAGAAGGTTACAGCCCCTTACTCATTTCTCTCCAGACATCACTATGCAAAACAAACCCAGAATTTCCCCCATTTAAAGTTAAATTTCTCTTCTTTTCACACACCTTAGTTCTGTTCATCTTCTTTGTTCCCCTATAACACATTGTGTTTTTCACTTTTGTTCTATGTTCCAAAGGTCACATTCATTTACTATCTTTTACTTTTTAAGTCTCACCTCCCATGTTTGCCTAGGAATAGTGCATATAGGCTATTCATTCACTCTTTCTGGTAGAAGAGACACAGTCTTTCTACCTCCATAACAGTACAATTCAAATAGGTCTTTTGTGTTTAATAAATACCTGAAGCAGAACATTCTCAGTTTCATAAGGATTCCTCTGCACTATAATTGATTAGCTTAGAATATTTAGCACCTATGGAAGGTAGAATAGACATTTCTATCAACTTCTCTGGGAATAAATAACCATCACTTACAACATAGCCACAATAACCTTTACATACAACTAAACAAACTAGCTACCTGGCAATTAATTGACTTACAACAGAAAACTAATATACACTTGCACTAAAAACAGTAGCATAAGCACTTCCATTCTTACATCAACTTCACTTCATGCCAGGATTCAGCTCTGTGGGATATTGCCAAATCATTTCCACTTCCACATCAGCTGTGCTTGAAAAATGCTTTACGTTTGCTGTTAACTCACTTTTCAATGTCTCTTAGCAAGTATACAAAGCAGCATTATTGGGATGGATAGTCATGAATTATCCTTGGTTTTGGCCCATCTACTTTTGCTTTTCTTATAATAGCAATGTATTTTGCTTTATTGTAAAATAATTAAATTAAGGGAAAAGTAAACACATAATAATTCAGAGATACCCAATGATGCTAAACTCTACAAATACTAAGTACAAAATACTTAACAAAACAAAAATTTTTAATACTTAAAAAATTAAAATACTTAATAAAATGATTGCTTTGAGTCAAATAGGTACCCGGTGACTAACTTCAGGTAAGACTTCCATGGTCAGTCTCACTGTTTACTTGGGTTCTTGGACAGTAATAAAGAAATTTAAATAGGATGATGCATGTACTTCTACTGATCCCGATTGCCTTGGTGTATTTTAAAGAACTGCAACATGAGTGGCTAAATCCTTTTTTTTTTTTTCCCAACAATTTTATCAATGCAGGAAAATATAAAAGTTCAACTAACACACCAAGGCAGATATCCCATTCTTCTTATATGCTCATGTAATATCCCCTTATCATAACAAACAATTTTCTCACTTGCTTCAGGTAATAAGATGTGCTGGTGAGCTGAGTTCTCTTCACCAGTTCTACAGTGGTTTAACTCCTTGAACTGTAGTGTAAAGACAATCTGTTTTAGCAAGTTTTAATGTTGCATGTAAAAGGAAAGATCTGAGAGAGAGAGGAAGGGAAGGAGCTGCTTTCATTTCTAATCCATGTTTCATTATATAGTCTAAACAAGTTAATCAAACAAATCCAAACTGCTCTGTGTTTGCCAGGAGAAGGGCTTGAGAACACCATGGATTCTCCAGAGCAGAAAGGCTTTTTCTGGGTCTGCTGGGGGCTACAAAGATCTGAATGATTAGCTGTTTCTGGCTTAGGCTCCTGATTCTTAACTGGATAATTTAAAGAGAACACAAAAATTATTCAAATGCCCTGGCAACCACGAATCAAAATTAGGTCTGCTTTTCATATTCATTTCTTCTTCTCAGGGTTAGAAATTCCATTAAAAAAGAAAATTTTATTCAGTTTCAGAAAGAGAGCTCTCAGTGAAGACCTGTTCTTTTACTGTGGTGCAGTTAAGCAACCATCTGCCCATCCTCTATTACTCGTTTAATTTATACAGCACAGTGCATTTACTTATATCTTTTCTGTCTGAACAGTTTTCATTTTAATGTCATTATAACCGTATTTTTGCCAGTCATCAGTTCAGTCTCAGCTGGAAAGCATGCACTTTCCTCTCCTGTTGCCTACTATTTTCCTCATTTCACTCTTCTGTCAATGCTATTTTACTAGCACAAAAACCAGGATATATGATTAGAATTAAATAACAACATTTTAACATTTGTTTCACTATTACATAAGTGTTAGGTACATCCTAGAATTCAGCTGGCAATATACATCACCTGCAGAGCCACACATTTGCTAAATATTTAAAGGAGAAAGTATTACATGCCTTTTAAATAATTTTTTTTACCTGTGTGATTTACACTCTATATAATTATTGTTTTTTGGATTGTATTTTTTGTTAAATCTGGTGGCTTTTCGTTCCTTTTAAAACAAATATCTCCGTGTCACTCTACTTAGCAGCTGTATTCAGTCATAAAAGGGCCACTTGGTATCAGAAAACTCATACATATTTGCCTAATAATGCCTTTTAAGTAATCTGCCCCTTTGTTAATGGCTTTTTTTTTTTTTAACCAGCCATACACTAGGAATCAAAATTAGCATCTAAATGAGGATGTTTTAAACGCATGCCTAGGGGTTGCAGTTTTCACCTTATTTTTTTAATAGTTTACCATGTTAAATTATGTAAAATAGAAATGTTTTTTTTAGTTTTTAATGAGCTAATGCAGACCTATCAACCCTTTCTCCCTCCTTCCCCCACTTCTCTGTTTAAAGAGTCCACAAACTGCTTTGCAGGTATGAAAAATGGCCATGAAATAAAAAACCCAGTGTCAGCAGGCAGAACAGATCTCTTCCTCCCCAGCAGCAACCTGCACCACGGCAAGAAGGAATATTTTTTTTTAAGTCCTTACTGAAACAACCCCGTTCCCTATTAATAGTTTACAATATATAAAAAGAAGCAACTATTTTTATCTTAATTTCAGGATAAGAGATTTTATTGCAGCTCCTTTTAAACTGGCTTTTCATTAAATTATGGGGAAAGATTAAAGAGAACTAACAATGTGTGCTGTGGCACGACCAAATGATGATTGGAAAGGGGAAGGAGAGATGCTCACCATCTGCGAGTGTAATTTTGGAAGGAGTAAACAGCAAAGTGGGAGGAAGTACAGGGTGATAATCTGGAGTTGCCAGGTGAGATAGCCCATGGGAAGAGGGCTGGTGTCTGGTCTCCCCTTACTTGGGGAGACCTACAGGCATCACCACCTACCTCTGAGGGTGGGCTGATTTTGCAGGTTAAAGAGGTTCAAATGCAGTGTGTGAGAGGCAGAGCAGTAGTCCGGAAAGGATCTAGACCTGTTAACTGCACAACCCAGAAACATGAGAGCTGGAATCTGACACAAAACTCTAAAATTAACAGCAACTATTGATTTGTGGGGTTTCTACTTAAGCTTTTGTGTAATACTACTGCAGTAGTTAAAACTATTCTTGTGTTCCCTTTGCGTCCTCCAGTTTATTGTAAAACCTTCAGTGGTGGCACATTCAGAATCAAAACAAATTCCTCAAAACTGAGTCAGCAACCAAATGTCTCTGTTGTAGTTCTTTTATTCCTCATGAAGATGATTTCACAGAAGAATCACATCCCCTGAGAACATATCTCCAAATGCTGCCCAGAACACCATTAGCCAATTTTTGCTTGCACATTGATGTGCAGTTAGAGAGCTTGCTCACATTCAACTTGGTATCCAGCAGGACCTCCACGGTTTTTTCTGCAAAACTCTTTTCCAGATGGGTGGCCATAGCATGTGCTGGTACCTGGGATTGTTCCTCTCCATGCACAGGATTTTGAAGTTTTCACTTGAATTGCATTATATTTATGTGTTGTTTCACTTCTCTGGCCTGTTGAGGTCCCTCTGGATGACAACAGGATCCTCTGGTATATCAACCACTTCTCCAACTTTTGTGCCATCAGTGAGCTGGCTGAAAGTCCACTCTGTCCCATCACCCACGTAATTAATGAAAATAGCAAACAGGATTTGACCCAGCATTGACATCTAGGGTACACTGCTGGTTACTGGCCTCCGATTAAACTTCACCCCAATGATGAAGTCCTAGGGCCCAGACATTCAGCAAGTTTTCAGTCCACCTCACTGCTCATCCAGCCTATAATTCATCAGTTTGTCTCTGATCATGTAATCATAGAGCAGTTCAGGCTGGAAGGAGCCTGAATGATTATAGAGTTTGACTCCCCCTGCCATGGGCACAGACACCTTCCACTAGACCAAGTTGCTCAAAGTGCCATCCAACTTGACCTTGAACACTTCCAGGGATGGGGCATCCACAACTACTCTGGGCAACCTGTTCCAGTGTTTCACCACCCCAATTTCTTCCCGATATCCAACATAAACCTACACTCCTTCAGCTTAAGGCCATTTCCCATCATTTTATAACTGCATGGCTTTGTAAAAAGTCCCTCTCCAGCTCTCCTGAAAGGCTGCAACAACATCCCCCTGGAGCTTTTTCTTCCCCAGGCTTAACAATCTCAGTTGTCTCAGCATTTCCTCATAGGAAAGATGCTCAGTCTAAGCATGATGATCTCATGGGAGACAATGTCAAAAGCTTTACTGAAGCTAAACAATATCCACTGTTCTCACCTCAACTAACAAACCAGTCTTTCCATTTTTAAAGGTTATCAAGGTGGTCAATCATGATTTTCCCTTGACCAGTCAATGCTGTCTACTCCTGCTTAATGACTTCCATGTCCTTCACGTGCCTAAAGATGGTTTTCAGGATTTGTGTTGTCACCTTCCCAGGGACTGAGAAGAGCCTGATAAGCCTGTAATTCCCTGGGTCCTCCCTCTTGCTCTTCTCGAAGATAGGAGTGACATTTGCCTTCCTCCAGTCCTCAGGCACTTTTCCATGAGGTTGGAAGAAAATCAAGACTGGCCTAGCAGTGACATTAGCCAGCTCCCTCAGTATTCATGGGTATATCCCACTAGGGTCCATGGATTTATGTTTGTTTTGTTTGCTGAAGTGTTTGCTGACCTGATTGTCTTCCACCAAGGGTACAGTCATTGTTATGACCTGTAAATAACACCAACACTCTACTGCAGAAAAAAAAAGTAGATTAAAAGGTGCATCTGCTCCCTCTGTTCCTTTGGAATTCCACAAGCTTTTCTCAGAAACACTGATTTCAAAACTATTATTCACAACCTCCCATAAGACTACTGGTTGCATGATTCACAGCAGAAAGCAGCTGATTTTGTTTTCTCTACTTCTTTCTGTAGTCCCTCTGGATGCTCACATGGACCTTAGTGTTACTTTCTTCATCTGTTTTGCTTCTTTATTGTGTGTGTGTGGCACCTCTGACCTGGTCCTAAGTATTTCCAAACCAAGGGAAAATGTTCTGACTCTGGCACCAATAAAGAGCCAGCCATCACTGAAAAGGACAGGAGTTGAAACTCATCAAAGAGCTCCAGTCAAGTTTTCAACCAAAATAAAAGAAAACCTCAAGAAAGCAGAGATCTCAAGTCAGCATCTTGTGATGAAGGAATGTAAATCTTTCCATTTATAAACAAGACAGAGACTAGGAAAACAGAGAGTAAGGGATCAAGATATCTCTGAGTTCTTGCTCATTAGTGCAAAGGGAACACTAGCTTATAGTCACTTGACTTGCAGACATTTTCTCTTGCATAAACTAAGGTCAAAAGACCTAATTTGTAAATAAAACGTTCAACAAAATATAGCTAAAGCAACCCTTCTGAGTTGTGATTGAATCAGTCATAGTTCAGGAGAGACCATATGGATACGTCTTTTCCTCTCTGTCCTTGATTTTTCTGCACTTGTGAAAAAATACTTGTTCTGTGAAGGCTTTAATAACATTAAATGTGATATCCCTTCATGTACTGTCAGCACAGGCAGAAGTGTTCATGTCCTCCTTCCCTTAGAAAAGCAAGTACAGGAACAATCTCTGCTAAGGCATGTCCATCTCCAAGAGAACAGAAGTGGCAGAACAGAGTTCTGTGGTTTTTCCTTCATATGGGATTTAGTTTTGCTGGGATATTTGGGAAAGGAGTGGGGGGAAAGCTTTAACTCTTTAATTTTACTTTTATAATTAATGTCAAGAATACCTTTAAGGTGGGGCACTCTTCTTAACATGGTAGAAAAACAAGTTGCTATATCAGAAGCATGCAACAAAATAAAATTAGGTAATTACCAAAACCACCTGTATAAATTATATTTTGATATGTGGAGAGATATTAATATGCAGGATAGGCCTTCAGTCATTTCCACAATCTCTTGACTGAGGAGTACAGACAAGGATGACAGGACCTCGTTGCTATTTTAAATTCATATTTGCTAAGATTTGTAAAGAGTCAATTAACTTCCATATGTTATTCAGTGCATCTGAATTATGGAGAAGTTGGATATTGTATGTAATATGCATCTGGAACAAAACTGATCAACAGGCTATGAGGCAGGCAGTAACCACTAGTAACACTAGCTGTTCTAGGCTGAGTTAAACCACCGCAACTAAGAGCAAAGGGTGTAAGAGTTACTCTGCTAGTTCAGATAAAACTCTCATCAGTTCCTGTAACAAACATATGGGAAAAGCATGAAGAACATAACATGTAGTAATATGTTCCCATCTTCATTTTCAGCAGTCTGCAAATTAGGCATTTCAGAGGCAAGAAAAGCTTTTGTGTTCCTCTCTCAGTTGGAGATAGCAGGTGTTTCTCCTCATGCTGTTTGAGATAGGAACTACTGATGCTATTGGTTATCACATGAAATGTGGGATGTCCTAGCCAGGCTTTGCCTATGAATAGAAACACACTGTCATAGCCTTTGGGGACTTTGCTATTCTATGGGTGCTCTTGGCTACATAGTCCCTCTAACTTGTCATGCAAAAGATATCACCGCAACAGTGTGTAAATGCAAGAAGCTATCACGAAAGAGCAGCAACAGAATATTTCACTTTACAGTAGTTGAGGTTGTCAATCTTCCCATGGAGAAAAAGTTTTGACCATTTCTTCATCAGACACATAACTTGAGAATAAATTACACACTTCAGAAAGGCTTCCATTAAATTGCAACGTGTCAGATTAGTGGGGAATGTGCTAGCCCCATGGTAAATTCTTTTTTTAGCTGACTATTTTCAATATCTAGAAACTGATACTTTATTTGCTGTGTTCACTAATTCTACATGTGTCCTTTTATTTTTTATTGACCTTTCCTTTTTTATCATTTTACGGGTAGAATAAATCAAGCAGGGTATCACAGGGCTAACCAAGAGAAACTGAAGTTTAACTCAGTAATAATCCCATTTAATTAATCACCTTAGATATATACCCTTCATTATTATAGTATCAAAGAAGGCAGACTATTCCTTCAGAATTTGCAAGTTCTTTTGATAATCCTTTAAACTGATAAAAATTTTAAATGATTGCTAATAGCTAAGTACAAATTTTTAAAGTTTTCATTTAGATTCTTACCATATGTCTATTTTTAATTTCCTGTGGGTTTTCCCTAATTTTTTTTTTCCCTTATTATCTGTCACATTTTAGAAATTGTGCTTACTTACTTCTTATGCTAAGCTTTGACTTCATCTTTTGTATTTCTAATAACTGTTTTGTGGTTAGTTTTTAATAATTCCATTTTCTTTTCTCAAATATCCATTCTCCACATTTTTCTAGCCATAAATCCAGTTTTCTTGTCTGATCATTTCCTCAATTATATTTCTTTTGATTATTTTCCTTTCCTTTTTTTTTTCATTTTGTAGCTGATATTTCATTCCATATGCATATGACAAAATAAACGTAGATTCATTCAAAGATATTTCACTTATATCCACCCTCTTGAACCAGCCTTATGCTATCTACATTAAATGAACAGTGTAAAGAAGCAAACCATAATAACCTCTGTATTTTCAAAGTTATTCTCTTCACTAGTAATTCAGCTTTAAGGATGTGTAAAACACTTACTAAATGTGCTGTGTGGGACAGTAACAAAGTCTTTGTTACTTGTGCAGCAGAGCTAATTATACTTTTCAAGGACTGCTTTCTGACTGTTGGTATTCCTCTATATTTTGGCCAGGGAAGGGG
Source organism: Scytalopus superciliaris (assembly GCA_013400415.1). Lineage (NCBI taxonomy): Eukaryota > Metazoa > Chordata > Aves > Passeriformes > Rhinocryptidae > Scytalopus > Scytalopus superciliaris. The sequence goes on from VXBX01008488.1 coordinate 193,715, forward strand.
GAGGACACATACTTTTCTAAGATTACTCTTTTTTTTTGCTTAAATGTAAGTGTTTCATAGCCTGCATACCCTTAATATTGGAAACTGGAAACAAAACACAAGTACTGCAACACCTTGCAAAAAACATGGTCTACAGAAAAGTTTACTTTGATCCAATTAAGGCTCTACAGAGTGAGAGAGACTAAAGTTCTGAAAAGAGACCTCCATATGTCTGTTATATAGTTTAAATCTATTTAAAAATAGTCTTTTAAGCATAATGGCAGATACAAACGTTTTGTTGACACAAAGTCATGTCTTCTTAACTGTCCTGCTGACCCTAGAGCTGCCATATTTCTACCTAGCATTTACAAAAATTACACATCTTCTATCCACACCAAAATGCACACAGGAAAAAAGAGTCCATCTAGGATAACCCAGACAGATGGTAACACTGGCTATAACTGGCCATGTTGTATGCCCTCAGTCCACTCCAACTGAGAAGTAAAACATGTCAGTTTAAGCCACTTCCATCAAGGTTTAGATATCAGGGAAGCAGATGGACCTTCAGGACACCAGCAGACTCATTTATTGTCAGGCCCAACTCTAGCAGTCCATTAAGCATATGCTTAGTTTCAGGCACAAGCACACAAGAGGTGCCATGGATCACATGGGTCTATGTGTCCAGCTTAAAGTTAAGAATGTACTGAAATATTTTGTCCAACAAGGATAGAATTATTATTCTGTTTAAGACTGTAGTGTGTGTAAACTTCTTAGTGAAGGTTAAGTCTCTGAGTTAGTACATGTTTTACCTAAGTATGTAAAAATACTTTTATAGACACACAGATGTCAGTCATTCCATTCATGCACCTATTGCTAAGCATATATGGAAATGGTTTCCTCAACTGGCACTGACACATAATCCACCCAGAGCTGCATCATCAGTAAGCACTGGGATCTCAATTTACCTGCTCAGTGCCAAGCACTAGCAGAAGTACTTTAGAGTTCATGGCTTTATACAAACAAACCAATTCAGCAGTAAAACATATTGAGGAGCCTTCCAACCACATGGAAATCTGACTGATGCCAGGTTCTCTTTGGTCAGTGTTTCTGTGCCTGTCTATTCAAGGCAATGTCTTGTATAGCACAATGAACACTCTGAAGACATCTGACCCACAACACACCTGTGAGATATATATCACATCCAGCTTATGGATATGTTGTCTGAGGCCAGAAATTAATATCTGATAGTGCATAAAGGTGAACATGAAGTCAGTAGCTGTTCACAGTTCTTCTGACTTAAATCATCAGACTGACTAGCCTTTTTGATTTCCAATATGTCACTGTAGAAGAAATATGGGTTCAAATATCAGAATGATATTTTGTTGGTTCAAAGGTTAGTGAACTATAATCACTAATAATCCATCTGAACTCTACATGCTCTTATTCAATTCCTAACCTAGTTAATAGTGTCAAATACTGCATTGGCACTACTTAGTACTGAGTATAATGGCATGATGAGCAGTCCAGAAAGTACATGCCTGAGGCTATTACTTGAAAATTAAGGGAAATAAAAAGCAACTGCGGTAGACACAAAATCATTAAGATATCTATGCTCTGGACTTCATCTAGATATATTTATATTATTTCAATATCAGATCTTACATTCTGCAATTCAATTATTGTCCAATATGAAACTTTTATACTGTCCAATATAAAACATTCTTAGTCAACCACGTAGTGTATTAATGATTCTTTAATAGGAGGGAGGTGACATTCTTATTTTTACAGGTAAAACTTGAAGCATAATGTGAAAAACTTGGTAAACCTCAGGTTACATCCTAATCCTGCTTCTTAACAAAGCACAGGCCATTAGTTTGTCAGTCTTCTGTTCTAGCAACTAGATTTCTGCCTTTTAAAGACCTTCCTTCAACTTTAATTAGAGGCAGGACACATGACCTTCTTTATTCTTTTGTTTGGTTTTGGTCTGGGTTGGGGGGGTTTTTGTGTTTTTGTTCTTGTTTTTTTTTTTTGCAGTGACACCTTATTTCCAACCTTTCCCGCCTACCCCCACTGTGTCTTATTGTTTGGGGAATAATTTATATTGATTAATACAAGTCTTCTGCATGCAATATACAGTACAAGGAAATCAACCTTACACTGAAGCTTCACAATATAGTGTTAATAACCCTACTGGCTGGAAGTTAGCCAACTAGCTAATCATTACTACATGAGCATAGGCACCTCTCAGCATGTCATATCACTGAGGTAATAAACAATAGATTTGTTAATCTAGGATGAAAGCACTATCAGTTTTCTTTGCTTTGCAACTACTTCAGAATCTTCTCTAAGCTTTTCTACAGATTTCTTATGTTGCAGAGGCATTTAGTGAGTTGTGATTTACAAAACATGAAAGTCCAAAAAAATTGATGTAAGAATTAATGTTATTTTGGAGTAAAGTATATTTATCATTCCATTACTTCTTTTCACTGGCCTTCTTCTGTGATTCTTCCAAGTGGAAAAGCATAGAGTTACAAAATTTATGTTTTGGGATTTTTTTCCTTCCAACCTAATTCCAAAATGTCTCTGCTATTCATGTAGTAATTGTTATTTAATTTTTTAACTTTTTTGTAAATTGAAGTTTCCAGTCTGCCATGAGGCACACTAGATGGCAATTACTTGGACTTAACTATAAAAATATCTATTAGCAATAAAGCAATTTCTTATCTCCATACTAAATGTTATGATAAAACTACCTTATTATTCACTGTTATTTTCAGTTGTGCTAAACTAAGAACAGTCCATTTGTACCTAGGAGAAAAAATCAGAGTGATCCAAAAGTCATATATAATTTAAAACATATAATGATTTTATTGTTTTTAACAGTAAATTTGGATGAAAGAATACTTTATAGAATTTGCAAACCAGTCATCAATGACATTTTGAGAAGTAATTAACACTTTTTAACTTCTTTGCAGAAAGCAACGTTCACTGTACCTCTGCTTTCTATTACTAATGGCAGATGGGGAAAAAAAACAGAGAGGTCACTGAGCTCTATTCTTCTGATTAAGCTGCCTTTACTGCTCTGCTCAGTCTATTTCAATCTATTCCTAAAAGTGCTTCTCATTGTGTTCAGTTGAAGTCAGTCAAAGTTGAGCTTTAAGTAAGATACTACACGTATCTATGAGTAGTCATGAAATTCAGGATAGGGTACAATGATACCCTGGTGGGAGGCCTCTTCCTTGAGATGTCTGGACTTCAAAGTGAGGGAGACAGACTGGGAGCTGAGAGAGAGACCTGGCCTCCATGGAAGCAGAAGCAGCAATTCTTTGGGCAGCAAGGCTTTTTGCAGTGGTGCCACCACCATGGCCACTGCAGCACCTTGCCAGGCCGTCTGGGCTGCATCCTGCACAGCATGGAAGCTTCTGCTCTGCTGGGCATCACCTCAAGCAATACTGGCATGTTTCCCCTGTCCTTGGCCTCCCATGCAATGTGGAAGCCATGGCAGTGGGTTCCTTTCTTTGTTTTTCCTGACTTGGAATTCTGTTTCTACATAACAAATCTATATCTTTTTCATTTGAAAATTAATTCTTTCAGAAACTGAATTTTTTTATTGCTCTTTTATGGTAAGTGTCCTACCTACTCTTATCCTCCAGCCTCTTTCCAGCTTTCCAAGTTCTCTCTTCTCATTTAATGTACTGTTTTCTTCACCTATTGAGCTCACAGATTTCCTAATTTTATGTCAATGTGCTATTTCCTGCTTGTGTTCCTAAATTGAGATACATGTTTTGCCTTGTTATTTCTTTCTCTTTACAATTCCAAACTTAGGTCCTGCTATAAAGAGTGTGTATGTGCTGTTTCCCACTCTTCTATTGCACAAGGACATTAAAGTAAATGAGAATAAACATTAACATAAGCCCATGTTTCGCATTAGCAACTCCAGAACCTATCACTTGAAAGTGCTTCAGAGACAATTTAGGCCTATCTCATTCTGAAAAGTTATGTATTTCAAGGCTGTAGCATCTGATAAGAGATTCATGAGGAACCCAGACCACCTGTGTCCTGTGGGTTTTGGGTGGAGCCTGAACTAAGTCACATGGAAGGCAAACGATTTGTGAAAGAACACATAGTGCTAATACTAGCATGAAGATCTCCACCAGAAATCTGATCATGGTGCAAGGCTCTGACCACTGCTTTGAATTGCCTGGTTTCCAAACATTGTCTTCAGAACTGGACCTCCTCCAGCTTTCCTAGGAAATTTGTCTGTTGACTCCTAAAGCAAGACTGCACTGTCTCTACCTTACTCCCTTAACTTGGTAAGCCATAAATCCATGGTAAAGTTTTAGAGGAACTATGTTTTTGATTGTTATTTTGTACTTAATATATTTGTTAGGTCTACCTTTGTTAAGCAGTAATTATCAACATGATCTGGGATAGTCTGTCCTGCAGAATGATTTAGAAAGCAAATGACAATATGTGGGAAGTTAGAGTAGGAAAATATAGTCTAATCAAGGGCCTCTGCTTTCTGGAGTGGGTAAAATAAGCAAATATAGTCCAGACTTCTGTAACAACACATAACTGCACAGCAAGCTATAAGACCAGTATCTCAGAGGCAGATGAGTTTTGTATTACCTCATGCAACACAGCTTTGTATTTTCTCTCTTTCATTCTTGCATGTGGAAGGTGAGATTTTTATTTTGCTGAGGATGAGATATTTCTTGGTTTGATACCTATCTTTTTTTGATCATAGATGAACTGCTACCAAAATAACAGACCCTTGATGCAGATAGAATCTTTTAATACTGGAGATGCTAACTCTGTTAGGCTAATAATGGAGGGAGGTGTAGATCTGTAATTCCTCCTTTTTCATGTAGAGCTGTAGAAGGTGCAGTGTTCTGAGACAACATTAAATTCTCTTTATCTAACACAAATGCCATTAGCAGTGAACTGTACAGTCAGATTATTTTCCATGTTCTGATCAGGCTTCCTCTTGAATGTGGGAATCTTTCTGTGATGGAAAGCAGAATCCAAACTCCCATACTGCTCTGAGAAGTTTTGGGTTTTACAGTAGGCCTTTTCCAATGGAATCACTGTTTGTGGGTATTTTTAATATCACCTGAAAACTTTGCTCCATCTATGAAATAATGTCTTTGAATCTCCTAGAGGCAATGGGATATTCAAGAAGGCAGGGTCATGGGAGCAGTTACTTTGCAATCCTACATTTCTGTCAGAGGTGCACTCAGTCAATGGAGCTTCAGAGGCAAAATTAGGCTAGGCTTTTTAACAGTCTTGGCAAAAGAAAGAAGCAAGGTTGACTTTCAGATGCCTGGGGGAGTCTGCAAAGCTTGCAAGTAGAAAAGGCATCTTTAAACTTAAGCAGGATGTCAAGACTGAATCAATAAAAACTGAGCCCTTCTGGACTGTTTTTAGAATCTGTTTTCAACATAGAGAAACCATTCTTCAGAGCAATTTAAAATAAAATTGCAGCGTTCCACAGACTGTCCCATCAGCATGAATCTTACTGAGTTCCCCTCAATAGGTTATTTTAAAAGGAGTTATAAAATACAATGAGTCACAAAAAGGCCTACTTCAAACAGATTCCAATCACGATGAGGTGCCAATTTGTTAGTGTAATTTAATTCCTCCAAGTAATTAGTTCTGCAATGACAGGAGGGACAGAGTGTCAATCCTGGGGGCAGGCAGAGGTCCTTCTGGCAAAATACCAGCCATTCAGCTTTTTGGCAAGAATCCCCATGTTTCTGTAGAAGATACACAGGACATGTAAAATTAACACCTCGAAATCTAAAAGGAAAAGATGGAAGAATACAAAACAATCACCAATGAAACAGTCTTACAGTTACAGTCTACAGTTCCTTTATTTTGCCCTCAGCATTTTCCAGACAGGTGCTTAGGAGCTCCTGCAGGGCCGGTAAGCTTCACTGCACTTGTTAACCTGCACATGACTGTACCTGCTTACCTTAAGCACACCAAAGCACACCTCCCACTTCCCAAGAACTGTTGAACAAGCTATTGGGATTGTTTATGTTCCTTAATTTTGAATAGATTTTAACAAACAAAACTACAAAACCAACAAAAAAACCCCAAACAAATAAACCACTACTTTTATTGGCAGGCTCAGGCAGATCTTACAAGACCTACACACATTGCTAAGAAGATGCTCTCTCTGATGTAGAATTTGGTTTGCTATAACATTACATTTATAGAGTACCTGCTGCCTAGGAGAGCCTGGAGTGATACCCAGTGTAATTTCAATGAAGTCACCAAATTTAATCCAGAATTTGAAACAGAGTACATAGCAAAGTTTTGCTATTCTGCCCTTAACATTCAAGCCAGTCTTTTTATGCAGAGTGCTTTTCAACCCAAAAAATTGATTGTGTGAATGAATTTAGAGAAAAGCTTTTTATAAAACTTGAAAATATACAGGCTCTGCAGTTTCTGGATTCTATTAATAAACAGGCATCACTTCAAATGTTTTCTTTTCAGACTATTTCCAAAATTACAGTAGTAGTAGTATTAAATGAGAAAGCTTTCAGACCAACCTAGCATTTTCAGGGGCTAATTTGTTATTGTGATAGAGACTTGCATTTTTCAGGTTAAACGTGGAAAATGAAACTGGGAAATCAGATTGTACAATGAAATTTGCTGTCTCTTACCTCAGAGTAGTAAAACCTTCTCAATAACAGCAGGGACACGGAAGAATACCTGAGGTGTGAATCATGGAGGAGTCTGACACGCAGTCAGTCAGGATTTGTTGATGTTGTCATTGTTCGAAGTACTGCTGCAGTTAATAGCAGAGAACAGTATTCTTTTCTTAGATCTAGTGCTTATTTCACCCAGTCTTTGCACCTCTATACTATTAATTTCTCTGTATTTGTTCCTACATCTACAGTGTTTGTGTCTTTACTCTGAGTTTTTATAGAGTGGGTAGTACAATGAATTTGAGATTTCTTGTCTCTGACAAACAGTATTTTAATTCAGGGGTAATCTGCTTTTCCACCCATCAAACCAGGTGCAGTGTAAAGATAGAACTAAGTGGTTTTTTTTCCATCTCCATACATATATGACAAAAGGGTTATTTTATTTTCTGCAATTAATGCGGTTGGCTATAGTAAAATGTGTCAAGGTGTGTCCTGTATGGACATCAAATGGCAAATGTGCCAGTTTGTATGCCTAATCTCAGACTCCTAAAATAAAATCCATACTTTCTACAAAGCCAAAACCACATTCTATTGCCAATGAAATGAGCTGCAAGACATGCACAAATAAAAATAAATATGTAAAGAAAAGGCAAATAATTTATTCAAGTGCCTCATTACAGAGTTAGGTGCCTACTTTTGAGCTTCCGTGTATGATTATCTGGCCATTAAAGCATGATAGGCTCAGTTTTTTAGGGGTCTTTGATGAAGCACTTGGAGACATCTATGCAGACTGTTTCCATCAGATCAGCTTTGCCTGAAAATCCAGCAACTCCTTTGAGAAATTGGAACAGATTTGAAAGAGATAAGTCTGTTCTTTAAAAGTCAATGCTGCTTCTTTTCTGGTATTTCTCCTGTAAACAAAGTTTTTGGTTTACCTTTCCTCCCTACCCTCTTCCCAGTGAACAAAGCACAGAATTCATTTTGCTTCTCTACATGTCTTTGTTTCCTTTGAGCTTTCCTTTACTGTATCCATCATCTATTGGCCCTACAGACTATCTCACAAGTCCTGCCTCTGATGTGTTTGAAGAGAATTCATTTTTAGTTCTTATGCCTTTAACAACCTGCTCGTCAGAATCCTTTCTGGCTTGCCTTATTGTGTTTAACACCTACTTGCCAAAGCTTTTCTCTTTTTTCTTCTTTTTTTTTTTTTTTTTTTTTTTTTTTTTTTTTTTTTTTTCTCTTTAAAATCACCTTTTTTTTNTTTTTTTTTTTTTTTTTTTTGTCCTGTTTTCCTCACTTAAAGAGACCTTCTATTTGGAAGTCAAAATTCTTACATTTAATAATGTCCTTCATCTCGTTGTTAATCTCCTACTGCCTAAAAGATGCCAGTTTGGGAGGAAAAGAATTGTCTTTCTGGAGACTCTTGTGATAGCATATATTTGCTGAATCCATAGCAGTATCTTTAAGCTCTCACTGCTATTCACAAGAATTTTGACAGTCCTTTATCACTTGAAACCCTCTCAAATTTCTTTTTAGTAAGTTTCACCATTTCTACATAATCCCTCCTCTTGAAAATAATCTGTACCAAAGTTCACGTCTCTACCCTTGGAGCCTCTTTTGTCCCCTTCACACTTGAGAGTAAATCCAGAACAGGAACTTGATAGTGTATTGGGTTTTCTTGGCAAGGTTTTGGTAGTGAAGGGCTGTAGGAATTGCTTCTGTGCTAGAAGATTCCTCTCTGTCCAATGGAGCCAATGCCAGCTGACTTCAAGACAAACTTGCCGCTAGCCAAGCCCAAGCCCAAGCCCACCGGTGACAATGGTAGAAGGGGGGAAAAGACAGCAACTTCAGCCAGAGAGATAAAAGAGAATATGTGAGAGAAACAACTCTGCAGACCCTGAGGTCAGTGAAGAAGGAGGGGAAGGAGATGCTCCAGGCACTGGGGCAGAGATTTCTCTGCCAGCTGTGATGAAGGCCATGGCAAGGCAGGTGTGTCCCTCTGCAGCTTATGAAAGTCCACAGTGGAGCAGAGATCCACCGGCAGTCCATGGAGGACTGCACAGTCGAACAGGTGAATGCCCAAAGCAGGCTGCAGTGCCGTGACAAGCCCATGCTGGAGCAGGCCTGGCAAGACCTGTGGCCCCATGGAGAGAAGAACCCACAGTGGAGCAGGTTTGCTGGCAGGACTTGTGATGCCATGGGGGATCCACCTTTGAACAGCCTGTTCCTGAAGGACTGCATCCCATGGAAAGAAATACACTGTATCAGTTTGTGAAGAACTGCAGCCCATTGGAAGGAACACTTCTGAGAAGTTTGTAGAGGACTGCCTGCCATGGAAGGGATCCACACTAAGCAGTGGGAGGAGGAAGGAGAGGCAGATACAACTTGTGAAGACCCAACCCCAGCCCCCATTCTGTCTCTCCCAAGGCCACTGGAGGTAAGGAGGTAGAGAAAATGGGGAGTAAAGTCAAGCCTGAGAAGAAGGGAGGGGTGGGGTGAAGGGTTTTGAATATTTAGTTTTGGGGGGCTTTTTTATAATCCTACTCTGCCTTCATTGGTAACAAATTAGTCTTCCCCAAGTCATGCCTGTTTTGGCTGTGACGGTAATTGGTGAGTGATCTCTCCCTGTCGTTATCTAGAACCACAAGCTTTTTGTTTTATTTTCTCTTCCCTGTCCAGCTGAGTAGAGGAGTGATAGAGTGGCTCCAGTGGGCAGCTGGCATCCAATCAGAGTCAGCACACCACAGATAGTATAATCTCAATGCTGTACTTTTCCTCTGTAGGCCTAGCATAGATATCTTGCTGCACCAGTGCAAATGTTTTTTCCACATTTCTGTACCCTTGTATTGTACAGTCTTTCTGCTTGTATTTCTGCTACAAAAAATTTTATATGCACATTACGTCAAATTCTGAAGGTAAATTACTCAAAGTAGAACAAAGCATTGAGACTCAACATACACAAGTAGCACTTTTCCCCAAAGTCTTATATGGATGTCAAGTTTCGTCTTGATTTTATTTTATACGGAATATTGTTTTCTTTGACACTCCTTTTGGTTCAGAAGATGATATTAGAGAATTTTTCCTTTGTCTTTGAAACAAAATTACTGGGTAAAAAGTTCAGAAATTATTTGTTTTCAAGCCCTGGACTTGAGTAACTACGAGGATAGCCATCAGTCTTTTAACGAAATGGAAGAACATTTCTGCTAAAGTTTGGAGGTACTGAGGCTGTCAAGAATAAAATTTTTTGTGACTTGGTGTTGCATATAAAACATTTTTCAGCATCATCATCATTATTATTATTATTATTATTATTGGATTAAATATACCAGTAATTAACTATAACTTTGGGTTCTAAATTAAAGTCAGACATACAAAAAATGAAACATTCCCTAATTGTTTGTTGCAGGCAACATCAGAGCAAACTCCCAATGAGTGATGTTTCTATTGAAGTGTGCATGTTTTGATCAGGGATCTCAGCGTAACTTGATTCCAACTGTAGCTGTAGGCTTCTACACAGCAAAGAAATGGATTTGTGGATAGATAATGCATGCAAAGGAATTTTTTTTCTGGAAACAAAAGAGCAGCTCTAAATATAGTCTGAGTAAACAAACAAAACCCAGATACTAGAGACTACAAAAAGGAAATAGGACACTGCATCTATATTTAAGTGGCTCTGGTCATACAGTGCTAGTGGAATTCTGATGTCTGTTTGCAATGGGACCCAGGTGAAGTTCAGTTTTAAATAACTGCACCCAAATAAATCCAAATTACACATGCATATCAAGGAGGAAGAGGCTCTTAGAAATTGGTAGAAGAACCACAAAACAGTGACAAAGAACCTGAGTTTTGGCAAAACAAAGGAGACAGATGGATATGGGGACACATGAGAACAGGGTCAGGAAAAACCTGAGAGCAGTGCTGCTAAGGAAGACTGCAGAGGCCTGTAAAGGTATGTGATGTTAACTAGGCCCCTTTAAACATAACTTTTTGTTTCCATTTTAATTGTGTACTGCAAATAAAAATAAAAAAAAAAAAATTAGAAATTGGAAAAGGCTGAAAAGGCCAGACCTAGTTTACTGACAAGTGTTTCACATGCAGCATTTCAAACATCCCTTTCCTTTTTGCAACAGCAGCACCTGTTTTTCTCACCACATGAAGTTAATAATCGAAATATGTCACACTCACAGGGAAAGCCTTTTGTCGCCTACCTGATTTTTTAAGAACACTTTTTTATTGACAATGTGCTTTAAGGTTTTCTGTATTTTCTAGTGGACCACTATGCATGCATTCATCCATCTCAAAGCTATGCCATCTACTTCGCTTTCTATCTCAGCCTTCTAATTGCTCTTGATCTTCATTGATGTGATGTGAAGCATTTTACTGTTCGCCAAGGACTGAAAATAGAGAGGAAAATTACCAAGAGATCCTTGGAAGCTGAGGAAAGAAGGAAAATTTAAAAAAGGCCAAAACAGGAAGCAGAGAAACATTTGCAAGCTAGCAGAAGACAATGAGTCTTAAGAGCAACACTTCCCTATGACCAAAGTAAATACCAGATTTTCCTGACTTTTGGTAAATAAATCGATGCTGATATTCTGCCCTGACAGACCTGAAACATAGAGTAAGTAATTAACCTTCAGCTTGTCAGAATTGATACTTAGTCATCATCATCAGAGTCACTAAAGGTATAAGCCCCGAAGGAAAATATCATTCTGCTCCTGTCACTCTCATTTGTGGACCAAGTCACACAGTGAAAGTTTTTCTAAACTCATTTCAGATGAAGAATGGTGCCTTTACAGTTGGTTTAATGGCATAATGAGCAAGTTGAAAGGTCTTGGTGTAATATTTGAGTTTCAGATTTAATTTCAGTAGGATCATTCTTCCTCCTTGCAATTGGCTGAGAGCTTTCCAAGTTTTCCTGACTGTCATTTGAAATAAAAAGCCCTGTCAGGTTGTAATGAATCCAGAAAAGGACATTCAGGTCCTGATATTGTGTACTTGATCTATGACTTTTGAAGCAGCACATTGCTCTGTTTAAGACATTTTTCTCTAAGTTGGAAATTTAAAATAATTTAATCCAGGAATGGAAGCTGCCTGCTCACCAGGTTCCACCTGATCCAGTGGCATTGTTTAGGTTCACAGGCCGTTAGATTGATGGGGCAACTATCCCTAGTTTCTTAAATCTCTATCACTGCTATGTGTTTGCTCAAGTCCTATTTAATCTTGTAGAAGAACCCCTCAGGAAGGATAGGATTCATGCCAGTGGTTTACATGACTAATTGATTCTTGTAGACAAAACCAGTACTAGAACAAGTAAGTAATGCAGACGCCTCCCTCCTTAAGGTGGAAGCCAAAGAGGCTCTGTATCACTCTCCAGTTCTTCAAGCTGTTATCAAATAGTTCCATGAAATGTTGCCAGAAAGTGTTTGCTTATGTTGGGATGCAATGAAAACATTATATATTTGAGTTTCATATATATATATCTATATCTGTGTGTGTGTGTGTGTATATTTATGCCCAGGTTTAATTTGTAGTCTCAGGTCAGATGCAGCAATCTCAGTGGAGTTTTGTGGCACTGAAAGAAGTAGGGGCTTGGTAATAAATTAAATAAGTGCTGGGGTTTTAAGACATTTTAGATAATAAGCAACAGTTTCTTTATTATTTCTCTTTCAGAGAGTAACAAGCCACATATAGTTTAATGCTGAATATGACTGGAGGGGGGGCAGGGGAGGACAGACACTTTTTTATCTTGCCCCCTATAATAGATTTTTCCTTTTGCTCAATTCTCTCTGTGAATAACAAGAGTGGCAGCCATTTTCTCCCAGCTCAACATCAAAACCCCTTTCATCTGCTGTCTAAATGCAAACAAAGCAAACCTTCCACCAGGCCTTTCTTTCCAGATAAATTAAAACTCTCATGTCCTGGGGCCTAAATCAAGCCTACAGGCCTTCCCTAGATAAATCCTTTCTCAACCTGAAATCTTCTTGCTACACGTGCTCCTTGTAAGATAATTTTGCAGAAGCTAATCAATAATGCAACAGTAAATTGCATTTAAATAAACATTAGCGGCCCTCTTAATGAATAAAACCTCATTTGCAATTTGTCAAAGTCACAAATGCTGGACTCTTTTGATATTCATTAGAATATTGGAAATTGGAGCTTTGACAGGTTTTATGTATATTGCAATTATGATTTTTGTGAATAAAAGAAGAGCTTTATTTTCACAAGAATTCTTGAATAAAAACAGTGATATATGCTATGGATGTGATAGATCTCAATTGCCACCTTATTAAAAATGCAGAAAAGGAAAAAAAAAACGTGTTGCAGTCACAAATTCTAAAAGGCTGAAATGGACTGTACATATATTTTGCAAAACTTATGAAATTCCTTCTTTTAGATGAAGAATTTTAATTAATTTGCTGTGATCCTAAGCTCTGGAAAAATAGAAATCTTGGTAATTAATTTTTATGTGGCAATACAGTATTACAGTTGTATGTGTCGCTAATTTTGTAGTGAAATTGCAAAATAAAAGCGTGTTTACACATCATATATTGTAAGTTCACTTAATAAGGTTTTTTGATTTTATCCCCATTTTTCATTGGAAGCACTTCCCATAAATGTCCCCGTGTGAAACGTCTGCATCATGTACATTACTGCATGAATTCACCGCTTTATAAACAAAGTCTTACACCTGGGATGGAGGAAAAATTCTAATTTTGAGAACCATTAGATTGTGGAATAGTATCCCAAGGGAAGAAGGAGAAGCCATAACCACAAGCTATTTAAAAACAAATTGGAAAACCTGAGCAGTTTAGAGTAAAGAACAGAACGTCACTGAAAAAGAGACACAACACAAATTATGTGCAAGTTGTTTTCCATCTCTTCATTCTGTGATTACACACAAGGATGAGGCAAAGCCAAACACAGAGCACTATGCTGGTTCGTTACAGGAGTTTGTATGGGAAAATCCAGCTTTCCTTCAAAACATGTGCAAACACACACACATGTACAGTCTTAGATTTGTGTCTTCTGCAATGGCATGAGAAATGGCATGTGGGAAGAAATGGTAAATGAAGATAACACATTCCTCTTGCTCTGAAGGAGTTTAAAATCATGCAGTTTGAACCACATCTGTGAACAGAAAACCCAAAACTTTACTCTTTCCCTTACATAAACTCAGAAGAAATGCGAGCTCTTTGGAAACATTTCTTTAATAGTTTGGTTTGAAGGATTAGGCCCTCTGTGTGAGGGAGTCTGTAGAGTTCTATGTATTTTCAAACTAAATAGCCAAATATTACAAAGAAATATATTGTAGAAAATAGCTGGCTGAAGCTTCTACTGTGAGCAATATATACTGTTTTATGCATTCAAGCGTTAACGAAGCCCAAATCTGTTTACCTTTGAAAACTGTGAAATGCATGAAGACAAGAAAGACAGATCCAACTTCTACCAAACAAATGTGTGGCTTTCTGTGATGTCTAGAATGTATTTATCCCAAGGAATATTTAGATGGGCAGGGGAGGCCAAATCATAGATGGGGATCATAGATTTATTTGATTGGTTCATGAGAGGCTGGTAAAGACAAGGGCTAAACCAAACATCACCTTGACATCAGTGCAGCCCATGCCTTGCTTCTCATCCCGCCATCCTCATGCATCCATTTATAGCAGTCTCTTACTCCTTTGCCTGTGTTCCCAGAAAAAGGTTGCATAAGATTGATTTGTCATTTCCACCTTTAATCTCCAAGTCAAGGTTCCTTTCTTGCCACCAGAAAATAAGTTTCACACAAGCAAAAGAATCTTCTAGTCGGCAAAACAAACAGCCCCTTTCTCCCTCTCACCATCCTGGTCCATACTTAGGGCTGTTCCTACACCTTGGCCTCCAGGAGAGAGAAGTTGGAGGGGCTCTGCCCACCTTTCCTCTTCAAACACACCAGGACAAGTGAGGAGCTGCTTTGCAAAGGCAGCATTTCTGAGTAAGGGATCAGTCCTGCCAGAGACAGAGGAGACTTGAGAGCACAAGAAAAGGTGGACAAAGACCTGCAGATGTTCTGCACCTCCACTATGTGTCAGATCAGGACTTTCCAAGCTGAGCTACTTTGGGAGACACTGCCAGCAGCAGGTCCCCTGTCCAGTGCATGCTCAGGAGGACCGTTTCTCTCTATAGGCAGTACAGATATATGGTTTTGAAGCAGCCCATGTGCCGCTAGTTTATATATCCCTGTTCTTGAACTCCTTTCCTCAGCTAGGGAGGTTTGGGGTGGAGAACTAGGAGTGATCACAAGACAACACAACACTGCAAGAGTCTGGGCTCTACACCTATGGATGAAAACAACCTGGAAGTCTGAAGGCTGCTCTGGGTCCCCACGGTCCTCCAACTGGCACCAATACAGCTGACAATTAATAGAGCACGTCTGCAAACATTTGCATGCCCTGGTGAGGATGAGAAGAGTCCTCTCACCTATGCATATTCTCTTGTTTGTCACCTGATGTCCAATACAGAACAGATTCCCCTAACACAAAGCTCTGGCATCCTTCAGTTGTTTCTTTATTGCTCTTTTTTGGTCTGGTGAGAGACAGTCCTGCAGCACTGCCTTGGCACCTTGAACTGCTTGTTAAACATTTTGCTAGGAAATGACAGAAGTTAAATTAATTTTGTTTTCCCCATTATGTACTATCACATTAGGTAGAGGGAATGTCAGTTATTTTTACATGGATCCTCAACCATATGTGAAAAAATTTTAAGCTGGGGGTGGACTGGCTGGGATGGGGAATGCAAGATACCCTAGGAAGCCACCATTATTTATCTCCCTGTAAATAACTGCATGTAAAATACTGCAGAGAAAAGTTTAGTACATCTGGTATTCATGGCAGCCTCCTCCATGCATTTTTGCCTGTGACTTTGAAGGACAGTAGCAATAAGGAGGAGCGCTGTTCATATTCAAGTTGTAGGAAGTTATTCTATCTGCTGTCTGTGGAGGGAGGGATTAAGTTTCTGCACTTACTGATGCAGAAGCCACTTTCGGTTCTCTCACCATATATAACAGGATTTTTTATTTAGGATACAGGACTCTGGTTACCAGACTCCCGTAGGTCTGAGTTGCATTCCTCTCTGTGATTTTATGAATTATAAATTTGATGCATTTTAACATTTTGGAAGAAACCAGGAAAATAATACTCCTATTTTCCTTTTCTAACCACATCCTGAGTCTGTTACTTGCCCCCCTACGACAAGAAAAAAAATTTTAATCTTAATGGGTGTCTTGATAAGAACTTTAGATAAACAGTACTACAGCTGACCCAAAACTCCATGTAGATATTCTCAGTGCAGTTGTTAGCTATTTATTTATGCTTAAATACACTCACACTTGTAAATATTGATACTTGAATCAGAATGAAAAAGAACTATTTTCTTATTAGTAACACTACACTGAAATTGTAATTATTATGTATAGCACTATCTTTAAAAATACAGTTCTATACCTATAAGCAGATATAGATTTTGCATTTCCATCACAATACTTTAATCTATGACCTTTGTCCTTTTATTACGATACTATTGAAATTAGGCTGTTGGAATGAAGACGTGGCTACTAATTTATTCATTGCTTTTTCTTTTTTCCNACTATATACTACTATAGCGAAAACTGTATATATATACAAGCAAAGTTATGTTGTTAATACTAACATTTCCACTCCTACAAGGCCTCCAGCAGTTTTTTGGTACAAGAAGAAACACAAATTAATGACATTTTCACTTTTTATTTCATATCAGCATGCTAAACTAAATTAGCTACTCAGAGTTCTGGTTTTATACAGAAGTAAATCTAGAATAATTCCAGCACAGCCAACAATGCCACCTACATCACTGGGGTAAATCTATGAAATTATGACCCTGCTACTTATATTTGTAATGTGTGGGAACAGAAACAAAACAGAGCACCTCCCTGTCTCATTGAATACACTGAACAGACACGGTCCCTCCCTAAAGGATGCATTTCCTAACATACAGTATTTCTCCACCTTTAGTATTTTGCATATCAAATACTAATGTTGTAACAGATAATGCCAGTGCCATGAAACACATAGTCATCTTAATCAGCTGTTTTCTTGTTAAAAGTCTGAACGGATAGATTTCTGACGTACCAAGATTATGCCTCATATTTGTAACTCACAACTAACAACATGCCTTCCTTAGAGGCACTTGAGAGAATTTTACTTTGTCCATTTTAGCTTTATTTAACAACAGTCATACACCATTCACATTAGCTCAGATTACGCATTTAATTTCCTTAAGTGCTACTCTTAAAACATCACCATGCTTAATGTTGACGTCTAAATGGTACCATTTACGCTTTGCTGTGAACACCTCATTAAAGTAAATGGAGCAGGTAAGGAGGTAGAGCATCTGCCTTTGTTGAGGCAAATGGGGAATTGCGTGCCTTTGTTTGACTGGGAACAGTTGAGCACGATTTTCAGTCTGTGTAAACTGATGTAGCTCCATAGATTTCATCAGAGCTTCTCTGATTTATATTAGTTACAGATAAGGCATGGTTTCCTGTGAGCCTCGGATAACTTGGTATTCCCTGCCTTCCTAAGGTCACTTAAGAGATGCCTCCAGAGTACACTGTTTATAAATTGGATTTGGGTGCATTCTGAAAATGGGGACACTCATATGTCACGTTTCCAGTGGAGAAGAAAAAGATTACCCCTTTTTTTCTTTCCTCACTTGAATATCAAATTTGTGATTATTTATTCTAGTGGGAAAACAGTATTTTTTTTAATTCAAAAAAAAAAAAAAAAGAAAAGAAAGAAGATGAAGAAGAAGAAAAGAGGGAAGAGGGGAAGAGAGAAATTTTCCCTGGCTTCCCAAAATTTCTCCTTTTAAGTAAGTTCAAGCATAAAATATTTTGAAGCTCCAAAAGTGTAAAAAAAGCAGGACAATTACTCAAGTTATTCTGCATTTTCAATCTANATGAAGACGTGTCTATTAATTTTTTTATTTCTTTTTCTTTTTTCCTTTTTTTTTTTTTTAACCTAACGGTAGTAGAAGACTCTGAAAATTATTTTAAATCAGATACTTTTTTTATCTGTGATAATGCTTTTCCCATGAATACAGTGCTATTGTTGAGTCTAGCACAGGCTATTACTTTGTCCTCAGGTTAATATAGAGACGCAAAAAAAAATTAGAAGATGGATCTCCTAAACATGACTAGCCCGTAATTAGACATATGCCTTAACACAGGCATAACATGTTCCTAAAAATAGATTCAAAGGAAATATAGCAAAAATAGTATATATATATATATATATATATATAT
>VXBX01008488.1:212504-237121 GCA_013400415.1 Scytalopus superciliaris
AAACAGTATTTTTTTTAATTCAAAAAAAAAAAAGAAAAGAAAGAAGATGAAGAAGAAGAAAATAGGGAAGAGGGGAAGAGAGAAATTTTCCCTGGCTTCCCAAAATTTCTCCTTTTAAGTAAGTTCAAGCATAAAATATTTTGAAGCTCCAAAAGTGTAAAAAAAGCAGGACAATTACTCAAGTTATTCTGCATTTTCAATCTATTATTGTCTTCTCTGAAAATAGGTAGATATACCACAACTATAGATTTTTTTTGGAAGAGGAAAGAAAAACCAAAACAAGACCAGAATTTGCTAAAATAAATAGATTAAGATATACCGCTAAACCAGCCTAAACTCAGCTTCCTTTGCTGTGGCATCTGCAGTAGAATCGATGGACTACAGAGATTTCAACTCCTTCTATTGCAGCAAACTGTGACAGTGACAGATTAGACAGGTTATTTTATCTTAAACATGATTTAGCCATAGAACTGTTGTCAGTAGGTTGCATCACTTCCTAAATTCTGTGTTAGTATCCCACCACCCTATAAATTGCCTTATGTCTCCTCAGTTCCCACACCATCATGTGTCCTTGCCAACACAGAATACAGTGGTACACCACTAATGTTTGAAAAATCCTTTGAATACTTGGGATAAAAGCCGCTATATAAGTGCGAAGTATTTATTATTATTATATTATTATTATTTATTTCCTTTATGTCAATGTGACCTGTAACAGTTTTGGGTTTTTTTTTTTCCAATTTGTTTCTTAAAAGAGAAAGAAAAATTAGCCACTGTTCTGTTTTCAAAACCAGCAGAGGCCATTGAGAAATTTACTGCATTCTATTTCAGACATGTTTTAACCCCTTTTGCCCCAAAATGCAGAACCAGGGTTAAACACAATCAATGCCAGTTCTACTTGTCAGGAGTCTTGGAAACAAGGAGCTAATGCACACTGCAGCAGCTACTGCTTTTACTGACAGCATATGCTCATTGTGAGATGAACAGTTTAAGCCAACTGACTACACAGGAACATTAATAGCAAAGGATGAGCTACATAAATTTCAAAAAGCTTACATTAGCACAATGTGAAATTGTACATTTTGTGAGACTTTCAAGTTGTTTTTTTCCAAGCACTTTGTGCATAAATAGTTGTAGAAACTTTTCTGACGCAAATAAATATACAAATGCTTCCACTTACTCCAACTTGTTCTTCTAATCTATTACCTAAATGGATTATCCTAATTTTTTTCCCTCCAAAAGTCAACAGCAGAGGAGGCTTAAATAAGTGAAAGTAAAACCTATTAACACTGTTTTGCAACTTTATTGATAGTACCCGTGGCAAAGCTATCTCCTGCCACTTGCTAGCACAGAAAAATTGAGAGTCCCCCGTCTCTGGGGGCAGCAGGGGAATCCAGTGGTCAGTGAAACCGAGTTTCCACAGCAACATCCAGTTATGTTTCCCAGGCAACCAGCATCCTCAAAATCGGGTGGCAATAGGCAAGCAGAGTAGTTTGAGGACAGTAAAACCTAATTTCCCACTTTGCCAAAGTAGGATCTGTGCTAGTGGCAGGCACAGGTGGGATATAAGGGAAGAGGGGGCTGCAGCCTGGCTACAGGATGCAGCTGTTTTCCCTGACTCACGGCTGTGTGCAGCTTCTTGAACCTCCCCCCTTTGCTCATCAGAGTGCTCAAAAAATTAACATTGTACATTTTTATTTACAGTTACTCTTTTTTTGCTAATTTCATACTTACTGCTCCTACATTTCTGTCTACTTTTAAAACTACCTCATACATATTTTGTGCCAGCTTTTGGGAACCCTATGCTTTGTTAAATTCTGCCTTAAAAGACCAAACCTTGCTGTCTGCATTCAGTTCTTGATTCGAACAACATGCCACTGCAGGCAAAGGAAGGTTTGCCCAAGTGACCAAACCCACAAAATTCAGATTTTTATTAACTTTATCACAAAAATCTGTGATTTAAGAGGAAGGGCACAATAAGCTCATAACTGGTATTTAGACAGATGTGGACCCACAATTTTATATGTATTCTTTAATCCAGTGCCCTGTTGTTATTAGAGTTGACCCTGATTGCTTCATCAATACCTAGTTTGCTGTCATCTGAGGACATTATGAAAGGGGAACAAAGGTGGACAAACATTTTCCAGGCAGAAATTCACTTCTCTGCCTGTCTTGACCATTATCTTCAGATCTGGGAAAATAATTATCTGAATATTGTCATTTTCTGGGCTTTCTTGAACTGACTTGTGAGGCTTTGAAGAAGTTTTACCACTTCAAAGAGCATATTGACAGCTGCTCTTTTCTTTGCAGATGACAAGAATTTAAACAGGCCAAGAATGACCTGTCTGAGGATGAAAGTTGCTGTTTCCAGCAGTTTTCAAAAATGTTTTTTCATGGCGTGGAAGAACAACTCTAGGCAAGACATACTGCCAAATTTAGACATTAATCAGTGCCATCAGGCCAGATTTAAAATACTGCAGAATGTTGCATTATTCTCGACATGGTTACCAAAAAACAACAAAAATCCCCAAACTAGTATTAGGTGAATGGGTTAACCTTAGCTTCTTCAGATGTGAAAGGCCACCCTGGTTTTCCAAATTAGCTGGGTCCTGGTGTCCCACTGTACCTTCCAATGCAAACATAGTCAGTTCCCCCTCTTCCCTCAGAGGCTGCGAGAGAAGGTGCAGTCACACCAGGTCCACTTCTCTTTGCCGGTTGAAGCTAGAGAAAGAAAATAATCAAGGTCATATCAACAAAGATTTGCTTCTTCTTTTTATTCTACAGACACAAAAGACAGAAAAATACAGATTTTAGTGTTACACTCAGGTGCGCCAGGAGTTTTGTGCTGTCAGAAATTAGTGACCTTCATGATGTAACTGCTAACATGTAGACCTGGGAGGGAATTACCCTAGGTCACAAGTAGTTTTAATCTTCTCCTTCCATAAATGTCATTAGGAAGGTCAAAATCAGGCTCCTCCTGTGACTGGAGACTATGAGACCTATCTCTTCTGCCCCCTTTTTAATGATATGGCCTAACAGTTAAAGAAAAAGATAAACATCACCTATTTGATCTATGTTTTAAAAGGCTATCCTATAGTGCCTACTTGGAATTGAGCAATTGCTATTAATCTGTATTCAGTCTCTTCCCCTAGCCACTGCTGCAGAAAGAATTTATCCTGTACAAAAGAAAAATATCTAATGCTCACCTTACTACATTCCAAATGTAAGAGGACAAAAAATCCTCTTCTATCAGAACATTGTACTACTCTACCTAAAATTTAATAAGCAAACTTGCATACAATGAAGAAAAAAAATTCAGTTAAAATTTGTGAAATGTGTATATGCAAATTAACTATCAAGATAGGTCGTGTATATATTAAATAGCTTCTCAGCTCATGTGGTCTTCTAAATAATCACAGATTTATAAAAATATCACTGATTACTCAAAAAAAAAAAGAATTAATTACTATAGCCACTATTTAGGCTCTCGCTCCATCCCACCCACTTACTCTACTTCAAGAGACCCTGTCACTGAAGCTCTTGACTGTGAAAAGCTTCTGTGGGCATGGTGTACTCCGTCCTTCCTCCATGATGCATATGCATTGGCCCAAGTGTTGAAGGAGACTCTAGGATATCACATATAGGAAATCTAAAAGGTTAAATGCTTGGGATTTTAAGGGTCCAATATTAAGAGTACAAGAGTCTTCATGGTGGGTTGGGTGGTTTTGGGAGCAGAAAGTTATGGTCACCTCACAAATGGGGACAGAGACAAGGCAGAGGTGTTTAACATTTTATTTGCCTCTGTCTTCAGTATGGATGACAGATCAAGGGGGTCTCAGTGCCCTGAGCTGGAGGACCATGACTGTGAGAATGATCAATTCCCAGCTGACCCTAAAACTGTGCAGGATTTGCGCAAGATCCCTACAAATTTATGGGGCTTGATGGCATTGATCCCAGAATCCTCAAAGAGCTAGCTGATGTCATCACACGTCTCTCGAGTTTTGAGTAGTCTTGTGAATGCGAAGAGGTACCAGATGACTGGAAGCTGGCAAACTCTGTACCAATTTTCAAGAATGGCCAGAAGGAGGATGCCATAACTACAGTCTCATTTCAGTGCCTGCTAAGGTTATAGAGATTATTCTGGGAAGTATTAAAAAACACCTAAAACACAACACTGTCATTGGTCACAACTAGCATGGCTTCATGAGAGGAAAGTCCTGCTTATCAAATTTGATTTCCTTCTATGACAAGGAAATCCACACAGCTGATTAAGGGAAGTCAGTTGATGTACACATTTTGGATTTCAGTAAAGCTTTTGATACTGTCTCTCACAGGATCCTTCTGGACAAAACATCCAGCACACGACTGGATAAACATATCATGTGGTGAGTGAGCAATTGGCTCATGGGTTGAACGCAAAGGGTAATAGTGAGTGGGGTGGCATCGGTCTGGTGACCTGTCACCAGTGGGGTTCCACAGGGCTCTATGCTGGGCTCTGAGCTCTTCAACATCTTTACAAAGGACTTGGGCGCAGGACTGGAAGGGATGCTAAGCACATTTGCAGACAACACAAAACTGGGAGAAGCTGTTAACTCCCTTGAAGGCAGGGAGCTCCTGCAGAGAGAGCTCGACAAATTAGAGGACTGGGCAGTCACCAACCATATAATGTTCAACAAGGGAAAGTGCCGGATTCTGAACCTGGGATGGGGCAATCCTGGATGTACGAACAGACTGGGGAATGAGATGCTGGAAAGCAGTGCCATGGAAAGGGACCTGGGGGTGCTGGTTGATAGCAAGTTGTGCAGTGCCCTGGCCAACCATGTCCTGGAGGGCATCGGGCAAAGCATCACCAGCTAGTTGAGGGAGAGGATTGTCCCGCTCTGCTCTGCACTGGGGCGGCCTCACCTTGAATATTGTGCACTGTTTTGGGCACCACAATATAGGAAAGATATTAAGCTGTTGGAGAGTGTCCAAAGGAGGACAACAAAGATGGGGAAGGGCCTTGAGGGGAAACCACATGAGGAGTGACTGAGGATACTTGCTCTGTTCAGCCTGGAGAGAAGGAGACTGAAGGAAGATGTCACTGCAGTTTGCAACTTCCTCATGACGGGAAGACGAGGGGCAGACACTGCTGTCTTCCCCGTGGTGACCAGTGACAGGACCTCAGGGAATGACCTGAAGTTGTGTCAGGGGAGGTTTAGGTTGGATATCAGAAAAACGTTCTTCCCCCACAGAGTGGTTGGGCACTGGAACAGGCTCTCCAGAGAAGTGGTCACAGCACAGAGCCTGACAAAGTTCAAGAAGGGTTTGGATGATACTCTCGGGCACATGGTGTGACTCTTGGGAATGGTCCTGTGCAGGGCTGAGGGTTGGACTTGATGATCCTTGTGGGTCCCTTCTAACTTAGCAGATTCTGTGATTCTGTGATTCTGTGAAGTGGATTTGTATATTTGGGGTCAAAAGGAATAAATAGCTAAAGCATGAGGGCGGTCAGAAGAGCCAGAGAAATGAAAAACCATGATCTGTCTTAAAATTATATGCTACCACACTAGTTTCTGCAGTCCTGTAAGACCAGGAAAATCAAGGCTGACACTTTTTTCTAGCTGTAAAAAGAACACAACCAAAAACCAGCCAACCAAAGAAAGCCCAACTGTGACAAGGATTTTTTTCTGAAACAGCTGGCTGACTCTGTCTTTTCAATGATTTGGTACACCTGGGCTGGAGGAAATATTTATCAAAATAATGTTGGTCTACTCACATACAAAATGCACATTGTGTTTGTAGCAGCACCTTCCTGGACTTCTGAACTGAAACCACCCTTTTAACATGGATAGACACTACCACTACTCAATGAAATAGGCTGAGCTCAAGCTGCTTTTATGTATTACGCCATTCAGCACGTATTCCTGTACAAGCAGCAACCTCAAAATAGACAGCACTGTAGAGTGGAGGAGTGCTGCTGTTCCTACATTGTTTTAGCACCAAATATCTAGCTAGTTTTAATAAATTCCCAGAGTGGAACTAGTACACAAACAGAATGCACAGGAATGCCTTAAGTCTTGAGGATGAAGTGCAGGACACAAATGTATTACAGTGTCTAGGCAGTACAGGAAGATATTATACCATGATCCTTTTTGAACCTTGTCGACTAGCTTTAGATAGGTCCTTTGCACTGCTCAGTGCTGCCATTATATGGTCCAGTAGACTAAGATATCTGAAAATCTCCCATGAACTTGTACTGGCTTTGCTCGGGAAGCAGGGTTTACAGAGAGGAAAGTCCCACTTCTTTAGAAGGCAATTATTTATTGCTTTGTAGACACTGGTTACTAAGTCTGGCCATTCTTTGGACAACAGCAGAACTGGGAGTTAAGCTAAGATCCTAGGAACATTTAATCATAAATCTCTACCAAGTCATATAGCCCACTTTAAAAGTTGGGGTTTTTCAGAGGATAAAAGGCAGTGCCCATCAGCCCAGCACAGTTAATGCTCTGGTATGCTCATGGATAGCAATGTTCTTACTGCTTTCTGTATGATGTTAGTTGTCAAGTGGATAAAAAGGAATCATAGTTAGTGAGAAGGGTTAAAGAGTTCTTTATCTCATTTACTAGTGCTGGTCCATCAAACAATTGAGAAACAAGTCCTGCATTGCTGCAATCACTCTTGAACCTTCCTGTATATCAGTTCCTCCCTTCTCTTAAAATGCTTTGTCCAGCTCTAAACCAAACAGGCAGTCATCTTCATCCGATCTTAGCAAGGTCAAAGTCATTGAATGTGACTTGAAGATGGAAGGAAAGTCAACCAAAAGAGATAAAAGCAGCATATACTGCAGCAATGAGGATTTTTCCTTCTACTATCAGGACTGTCTGAAGCAGTCTCACAAATGCACATGTGAATCAGATTTTTACCATTAGGACTGCAGTTTTTATTGTGGCATATTCAAACATCAATGTTACTTTTCAGAGGAACAACACAGGTGCTTTGCAACAATCTTGGGTATAATGTAGATATGTTTAATACTTGCCCTTATCCTGCTTGACAAAAGTGATGTTGCCTGATACTCTGTTTTCTATTGCTAGGCTAAAGGTTGCAATGGTAGTATTTAATATAATGATTTTGTTTGGTGTTCTTAAAGCTGATCTTTCTTGCTTTCCTCAGCTCTCAAACTTTATTGCAGGTCAGGTGCCATGCAGCAGTTCCCAGTCAATCCTCTGCTTCTGAGATAGCTTGGCTTCTTCCCTGTTGTCTTCTAGTCTGTCAGCAGTAGATCTAACTTCATCATACTCTTTTCTTTACTGTTCTCAGTATCAGCCCAAGTTGCTGCATTCAAAGGAAAAAGAGCTACGTTCTGCTACAGTGTTCAGTTGAAAGTTACCATGGTGGCCCTGAGTCTCTTACATTTCCAGTTCTTTTGTTCTTTTCCAGCGTTGTGCTTAAGGTCTGATTATGAGTGCTCGTAGATCTAGTGATTTTCATCTTAGCACACTGTCAGGTTAAATCACTGGCAATGTCTTCTCACTGGGAGTTTGCAGTTCAAGGACTGCCTTTGGATCAGGCATTGCATGATTCAAATAAAAAATTCATATGCAAGTGTTTGGTACTGTAGCGACAAGGTGCTATTGTTGCCTGCATTTAGTGACCTTTTTTATGAGTGTGAAGGACTTGCTGCCAGAGATAGAACTGCACTGTGAAATACTGCAAACACAGCGTCCTCTCAGAGCTACACTTCTGTGGACTTATGTAGCAGAGCAACCCTGTGGTGCCATGTTTCTTTGTTCCTGGCCAGTCCTGCACATCAGCCAGTCCTTCACTGGAATCTCAGTTTGTGTCTGACCAATATTCCTCTCAAACCAGCCCAATAATTTAGATTGAAAGGGAGTTCTGAAGGACATCCAACTGGATCCTATGGTTTAAGCAGGTTCAATCATGGTCTTTTTCAGCTGAGATTTTCATGTTTACAGCAATAGCAATTCCACTTTGCTGGACACCCTGCCAAAATTTATAGCCACCATCACGGTGAAAAACATGCAAAACCCACCCTCATATCTAACAGGACTTCTCCATATTCAAGCCTGTGTCTGCTGTCTCCTGTGCTGTCACTGCGCACCTTCTGAGACAAGCTGCCTACATCTTCCCCACATTCTCCCATGAAGCAGTTACAGACAGCAGTAATATCTCTCCAAAGTCTTTCCATCTTAAGACTGAACAAACCCAGTTCTCTCAGCATCTTCTCTTACGTGGTGTGCTCCAGCCCACTGACCATCTTGGTGGCCTCCACTTGGCTCAATCGAGTATGCATTTCCATCTACTTCTGAATGTTAAGATCACAGAACATTCAAAATCTTAGATCATTTCCTTGACTTCCCTTTCACAGTTTCTGAAAGGGTTGGAAGAATCTCTACCTGATCTGCTGCAGCAATCCACTGTAGATTTTTTGCACCAGTTAATCAGCATTTTCCTGACTGAAAGGATGGGAAGCAATGCATGAAAATAGAGACCAAAGGATCTTTTAATCACAAATACCAAGTACTGTCTAAGCATCGCAGTCAAAATAAAATTCAGAATAACTATTATGTCATACAGTAGATAAAGATAGGAAGAGGTAGCCTAATTATTTACATTGGCACTTTTTACACAATTTCATGTACTAACAGTGGTGCTGTAATTACTGCCTGGGAACATTGATCCTATAATGGAATCTGATTGGTAGCAGCACCTTGAAAATCATTAAAGAAATCTGCAATATGTTAAAGAATTAAAAACAATCTTATTACTGAGAACAAAATACATTTTAACTCTGTATGTACCATGTCATTCTTCCAAAAAGCATATTAATTACTGCCTAATGGGACTTTTAATTTTTTTATTTTATTTTATTTTGTGCCAGATACTTAAGTAATAGGACTTGATTAAGAAGCTGAATAATCAAAAATCATCACTACCAGTGTGCACCAGATCCATTCTGATCACCTACCTGCCGAAAAATAAAAAATCACTGACTTTGTTTAGTTACTTTCCTAGTACTGTTTGCTGGGTTCTTATGGTGAAGCAACAGCCCTCTTCAGTTTCTGGGGATTAAACACAGGTATTTTAATATGACCTTTTTAGGTGCTGAGAAAAAGGTTTTCACTACCATCGCTCCAGTGGATTAAATGGAATAACTACAACAAGAAATCTTCCCCTTTGTTTTGAAAGTGGGAATTCTTTGGGGATTTGCTTCTTCTCTCTTTTTCCTTTGATTAGTAAATCGTCAAAGGGCTGTGTTTCGAATGGATACATGGTAAGCACTTGTTCTGGAAGTACTACTTTATAATGCATTTTCCTGAGGGCAAACAGCATTTGCAGAAAATGCATAGAACCAAGTTAGGTAAGCAAGGTGGGCTGCCTCTCCTACGGATACAGAGCCCTGTGTAAACAGGAACAAAGACAGTACAGAAAGATATGTACCATTTTCATAAATTCTAACTGAAATTGTATAAACATAAACATAATCATATTTTCCATTCCCCTTGGCATTACTTTGTGGTTTGTTTGTTTTCTGATGTGCCCTGCATCATTGCCTTTTGCATTTTAGACATGTGAATTGTCACTAGTTCCTTAGCTGCAGTTGCACTCCTAAGAAATATGGGGAAATCCTTCTTTACATGGAATGTTATTATGTAATAGATAAAGAGGAGGGCGGGGGGGTGTCTCTGCATCAACTGGTGGCATAATCCTCAAGGGAAAACAGACTTTAGTTGAACAATCAGAAAACTGGCTTGCTTTATGGTGTTTACACTACTGCTTGCTAATGGATCACCATAAAGGAAGCAAAAGGACTCTTACACTATTGAGTATGCTATCATGGGAGTCTTCTGAGTGCGCCTTTTTTATTTGCTGCAGTCAGGTTAATGAGCTCACCAGCCCACTTGATGTCGAGGACTTTGTAACAAAGCAATCTCTCATTAAATGCTGCCTGGCATCACTCTCTTGAAGCAAAGGGACATTCAGATTATTGAATGCCTTTGTATTCCTCATTCCTACCAGGCTATGGCGTCCAGCAGTGGCATCAGTCCCGCACACTTACTGGCAGCCATCCAGTCATGTGCCTGCCCTCTTCAAACTGCATGGGCATTTGCCAATCTAAGCAGCACTAGTAGGCAAACAAGCATGGCACACGACTGCTTTGGCTGGTAGCCAGATGTGCAGCTGTACCATCTCACTTCCCCACTACTGTATGGAGAAATGCATTCTTTCAGCATTCTTTCCTATTCAGTTGATTTACACAGGGAAGTTTTGTTGCAGTACAAAGGAATGTGCATTTATCTGCATTCTCTTTATGCTTTAACACCTTTTTTTTTAGTCTCAGTAGTGCAGGTCATGAATTCATCTGTGGCTTTATTTAAATACCTCCTGGCTGACAGTTTCTTCAATGAAATGACCCCAGAGTGTTATCAGCTAGCTAGCAGGTGTGTCCCTTTATTCAGAGTCTTGCAGGCAACAGTGCATCCTGGGTAAAGAGCAATCTATGCATGATCCAGCTCTTCCCTACATTACTCAGGAGATTTAATGGTTTGCTGTCATGAAAGAGCTTACAAAGATTATTTTTTTCTAAGTTGGCTTTCTGCTGGGTTTTGTGCCCTGAGATATTTTGACACAAATATATAAAATGATAAAGAAGGATTTTTTTATGAAAGACTTAATCTCATTTAAAAAAAAAAANTGGACAGGCTATTGTTTTTTATTTGTAAGATGCTAAACACATATTCAGTAACAATGTGGGTGCTTCGTCTATAGTTCCACTACTGTAAAGTATCGTGTTTGTTGATGTCCCTCTGTATGTCTGTACACATACAGGTACACCCTGTTCCTATTCAGCCAGCCTTTAACATTGAAGAAATCCTTAAAGTCTGGCTAATAGTGTGGCAAGAGAAAGCCACACTAAAAAAAAAGAAATCCCTAAAGAATAACATCAAGGAGAAGACCACAGACAACAGAGGGAATCCCCTAGTCCTTCCAAATACTGTCATACAAAACACGGTTTCTCAAGCATTTTATTTACAGGGCTATGGCTTTGCCTACCCTGACAGGGAGGGATAGGGAAAACACAGGGCCCAGAAGTGTTTTCAAGGCTCTTGCACTTGAGTTCGGAGTACTCTGGCAAATTGTTCCCTGGGACACTACTCCTCTGTTCCACAGATAAATATCATATTTGATCATACCAGCAAACACTCAACCAATATTCACCCATACTATAAGACACTTTTTACTCCTACCAGCAGTGAACTGAGAGGAGGTCCTACCCAGGTGATGTTTGTGTGTTCATAAATAAAAGTGGTAGACTCACTTAAACTTTCTTGAGAAAGGATTCAGAAAACGTAAAGTCACTTCTCTGTCTGTCCATAAAAGGACAATAAAGATGGTGGAAATTAATTTTATCTT
This sequence comes from Scytalopus superciliaris, assembly GCA_013400415.1. NCBI lineage: Eukaryota > Metazoa > Chordata > Aves > Passeriformes > Rhinocryptidae > Scytalopus > Scytalopus superciliaris. The sequence continues at coordinate 223,923 of VXBX01008488.1, forward strand.
GTCCTGAAGTCAAATGGAGTTTTGCTGGAGCACACTGACATTGGTTTTGCTCCTGCTTCCATTGAAATTAGGAAGAAAGCCTTATTGACTTAGTGAGCAGGACTGTGATTCACAAATTTGGCTAATCCACTCATATTTTCAATATGAGATTTTGAAAAGGTCATAGAATGCAGAATCAAGACCGTTGTCCCCAGAAGGGGGTTGGCTTGAGACCAGGCAAAGAAAATAAAATCGGTTGTCGAGCTTTTCAGTATTCAATACACACCAACTGTATTGACAAATAAGATGATGCTGGGCTTAGAAATGTAAGAAGGTCTTTCTTTTCAGCCCTCTCTATTCTGCCTTTACCAAGCAGGTGATTTTTTAAGTGAGAAGACTGCTAACTTCATTCAACACCAAAAATCCCAAGTATGTGTGCTTTATTTCAAAGTGGTAAAAGTACACTTATAGAAAAATGCTCTTTAAAATGTCTTGAGGGATTTAACAATAAGGGGAAAAGGTGGACCTCATTGAAAAATAAATATATTGCTGAAAAATTCAACAAGGTTTCAACATCTGTTTATATGCAATAATAAATTGATTTTTGAAAAGAGTTCAAATCTTTAATTACAATCCCAGTAAATAATGTTAACTCTGCAGCTGGTTTTAGGGTTATGGGTTTTTTTCCTATGACAATATTTCTCTAGTAGCTCTTCTGAAAGCTAGATACGTTTTTAACAAGTACCTGGGCAAAATTAAAGTTCATCTTTCAACCACTAGTTTTCTCTGCAACAAAGGATATGCCACAAGTTATTCTAACCTATTTTATTTGCATTCCACTCAACCAGTGGTTCAAATACTACTTTGTCTGCCCTTCAGAGTAGATAGATTGCATTTGTCTTTCTACCATTTTCCTTCTTCCTCTCCACTCCCAAGTCAGAGCATCAGTATTGACCATTTGAAAAGATTAAACATCAGGGAACCACAGACTCAGAGAATTGTTATGTATTAGAAGGGACCTCTGAAGATCATCTCATCCAACCCTCCTACCAAGGCAGGGTCACCTAGTGCAGGTTATATTGGAACACATCCAGGTAGAGTTTGAATGTCTTCAGACAGGAAGACTCCGTGACCTCCCTGGGCAGCCTGTTCCAGTGCTCTGCCTCCCTCAATGTAAAGAAGTTCTTTTTCATGTTGAGGTGAAACTTCTTGTGATTTGGTTTATGTCCATTAACCCTAGCAGAAATATTTCAATAAACAGCTGCAGCTTGGTTTTGGATCATGTCCACCCAGATACTCAAAAGATATTTAAGAATACAACCATCACTGATCTCCATCCCTAGAGCAGAGTATGGATTTTACATTCATGATTATTTACAGATCAGTTTCCGTAGAGAACAAATATATTTTTAAGTTCCATACATCAATAATTAAATGTACATTCTGCAATTCATCCACACTTTCAGTGCTAAGGGACAAATGCATATTTTGAGACCAGTATGAGTTATTATAGTCCTCTGTTCTAATCCCTCATATTATATAGGCCATAGCATTTCACTTTGTGATACCCACCACACTGCAATCAGCACGGCAGTAGGGAGAGAAAACCTGCCAGTCCCCTATTCCCCACCTTCAAAGAACTGTCTGTTTTCTATTTTTAGTGCCATTAACTTTTCTGGAAAACAAATGCTTTAATCTTTTCGGTTGCCAAGAATTTCAGCTCCCTGTTCAAATCAACAAGGGTGGGGGCAATTGTGGTTTGATCTGGTGTGATGCTGAGTGGAGGCTTGTGTTTAGGAGTGCTGAAGAGCTGAACAAGGTTCATGGACTGTGTGAGACTCCCCTTCCCTGACACCTGCTTGTTTCCTACTGGGAATGCAACCCAGGGATGGCAAAGGCATAATAAGCAACATCATGATGGCTACCTACAGATGGAGTCTGCAGAAGACAGGTTTTTCTTCACCTGGACCTGTAGCTATAGTTAAGTTTATTTTCCTTTCCTCAAAAGAACTGTCATAATCTCAAAAACTTCATAAATATTGCAGAATGCCCATTTTTATTGAGATGGTTTCAATACTTCATTTTGCATTTTGCAGGTTTTTCATGGTCCTGTTCCCAGAAAGAAATACTATCAAGCAAGAAATTATTTACAGACCAGGCAGATGATGTTTTCCTTTCATCAGCTACCTTAGAGGGTTAATTAAGAAACAGAGTAGCAAAACTAGAATCAAGGTAAAATAGGCAGTGTGCTTATTAACAGAGCTTTTGTTTGCATTTCTAATTGCTTCCTTCAAATACTTTGTCTCGGCTATTACAGACAACAAGAGCCCTGGCGTAACTCTGACTCCAGTTCACCACATGTTTAATTCAGGGAAGGCACCCGGGAGCCAGGCACGTGGGGATTTCTGCAGGTAGGGGTAATACAGAGCTCAGCAAACATGCCGCATCAGCATAACGCCAGGTCTGCGCATCTCGTATGGCAGCACCAACCCTTTCTCCTCCCTCCAACCCATACTCCTATCTGATCACGTTTTAACAGCTAGAGAGGTGATAAATTATGAATTAAATATCCATTCCAGCATAATCCTGAATGCAGACATGTATACCATTCAAAAGTTTTGGTTATTTTGTGTCAAGCTCCAAAAATTAGGAGGAAGAATTTGCAGTACAATATTACTAAGGTGGAAAAAAAAAAAAAAAAAGAGAGAGAGAAAAAAGCCTGTCTCATCTGCTGACGATGAGAAGATTGGCTGCCTAAATTCTCCAAAAGCAGTCTTCAACTTTTATCTAGCTATTTATAGAAAACTGCAGAAACAGCTGAGCTGAGTGAAGTGATGTCACTTTTACTGGGAGGATGGCTTGCTCGGCGGCGTGCCGGAGCGACAGTGTGCTGGAGGCTGGGGCCGCAGCCCCACTGTGCGAGGAGCTGGAAACATGGGCATTTTTCAGCTCGGCTGATCAATATGGCATTGATGGCTCTCAGCTGACCTTCAACCCCTCCGGAATAGCAATGGGCAGGCACTGCATCTTGCAGCCTGCAAGGGCTGCCGCGTGTTAGCTACCAATTTTACAATCGATCAAAAGTCATCTTTGTCAATAAAGCTGGAGATTTCAAGCAACGGCAGGCAATTTTGGAAAGGTCAGGGCTGGGTTTTTATTTGTCCGACCTCTGCTTTCAAGCAGAAGCGCAGTCCCTTATACCCATTAACAGTAGTAAGAAAATTTAAGATTTTTTTTTTTTTGCCTCCTCCATGTATTTTTAGTAAGCCTTTGGGCATTTTCCCTGTCCCTAAAAGAATACGGTTGCGTGGCAACGTCCCTGGTTGCCATGGAGACTCGGTGTGTAAGCAGCTGCCGCAATCAGCATTAACTCTGGGCTCGCAGGTTTGTCATTCCAATGCATAGGGAGGGGGAGACAAATAGGACAGCAGCGCAGTGCCGTAAAAGGGAAGTCACCTAGATAATGTCACTCACAAACATATGTTCCCCAATTATTCTTTCCACTGTTTTATTGCTGCAATTATAGCTAAACTAAGATTACAAAATTATATGGTTTTAATTTGCCTCCGTCGACTATGTTTCACTTCCATTAAAATGAAGTCTAAACCCATTTAAGTAGCAAACAGTTGGCTTTGCAGGGGATGGGGCATTTTGGTTTATCAGTGGGTATTTTGAGGACTAGGTAAAAATAATACCTCTAGGAACCTTGATATCTAGGCAAAATGAGGCGGAGCCCTGGGTAATGGAGTGCCTTTTTCTTTTGTGCTGCCTTGAACCCCACAAGTGATGCTGGCCAGGACCATCCTCGTCTTCTACCTCTCTCTGATGCCCCTCTCCTCCAAAAAATATTTGAAGGTTTTATATTCAACCATCTGAAAGTTTGGCTCTGGTCTTAGCCCACTGAGTGCTGAATCACCCTCCAACACAATCTCGCCATTTGAAGACCCCTGCAATAAACAGACGCAATGGGGTTGACTTCAAAATGAAGTAACGCAGCATTAACCCTGAATTTCCTTGCATCGGCAGTCTTCAGACTATCCTTTCATGTTCCTCGAACATATTTTACTATCTTTGTCTTAGAAGAAATTTCATTTTGCTCTGTGGCTGCCTGTCTGCTCCTGATCTTATGGAAAAACAAAAGTAAAACACATTAAGAAGTGATGAAATGGTATTCCACAGCTATTCTGTAAAAACCTACAGTTCATAGTAGTAAGGGACTTTCGTTTGGATTTTTTAATGCATAGGTGGAAACATTTAATCAGTGTTAAATACACATATTTGCACAGCTGTGCTGATTCAGTTGTGTAAGCCAGAATCTATTCACAGTTTAAAATATTAGGCCACAGAGTGATGCCAGCTCCCTCAGAAACAATTCCACGTTATGGGGAAAAAGCAGTGTAAATAGGTAGATAAACATAAACTTGACATTCAGATCCATATGATTTATTTACCAACCTTTTTCAAACAACCGGTTTTTGACCCAATTAAATCCTTCCATTATATAAGGGCATTTATTACTGTAGATTTGCATAATTAAAATATACATGCCCAGTCACCAATGTTTATAACCTATACTTACTTGGATTCTTATTAAGACTTGCATGAGAAACCCAGCTCATTCAGATATCATTTTAATTAAAAGATAAACACAGTACGGCATCTTTTTCTAAGGGAATCTACTATCAATACCAAATTGCAGTTAAAAATAGGTTTTCATTTTCACTCGGACAGAAATGGTTGAACACATATCTGTTGAGATTTGCAGGGTAAAACCCATGTTCCTTAGAAGAGACCTTGCATGCCACCATTTAAATAGAAACTTCTTTCTATGGTCGTTACAGTCTATAAATCTCTGAAAATAGGGGCTTATAATGAAAATATAGCTAGACCCTCCACTGCAAAAATGTTAACAGGTGCTCTTGTAATATACAAATCCAGATAGCATGCAGTGACCTATTTTCAAAACCAGGCCAGGCAAAATGACATCGAGAAATTGAATTCCTTGCCCTTACTTTAATAGTGTCTTGTCATGCAATCTTCAAATCAGGACAGGTGATCATTGCAAAACAATCCCTAACCCGAGGGACAACAGGAACGTTCTCAGCACGAATATCTTGGGCCCGTCACACTGCTTGCAATAATTGGCTGATTGCAGAAGCCAGGTATAGACCATTCAAAATAAAAATATCCTTGGATGAGGGGGGATTTTGCCCTTTTTAAAGTTAGAGGCCAAAATAAACCTTAAAACTAAATTGTGCCCTATTTTGTTGCGTCATCAAAAATAGCTGACAACTGGAAAAACAAACTGCGCTGCTAAAAATATGACAGTAGTTATGCAGGGATATTTAAAATAGATTAGCATATGGATTAACTCAAATTCAAAACTGGTGTTAACCCTTCAATGGCTACAGTCTGTTCTCCAAATAGCGCAATTCTGCAGCTTTAAAGACAAACTTAGCTCCTAAGTGTCAAAAAAATGTTTGTCTGGTAAAAGCAAGTGTGACCACTACTGTTTCCATTTATAATGGGAACTCAGTGGTATCTAAACAAATTTAGGCAGATCAAATGGTTTATTAATTCTCTTACCATGTTGTCGTTTTGGTTTTTTTTTTTTAAATGTCCATTTCAGAAGCCCTTAATTTATTGCTTAAAGTATATTCAGAACCTGTAGAATAAGGCCCTGGAAATTACTTTAAGGGTAACATATAATGCTGCAACTTTGTATGGCTGTTTGTACTAGATCTAACAGTTAAAAACAAACAAAATAATTGCAAGGCAGCATAAAAAGCCTCAAAATTGAAGGAATTGCATTCTGTAACAGAAAATAAGTTTTCTTAAAGTAGATACATTTTTTAGCAACAAATAACAACTATTTCCATGCTGAAAGTAGCTTATTTTTATCAAAATAATCCAATTCTCTAAAGTAAATTACCTTTGCAGCACGCACTCAGAATTCATATTTTATTTCATGTCACCCGCAAAATCCAGTATTTTGTTGAATTTGTTGAGAAATTAGTATTTAAGGTCAGAAATCATGTGAAATGGATAGTCCCAAATTTAAAATGTCAGGTTTACAAAAAACCTCCTCCATTCTCCTTTTTTGTCAATTGCAAGATAGCTATTTGTGATTTAAATAACTATAAAGTTTAAAATAAAGCAGTTTTCTATTTTTTCTGTTCTAGCCACACACAACCATTTCTACTGTTTGATTCAAGACACTTACCCCATGGTGGCTTTATTTTTAGTCACCACAGATTGAAACCAAACTTTATGAGTTTACATTTGTTTGTTTTAATATATAGATTCACCTAACTTATTGTGTGCGTTTTGTTTGTTTTGGGTTTTTTTTTAGTGCTGGATACTTTTAACTCATTTTATGGGAGAATGCTGTTGTTTCCTGGAGTGCAGAATGTTAGGTGTTTGACTTCTTTGACCAAAATATTTGTATTAAAACTGCTGCAATGGTAGTAAGACTTTTGGGGCTTGCTTTTAAGCAAAATAACAATCACTTATTCTCATCTATTCAAATAAAATCTTTTGAAATAGAAATTTACTGAATTGTTAAAAATATTTGGGAGAGAAGTAACCTGAGAACCACAAGCAACATTGCTTGGAAAATCTGCTATGCACAATGCAGAACAGCTCAGAAGTGGCCCTGAGAAATCCCTTTCCTGAAATACCTGGGATTCCTCCTAGGCTGGGCACAGGAAAGTCCTATGAAAGTCCTAAATGGGAAGCATTTCCAAGGGGCAGAAGTGAGACTGCGACAGACTCAAAGGAAGAAATACTGAAGGACATTCCCCAGTGTATGCCTTCTTTCTGCTGAGGTTCACCCTGCAAAACCAGAGAGTCCAGTCTGAGGCAAAATGCTCAATCTAAAAGCAACCTTTTGGCAAGCAAAGGATTGCATACAACTCTACACCCACAGCTTCTGCTGACATGTCATTCTGCAGACAGTCAAAGAGGGAGAAAAGTTACTGCCAGAGGTAGCCTTTGCAAACACAGGGATGAAAACCTTGTTTCTACAAGAACATGGCTAATAACAATCTTTTTTGTTTGTTTGTTTGTTTGTTTGTTCCTGCACAGAAACATGCCAGGCAAAATTGCTTTTGGAACAAGTATTTTCCTAAGGTGAAATGCACATGAAAAACACATCAAAACCTGATTTGAATTGTAGAACCTAGATATTACTGATCTGTACAAAGGCACAAGAAGGGAAAAGTAAGTATGGCATCCAGTAGCACTAAACCTTTCTCTTAGGATGTTCTGTGAACTGAGATTACCTCTCAAACTACTTAAAACAGGAGAGTGAATTGCCTGAAGTGTTAACACATAGATGCTGCATCAAGATGCTTACACTGGGGGGTGGCAAGAGACAGAGCAAAGAGTAGAATTTCTGACATAGAAATTTAATTGTTATCATTTGTTCCCTACCTTCAATTTAAGTGTATTTTGAACCCTAGCATATATACCTTAAAAAAAAGTTTCTGTTCTCTAATGAAGCTTTTGGTTCATTTGAAAAGGATGAAGCCCATACATGTTATAGATTTCATTTAAAGTCAGTTAATAAAATATGCTTTCTCCAATATAATTTTGGCATAATCAGACAACCTTGTATTTCTGTTATCAGATGAACCTGCTCCAATACAAGGATTTTATTACCTATACATAAGGTTTCGGAGAAAATATTTTGAGAGACAATGATTGTTTAAATAAATGTGAAACATAAAATGTCTGAATATTGTTTCATGTAAAACTCACTAGTATAAAAGATTATCATTAAAAAAATGTATCTTACACTTACATAGCAAAAGAGCTATAATGTTCTGACTTTCTGAGGCCAGTACTGATGTTTTCTGCATTTAAAAATCAAATTAAAACCATGGGAGTTTTTTCTCCAGTTATAAACCTGTGAAGCTCTTTGCCTTGTGCACATGCATATCTATATACGTGTAGGCAGACATGCACGCATGCATGCACGCGCGCACAAACTGGAAAGATGCTTTTGTCTCCAGGGTCATTTCTGCTCTTCAGAGATCTTAAGATTCTTAGCTAATATGAGGAGTATACAAAACAGTTATAATATTTAAAACAACCATTTTCCTTTTGTATATGTTTGATAGTAACTGATGGCCATTAGGAATAAACCCAAAATTTGGTTTTTATAATTCAACTAATCATTTGAGTAAAACATATCACATTTTTTCGTTAATTTTCTCTCTTTCTCCTCAGAAATAAAGACTATGCAGCTGGCGCTGAAATTTCCACCAAATCCTATACTGTATTTAACATGGCTGTTAACAGATTCAATCATAAATATACACACAAAATTACTAAAAACTAACATTTAGTATCTTTTCTTCTTTTACCTTTCTGTGCAGTCCATCTATTCTTTTCTTGTTTGGATTTTTTTCTAGATTTTTATAGCAATTAGGATAATATTCTCTTTTATGCTTTTATTGTATTTTTAGAATCTACTCTCTGTTATCAAAGATGCTACTAAAGGAAGATGCTTTACAGAGATTATTAGATTTCAGGAACACTCCAACATTGTTGAGAGCTAATAAAACAACAGGACAACTGCAATAGCAACAATACTTGGGATTCATGTGAAAATGATTTTTAAGTCTGTGCCCTGAGCAACACTAGTCATTCATTCATTTAGTAATAAAGATTACATTTCAACACCACTGTGTGCTAAAAAAAAATAAATTATTATTAAAGGTTATAAAACTCTTGCAAGGGCAGAAACAAATCACAGTTCCAGCTTGAGCTTACTTTTCAGCACTACTTGGTTAAAATGTGTTACATGTGTTATCACAGTACCTTTGTAAATTGCTGCACAAATATCTCACAGAGATATTAGTCTGTTGGAGACAAAGATTATATGTATTTCTACAAATGGGCAAGAGAGAGATACAGATGCTGATGCTGAGAAAACCAACAAGAGATTTTTTTCAGGTACTGAACCTTTCTCAAAAACCTATTGGAAACAGCTATTCTATACCCATTTTACTGGTAGGTAGACTAAGGAATGATTTACCATGACTGAGAGTCAATTAGTGAGCGAGTCCTGCAAGTGGATTCACAGCTGGGAGTATGAGACAACTGCACCTCTGCACAAGAGAGAAGAGACAGAGATATCACTGAGGATTTCAGGAGACAACCATTACCTCCACATGTATCAAGCAACAGCTCACTCCAGGTAAGGCTGGAAAACTGGTACCTGCCAGCAGTGAGCCCACAGCTATGTCAAGTTGCTCAGACCCTTCTGACAATTTGGTTTTGGGCTATGGTAATTATTGCACCTTGAAATTTCACAAGCAAATTTTTGGGGAGCTCTTAATGACTGCAGGAGCCTTCCATGCTCACGTGCAGTATCCTTAGTAAGCAGCCTAGGCAAATTAAGGCAGATGAATAGGGGAGTGATATTGACCCAAATGTATCTCTATTTTTGTATTTTTTTACTGGATAAGCTTAATCAGATTGAAAGCTGCTTTTGTAGGCTTTCATAGTAAATGCCTTTTAACAAAAAGGGGAGGGGGATATTCACAGAGCAATGGCAAGAACAGAAACTGGAGGTTTGAAAGACCCACCAGGAGAGGGAATTCAGCCCACTTATATTAAATCAACTGTTATTTTTTCTCTCCTCCCGCTCCCCCTTCCCCTCCCCCAAGGATCGGGTACCCAAAAAGAAAATGATGTGAATCCATTTTCAGTGCTGATTTCTTTTAATCCTACAGATCAAAACCATTCCACAGTTTCCAAATGCTTTTTCCTTCTAAAGGTAAAACATTTCACAGGAAGATGTGAGGAGTAATTCTTTCCAATCAGGGATTTTAAACTTGGTTGCTTGCAAAATATAATGAACTTCAAAAAATCATAAAGGGCCTAAATCCTGAAGACAATGGAGGTTTTGCCATTAATACCTAAAGCAGCGGGATTGTGCACAGAGTAATCAATTGCCCAACAAGGCCCTGGGAACACAATCAAGAAAGGAGGCTACAGGAACATACAATATTTCACATTTCATAAATGGTCTTTTGAGATTACAGTCATATACAGTAGCAATAGAGAGAAAGAGTATAATACTAAAGTACGGATTATATATGTATGTCTGTCTGTCTGTGGGTTAGAATTTTAAGCAATCATTTTCATATAAAGTGTCAATAATAGACATGCTTTAGCACTTTCACAGTTTGCTTCAATTTAGATCCTCATCTTTAAAAGCATAGTAAACACTGTTCTATTTTCAAGAGGGAGGAAGGTGGGGGGGAAAGAGGCAGCGATGTGTCTTTGATAGACTAATCAGACTGTCTCCTAACAATACCTGTCTTGGGAAAGCTAAGGAACTATAATAAAACATTTTAAGTACGCCTTCACTGTCAGATATTATAGTCTTTCAGTATTTATTTTCCTAACTGTTATTTACAGTAAATTTAGTAAAATAACATTAGACCAGTTTCAATGCTGCATGTTAATCAAGTTTTAGCCTTAAAATTGCACTGAAATAGCAGTTCCTTAATAAGGAGAAAAACTTCCAAATGGTAAAATATCTACAGCACTCTATTCCAAATTCAGTATGCAACTGTAATCTTTTTATAATTACAACAGTCAAAGGATTGTGTGCTCAGGCAAATCATACTGGAAGTGATGACAGAAAGAGGAAGACTTGATTTTGATTGGGTTTTTTCTACCACTTCAACCAATTTTTTGGTCAGATTCTTCCCCTCTCTTTCCCCTTCCTTTCTGCCTAAAAATCCCTAAATCTTCTCCTTCTCTGTTGTCACTCATTTCATCTTTCACTCAAAACCAAATATGGATTGTTCCCTCAATCTGGCCCCAGGGTGGATCCACACAAGATGCTAGGTACAATACGTTCATGTAACAATTAGAGAGACTGTTTCTACTTTGTGTAATGCTCTTAGCACAATGTATTAGGCTCCTAATCACAACCTGTATTCCCTTGTCATTTTTAACCCAGCAGCCCGCTCATGTTTCAGTTCAGTTCAAGAAATAAAATTATTGTCTCACTGTTCTTGATCACAACAAATTATAATTATTAATGCTCAGCTTTGATTTTATTCTCATAAAGTATCTTATCAGTGGGCTGCAGATGCTTTCCTGAATTCAGAGAAAATACCAGTTATTAATTATAGTATCATATATCACCCATATACATGATCATATGTATATATATCAGTCTGTCTAGATTACAGTAATGTGCTGATTCTCTGAGCCTATGGGGAGGGGAAATGTTCACGGGAAGGGGGAAAAGTATGCATCTGATGTGATTACAGTTCTGATTAGCATATAAACTATGTTAAGCTCCTTCTACTACCTTTATAAAATTAAGATCTTATGTTGTTGTTGCCTTTTCTACTTTCACCTTTTACTGACAAATAACTTGAATGAGGACTGCTTTTCCAATAACATTTTTCAAAACAGAAAGGTTGCGGTTATGCTTTCCAGTATCCCACACATACACATTAGGTAACTTTCTCCCCTGGAGTGCCAGAAAAAAAACATGCATTCTTTCTTGCTACAAATCTGTAAATCTGAAAAGAAGAGGGCACATGAATAGGAAAGCTCTTTATAGAATAAAAAGCGTGGGGTGTTATTAAGTAGGACTGTAAGCCCTATTCTATTCATAGTAATTAGAGGATCAGATCAGGTTAATGTGAGGACCTAGGTCAATAAAGTACTGTAGGTTCACCCTTTTTAATCCTTCTCAATCCTATAGGCTGGTTTTCTGACTGCTCTCTTTGACTCACAAAATTGTTATAGGTGACAAAGATGTGCAGAGAATTGTTGAGAAAAGTTGAGGTTTATATCAATCCCACTATGCATTCTCTGACCCCAAGTGTTAGGGTTGGTGCCTGGGGTGAGGTAGCTGGCAAACTGCAGAGCTACACCTTTTTCACTGCGCCAGCTGGTAAAATAATTATGAGAAAAATTTTTGATAATATTTTGGGGTTGAAAAGTAAATCCATAGGGCTCTAGATAGTTTAAAAATATTTTTCTATCAACATTTCCATTGTTCCCTATGTGCATATCCACACTCCAAAATACACTTCCTTTTTCTCACTCCCATCCGTGGGTGCCTATTGCAGAACATGCCTGTGCCAAAGCTCTGGGGCCATGAAGAGGTGACATTTCAGAGCAGAGTTGTGCAACCCAGGGCAAGCAATGCTCCTGCCCCTATATTGCCCAAATATTGCCCAACACAGTGGAGGAATTTGCCTGGTTTCACTGGGCAAGGGAAGCAAATTTTGATGGGGAGCACCCACCTGAGTTGCAATGAAGTTGAATTGGGCAACTGAGGATATCCCTGCCGCCTTCTCTTCTTGAAGAAATAGTCTGGCCTTTGGCAACCAGCCAGCACAAATGCCTGTTTTGAAGTAATCTGGAGGATTCCCAGCCCCTGCATGTGTCAATCACACAGGTCAGTTGCCCCATAAAGCATTGCTTGGATGTTGAAACACACTAGAGATAAGTTGATGGCTCTGTCTGTATGTTCAGTCCTGAATAATGAGCATGCCCTGTACTATGAAAAACTCCAGCAGCTCTCAGGTACACAGTAAAATCCCTACTGGCTTCTGTCAAGGTGAGGGTTTGCTGTCTCTTCCTGTTTTTCTGACCAACATTTTGATCCAAATTTCTCCTATAGTGCTGTCCATAAGGCATAAATCTTATCACATTTTTTTTCTTCTCCTCTGACCCTACAAAGACCTCATTATCTAAGGTATGAAATCAGTGAGAAATTGGGCTTTACGAATCACGTGGCTTAACAAAGAGTTGGATCCTGACATTACACTTCAGAGTTGCAGCTGAAACTGAGATAAAAGACACTCTGCTCACAAGTGCAGACATTCTTTTGCCAAAGGACTACTCGCCTTATATTTATCTCTTAGTATATATTCAGATATTACTTTTTCTGAAATTTTTACTGAAATCACTCCAAAGTCCACAGAACCTAACAAGAAAGCCCATGTTCATTAGGTCTTTTAAATCTTCCCCGAAAATATACCTATTCTGATTTATAGGATGCATATGTGCACATCCACGCAATGTATTCTACTCCCTATGTATTGTTTTCATATATATGTGTGTGTATATATATATATATATATATATATGTACACGTAACTGTAGATCTTAGTATTATTCTTAATACATATGTCAGGTTTTTATTTAAGAGAAGGATGTGTTGTAAGATT
>VXBX01008488.1:237152-268517 GCA_013400415.1 Scytalopus superciliaris
CCCAAAACAATAGGTAAATTGAATCCAAGGAATTTTAAGGATTCCATTTTAATACAAGATGTTGTGTCCTATGTTCACATGTAATAAAAAATGCCATAGAGCATGTTTGCCCTCTCCTTTCCCTATCTCTGTAAGCAGTTTATTAAACCTTTTTAAAGACAAAAAAAAAAAAAGGTGGTAGGGAAAAGACTGATACCTTTAAAGACTGAGGTAGAAAAGAGATGATAGAGACTCCATTATGAAAGCAGAAGTCATCCCAAGAAACTGGGAAAAGTAAAATAAATAAATAAATTTAAAAAAAAAAAAAAAAAGAAAAAAAAGGAGAACCAAAAATGTTAGTATTTGAATGATGTGAACTCTGGTAAACGCCAGCATGCAATATGGCAAAAACGAATCAATCAGTTCAGCTTAGTTCAGCCTCTGCAACTGGCCATCTGGCGCGAAATCAACCAAATGTAGCCCTGCATATTCATCTTCATTTTCACAAATACTCAGGAGAATGTCATTCTAGGGCAAAATAAAATTAAATCACCATAATTTTTAAGACATCTTTTCCTCTCGTGCTCTCTGGAGATTAGCATGTTTATGTGAGACTACTCACTGCTACAGGGTTAGCAGGTAATTTCTAAGGAGGTACTCTCTCTCTTATATTTAAAATCACATTTCACTTACTCAGGACACTTAGGTATAGACTTTGTGGCAAATATTTCAAAGCAAAGATCGCATAAGAAGTTACTGTGGCTACATGGACAGATTTTTTTCCCCCCAGGGTCAACAGAGAGACATTCTGCATTTACCTTCCATAGCCATCTCCACAATACACCTGTGTGACTTACTGATGTTGTGGGACCGTATTAGGCAGATCTAAGGGCAAGTCTGGGCACTTAATCCTTAAAGCAGATAACAAAAAGCAAGAGAATATGCCTGAAGAGTGAGGCCAGAATGAAATATCAGCTGTGATTAGGACTGTTACTGATTTGGTATGTGTTTTGTCCAAACAAATTACAGTGACAAGCACAGGGTAGAATAGATATCAATCTAAAAAAAGCCAGGAGAAAGAAAATGAGAATGGGCAATGGATGGAATCTGTATGTCTTGTCATCACAATAAAGTTAGAAGCTACACTAAGCACAGTTCTTTATTCAAGGTAATGCAAACAATTGCCAGTCAGGATAGGTTATTTGGAATTTTAAGTGCTTGAATTGAACTCTAATTATATTCTATCTAGAAGTCTTAGGCTTGGGTTTATTTATTTGTTTGATTGGGTTAGGTGCTTCCAGACTTGAGTTAGTTGTTTTGTTTCAGGTTGGACATGTGAGGGTGGAGTTTGATTTGGATTTAAGGTTTGTTGTTGAATATTTGCTTTCTTGCAGCATTTAAAGTATATTATATTTTAAGAAACTGAACAAGGTATACCTAAAGTTTGGCTAACAAATGACTTCTTGAGCATATCTTCTGATGTTGATATTTTCTTCGCTAAGTACTACCTTATCACCAAGAAAAAAAAAAGCCTTAAGGTGCTTCTGCTGATACCATCTCTTTGCTCTTGTCCTAGAGCTGTCCCACTTCGTTTGATAAGGGACAAACAAATGCCTGGCCTCATTTGAATAAATATGTTAAGCAAATGTTAAACAAGATGCATCAAAAGGCAGTAAATACATTACAACTTCAGGCTGCTAGGACATGCTAGATCAACATGGAACCGTGCTTCCACTCAGACAGGGAGCGTGAAATAGCTAAGGCCACTTAATCTGCTTCTACTATCTACCTTAAGGAATTAAACTAAAGCCTATCACCATAGTATCTGATAGAAATCCTTCCTCATGTATTTACTTATGCCACATACAAAACTGTTTACTCTAAAAAGGCCCCCCTGTAAAACCTAAATACAGTATATACAATTAAACATAGTCTTACTGACTGGATTTTTCTTCTGAATATTTAAAACAATTGGGTTTGTTTTGTTCTGTTGTTTTCAATTTGGTTTTGTTTCTTAACCAGAAAAGGCCAGAATTTCATTTATTATTTTTGCTTTTGAAAACAATAATGTGTTGAACTGAGTTCAACAAACTCAAAACCCAACACAAATCAAACACAAGAAAACCCCAACCAAACACATACATACACACCTGAAAAACAAATTCTTGGCAAACATTAGACTTGAGAATCACTTCCAGTCTTCATTTCTATTCAGATATCACTGTGCTCATGAAAATTACTACAGTTCTACTTATGATTGTTTATTTTAGTATGTCACCAAAAAATGAAGTATTTACAAGAAATAAAGTAAGCTGTTACAAAGTGTTTTATATTTGTTCTTCTGTTTTTGCACATCATCATTTTGCTGTTTACATATTGGTGTATTAGCAAAATGACAACTCTGTTCCTAGATTAAAACCAGACTATTATAAAACATGCCACGTAGGATTCAGAATGCCTAATTCTGAAACTGACTTTGCCAACTATGTGACACCAAATTTATGTTTTATCTTCAGTTATGGAGAGGTTTGAAATAAACATCTTGTGCCGTTCAGAGGAAAAGCTGATGCATCACTTCATAACCTTACAGAGAGCCCTAAAACAAACAGGCAAGCTCATCTAAGGCCACAGTAGTGGCTTCAGCAGCTATAAGCTACACGACCAATCTCATCTTAAGTCTCTCAGATCTGACCTTCTATGAGAGAGACAGCTTTCTGCTTAGGATAAATTCCCTTACTAGTTTTCACTTGCTTCGGTACTTCCTGACAATAAGAAAATCAGTTTGTGATTCCTGTACTAAAGCTTCATGTTATATGTTAAATACATGTGTCTTCTGTTAATATGTGGCAAGTTTTTGCTTCTTTGCTTGTTTTTCCTAGAATGAAGATCCTAATGCCTAGAAGAGTGTGTTCCTCCTCTCATTTCAGCATAGTCAAAGCGTCTATTTGCATTTTCCCACCTGTTTCTATTACCTGTAAATCAGAATAGTGATGTACAATGCACAGCATACAGCATTCTACAAAGTAGAATGTTAATACTCTAAAAACACTAGAAAACCATCTTTCAAGACGTATAAACTAGTCGTATATTATAAAGAATGATAAAAAAGTTGTAGAATAATTTTAACTGTAATTGTGCCAGTATTTTGATATTTGGTAGCCTTTTCTCCTTTTTCTAAACATGTGTTTGAACTTTCCCAACTTGGGAGAAATAGTAAAATAACAAAACTAGATTTATTTCTTTATAAATAAAACAATTTTTGCTTTATAATTTGTTATTCATCTAATATTGGTGAGGATTTATAATTAATTGCCTCATACTTTTCAATAAACTCTTTGAACAAGCTCAACTAAAAGAGGTCATCAAGAGGAAGAACATTTTATTGATATTTGGCCTTCAAGTACAACTCTTATCTGTAACATTCAGTCTTAAAATCTGAACATCAAACATGATGAACTGAACATGAAGCTGGATGACATCGTTTTTAGGTCATGTTGGTCCATCCTCAGCTTTACTGAGAGTGCAGAATGAGAAAGACCCTTGAAGACACTGCTGTGGAGCAAAGTGATGACAGTCAGAGTGGTACCCAGTGGGACTGGGATCAGTGCCTTAATATATTTTTGAAACTGCAGTACCAGCTAAGCCTACTGAATTTTTTGCCATTTATGTTGAAACCAATGTCATTGACACTAATAGGACACATCCCTGGTGATTTCCTAAGAGATCTTTGCTAAAAGTCTTTCCTGAAGGACCCTTTGAACGTGGGTCTACTTCCAGTGGTTAAAGTAGGCAAAATAGCCAACACCTGACCAAGTACTAGCACTTTTATAAAGTATTCAAACTAACAATATAATCAGTACAGTACATTTACACTTAGGTCTTTCCTACATCAGCCTATTAATACTATCACAGATTAGCAAGATACAGTCAGTGAGAAATTTAAGTATTTGTGATGAATTACATAACTTTTTTTTTCTGAAATTTAAATTGTTACCTATTTCCTATGAGCCATGTCACTTAGAAAGTGAATGTTAGTTTAAATAAATAGAAAATCCTTACTGATTACACCAAAAGGTGACAAATACGTTAGGGTTCCGTACAGACTTTATTCACGGCAGGTGCAAGAAGAAAAAAGAAGTTCAAAGGAATCAAATAGTCCAAAGTCAATCAAATCAGACAAACAAGTTTGAGCACAATACTACAGAAATATTTGAGACTTTTTCCCTAAAAGCAACAAAATTTGAAAATTAGACAGAATGACATAATTTTGTCCTGCCCACTACAAAAGCCTTGAGAATTCATTCCCATTTCACTGATGCCAGTGTTATTGTGAAGTAACTCTGATCAGAAGAACAGAAACACTTCAGATTTACATTACTTTGGCCCTGAGATTTAATTCTTTCATTAGTAATTTATACCCTCATTAGGGATTTATAGAAAGAGGAATCTAGGCTCAGTTGTTAATTGAGAATTGTCAGTTGTAAATAAGTTCTAACAAGACAAATTTGCTCCTAGTCACATTGAACAGGCACCTGCATTTTACAAGATGAAACTCTTCCTTCAATATAAAACCCCCCAAAACTCTTGGGTTAGTAGGATGCAAGGAACTCTGCTGCTTTGACACATAGCCCCTCATAGGCAGATCCATGGTTACTGTCTTTCCCCTGACAGCTCTCACAACTGGTGCAGCATCTTCCAACCTCACCCTTCACCCCACCCTTCACTCTCCACCCTCTGCAGGGTGTGGACACGGCTAGAACTGTGAGTGTGAAATGTGAATACTCTCTTTAGTCCCAGTGAAGACCCTCTGTGCTCCTGCACTAGTGCAAGCAGAGACAGAAGAGCCCCATGTGAGCAGTGTGTAATCGCATGGATGCTACACATGGTCATCTGCGATGTTGTGCATGGTCATGTGGAAGAGAGACTCACAGCTTGGCCAGCCCCATGGTCAAATCAATTTGAACTGACAGAGGGGTCTTACTAATCTGTGCCAGTCCCTCACACACCAAACCCCACTGGAAGGGGGAACCAGAGCAAAATTTGGGCAGATTTCTGACACATATAACCTGGAGAACATAGGTCACCTCAAAACATGCAGACACTAATCAGCCTAGATTTAGATTAAGCAACAATACTGAGGTAAGATTTGAAGGTCTCTGTATTCACTGGAGATGGATTCCCATGAGTAACTGGAATTCTGATCACTCAGTTTAGTTAAACTTGGGCAGTATGGCTTAGGTCACATCTCCAACTGAATATTATTTTAATTTCAACCCAACACAATATATAAATTACAAGAAAGACCTGCTGACTCCTAGATGAGACATTTGACTTGTGTAAACCTGAAACAGTCAAACTGAAAATTGGTGTCAGCA
Source organism: Scytalopus superciliaris (assembly GCA_013400415.1). Taxonomy (NCBI): domain Eukaryota; kingdom Metazoa; phylum Chordata; class Aves; order Passeriformes; family Rhinocryptidae; genus Scytalopus; species Scytalopus superciliaris. Next base: position 242,507 of record VXBX01008488.1, read on the forward strand.
TTAGCAAGAAAACTTCAGTTTTAATCCACCTTCCCCTGCTCTTTCAGAGAAAAATAAATCCTTCAGCGCTCTGGATATCTTTCACACTAAGCCAGAATCCCTCATGCAGACAGAACAAAGTGAATTTCACACAAGAATCTAGTCGTCACCAGGAACCATAACCACCACTCAAATTTGCAATGGTTGCATATTATTTTCTGTGAAAAGAAATTCAACTTAATCTTGTGAATTGCTGTAGGCAGCTATTAAGAAACAAAAAAACTCAAAGCATTTTACATATTTAAGGAAAAAAATTATAAGGGGTTGTTAATTTTGCTTGTTTGTTTTTAAAAGAGATATCATTCAGTTCTTTCAAAACTCACTAACCAAACAGCAACAAGAGGCAGGACATCCTCTGAAGTTACAGAAGAAGCCCCCGGGAATCTCCTCTCAAAACAGGCACTCACTGACATATCTGTTAGCTTTTCAGAAAAAAATAAATAAGATCCTTGACTTAGTTTCGTTTAGTACTAAGATTCCCTAGTTATGGACTGCCCACTCAGCATTATGTACCTGTCACCTGAGCTTTCAGATAAACTTCCCTAGTAGCCCCTGTCTTGGTGCGAAGACCCTCAGGATCTCAGCATGCCCCACCATGAACCAAGGACAATTTCTGGCATACATTTTACTGGAAGATTACTTGCCAGATGATACACTGAAACACTGCATGGTATAAAGTTTCAGAAGATAAATGTTTTGGTTTTCCCAGAGTGAGTCTCGCCACCATATTTTTTGTCTTTGCAATATATTAATGCATCTTTTATTAAATACTTATTGTTTCTCTCACAGTAGTTTTCTATTATTCCAATGTAATATGTTGTATATACCAATAATATATGAGTCATAGCCTCAAGTGCAAAGGAAAGGGAGGAGAAAAAAAGCAGAAAGCTCAACTATGCCCCGTCACTGAACACACTCCTCCAGGTCAAGTGTGTCTCCAGTTCGGCACAGAGGCTTTTCTCAATCTGCTCTGATCAGACAATAAAATACTAATCTTGGGATTCTTTATTTGATCCAAAGCCTAAAAGTAAGGGGTAGGAAACAGAAAAAGAGAGATAGACACCAACAACCCTTAGATTAAATCTGATAACTATTTACTTAACCCTTCTAGGTCTACTGGGTACACTGTTTCCCAGCTTTTCTTTACCAAGCATTTCTTTATGAAGAGAATAATCAAATACTGAATCAGGCCCTCTAGAAAGGCAGTTGTTACTCCAAGCCCATCAATGTTTAAGAGGGTTTTGAACAATGCCCTTAACAACAAGCTTTTACTTTTAGTCAGCCCTGAATTGGACAGGTAGTTGGACTAGGTGACTGCTGTAGGTCCCTTCCAACTGAAATAGTCTATTCTACACCCCTAAAATCACTTAGGTGCCTTTACAAGGGAAGGTCACATTCTGGAAGAGAAAACGAAACAATGGTTAGAAATAAAGCAACCATTTTTTATAATGCTAGTAATTTTTATTTTTTTTTTAATTTTGAGTGCTAGAAAAGTATCTAGAAGATAAGTGATTTTTATCACTATCTTCAGATCAAAATGGGCAATTGCAGAGAAAGATGGAGCTGATATTATTTTTGTATCTCATATATATATATATAATAATGTAAATATCATCCTCTCTTCAGGATGGTTATTATTGACTTCAGTGTAAAGAGAGAGTGGCAAATTTTCACAGATCCAGCTCAAATGTCAAGTATGACAAAAGTCAGTCTCATCCTTTAAGTATAAAAAAAAATATTAGAGTATGTATTTGTTTGGAGACGATGTTAAGAAATTGTGGTTTATTTTTGTGCTACCAAAACTATGCAAAAACAGAGGACATGAAAAGAACGTGAGGGTGGACCATTCTAAAGAGTCTTTTGTCCTTCAAGAGAGTTTGTTTTTCATGAAAGGATGTATTTAGACAATAACACCAAATTGTTTCTCCAGCTTTTACATCAATTTACTTTATGGGGAATGGAATAGAAAGAAATGTTCACTTACACATATTTTTATATCCAAGAGCTACATAAATAATACATCCAGAACATGTAGACATCTAAGATGTATTGTGCCCTATCACTTAACTAGACCACGAATCTCTCAGAAATCAAAATATTTGCCATATTCCACTGTGAAACAAGATCAGTCTAATAGCTCAAAGTCCAAGACCTTCAGCCTTTGAGCAATCCCTTTATCATACCATTCCTTTCCCATTCCTTCCAGCAAAAGTAGCCTATGCTATAATGCTACTCTGCTGCCATTGATTGGTTCTCCATGGAGCAGGATATGCCGGTTATTCATGCACAGAGCTATGGGAATTTTCTTCAGTGCACACTCAATATGCCAAAACTGTTGTGTCATTTATTCTGGATTCAGTAAAACTCCGAAAATTATTTTAGTTAGGGGACATATTCAAGAAACTGAGAAATTCCAGGAGGAAAGTTACAAGAATGACAATTTCTTTTTAATTCCAGTACCAATTCCAGGGGTAGAGGCACACTGCTGTGAAATAGGAAATTCACAGACATACTTTCCTCTCCTACCTGCCAGCACAATGTCTTAACCATAATTCTATCAAAATCTGGCCAGAAATCAGAGAAAGGCCTGTTCCTCAGTGATGGTTTTCAACTTTGCATAAACTAAACATATTCCCTGTGACAGAGACTCACTTCTGAGCTAACCATCCTCAACTCCAAACTAGAGCTATCCTCCCTGCTGGTCATGAATTCTCAACTAGGATTTCAGTATTTAATGCAAAACAGAGCCAAGCACAAGTCTTTGGTTCAAAGCTCTGTCCCAGCTCAACAGAGAGTGGGTCTGAGCCTGTCACTTGTGTTTTCAGCAATCACGTAAACAAGTTATTATGCTTTTGCACTGAAGCTGGACCCAAATTTTTCATGTTTCCCCCTGAATTTACTGCATTTGTTGGAAGCTCTGAAATACCTTTGAATGAATAAACGCATGGACAACTTGTGCTTTTGGGAAGTTATAGACCACAGTTCAAGAGTCTATAAGTGCAGTAGCTGGATAACACCTTAAAAATTAAAATAAAGTAAGAAATAGAAAAAACACATTGGCACCTGAATTCTCATCTTTACATCTGTGCTAAATCCCACTTACAAGGGGAAAAAATTATATCTCTCAGAATTATTGCTTTAGAGGAGTCCCAGAAAAGGCAATAATGCAGCACCAGTTACTCACATACCATACTTTAAAAATCTACCTGCTGACATAAGAAGAATTTATGACACACCTCACTTTGAGCTCTTGGTATGGCATCATGACTGAAAGGATCCCTGCGTCTGTAAGGAGTGGGTACAGCAGTAGAAGTAGACCAAGCATTAATACAAGCCTTTTGGTGTACACTGTTAAGAAAATCATTACTGGAACCCATCTTGGGCTGTGGTATCCATGTTTGAAATGGAACAAACCTACTGCATTGAAGGAGTCTCACTCTACTGAGATTATCTGGTGATATGACAGAGACAATTTGATCTACAGAGTTCATATGTAGACTTATACAGCCAACCAACTCCATATATGTTCACATACTCAGCTTCTCCTGAAGCTCTCTCTGGCTGAAAGATAGACTCCATCCTTTGGTCGGATACAGGGATTTAGGCTGAAATTTCTGCACTGTGTCTTGTGAGATCTCAACACATGATCATACGAATGTCTTTTTAATTTTTAAAGCAGGTTGTCACCATGAAGCACCCAAGCACAAATTCACGAATACAGGTGGCTCTTACACTATCTCAGCCTGCATAGTAGAGGGAACCTGCAGTGAGTGCTGCTTGATCCCTGGCATCTCCTCTCCTGCAGAAGTTGTTTGCAGACACTCTGAAATCAATTCACATTTTCTGGCCTTGACTGGGAGAAGCAGGGGATGGTGCTTCCAAAGTGACTTTCATTCCTGCATTTCTTGGCAGATTTTAGGCTAGTACAAGTGCTCTGGGCCTGTGCTCAAAACCTCTTCTCTTACTGTAGCCATTTCCACAAATGACCTTCATTGAGTATCTCATTTCTCTCCACCCTCAGACATGGTTCACCTTACATGTATTTCCCAGAATCTCACAGAAGATGGCAAATTTCTGTGTTCAATCATAGACCTTGCATTTGACCATCCCTACAAAACCCCAGGTGGCCACAGTCACCATTTCCATAGCAATTTGGTCAGTCAGTAATAACCTCGTACAGCAACAAGCAGCTACATGAGAGGCCATTGCAATACCCAGCTGGCACCTCTGTCCTACACATCATCCTACAGTGAGAATGAATCAGCTGACAACAATGAATGCAGTTCTTTTGCTGAGAAACTGGGATTAATCTCAGTTGGTCAATAACACTTTATTTATTCAATTCAGTGTTTGTCACTTTAAATCTCAACTTTTACACACAGTTATAACCAGGCAGTTGAGGTGGAAGAGTTGTTGCTGTTTCATTTCATTTTGTTACCTACCACTGGACATGATGGAGCCTTGACCCTTTTGACATTGTCATATTAACTATCTTTAATCATACCAGTTTGCCATAACTGGGTTATCAATGTCCTCTTTATGATTTAGTATGAACATGATGAAATTAAAAATAGTATTACTGCAAAATGCAGTACTTAACACTCACGCCATGCAAAAATAGTACTTAGTATATAGATCTTAATATTGTAACACAATTTATAACCAAAGTTTGCCTTAAAATAAATTAGGTGTTTAAAAATACTGTAGGGACTATTCACATGATTAGCTGCCATTTGAAGTCAGTATGATTTCTTGTATGAAATAAAGTAAATGCATTTAGCCAAGGTATCATATGGGGATACATAACTGCAGGACACTGAAAAATCAGCCATGTTAGCATCAAAGTGGAACCTTCATTTCCTCTTCTGATTCAGCCTCTTTTACTTTCCCCTTTTGAGAAACCACTTCCCATTTAAATGAATAAAATTATTAATACAATTTATACTACTATAAAGTATCAGAATAAGTTGGAATAAGTACCTCAGGGAAAATATAATTAGAGAAGAAATCTACCTTTCAGGATTTGTGGTCTACAATGGTTTCCTCTCATAAAAATACTAACATCTTATATACATTCCCCATCTGTTTCTGGGAGGTGCTGAATGGACTTTTCAATAGCAAAGGGGGTTTAATTAAGGCAGAGTCAAATTTAGAAATATCTCACCTTAAGTAGGCCAGACCTATCCCTTTAACTGATACTGTCATCTTCAGGAAATGTAGAGTTTACAAAAGTAAAAATTCTCACTTTTTTTTTCCTATATTTGGACATCTATCTGTATCATAGAACCACAGGGTGACCTGGGTTGGACAGGACCTTAAAGATCATCTAGTTCTAGCTTCCCTGCCACATGCAGGAACACCTTCCACTAGACTACATTGCTCAGACCTCCATCCAGCCCAGCCTTGAACACTTGTAGGGATGGGGCATCCACAATACCTCTGGGCAGCCTGTGCCACTGTCTCATGACCCTCACAGTAAATAATTTCTTCCTAACATCTAGTCTAAATCTACTCTCTTTCAGTTTGAAACCATTCTCCCTTGTCCTGTCACTACATGCTTTTGTAAATAGTCTCTCTCCATCTTTCTTCTAAGCTCCGTTCAGGTACTGGAAGGACACAATTAGGTCACCTCAAAGCCTTCTCTTTTCCAGCGGCTGAACAATCCCAATACTCTCAGCCTTTCCTCATAGGAGAGGAGTTCCACCTCTTTAATCAACTTGCTGGCCCTTCTCTAGACTCGCTCCAACAGGTCAATGTCCTTCATGTGCTGGGGACCCCAGACCTGGACTAAGTGCTCCAGAAGGGGTCTCACAAGAGCAAAGTAGAGGGACAGAGACACACTTCTTTTGATGCAGCCCAGGACACATTTGGTTCTCTGGGCTGCAAGTGCACATTGCTGGGTCATGTCCAGCCTCTCGTCCACCAGCACTCCCAAGTGTGTCTCAACAGGGCTGCTCTCGATTTGTTCAACCCCCAGCCTGTAATAATGATTCTGGGGGTTGCCTAAACCCAAGTGTAACACCTTGCTCTTGGTCTTGTTAAACCACATGAGATTCCCACAAATCCACTTCTTAAGCTTGTCCAGGTCCCTCTGGCATCCCATCTTTCAGGTGTGTCAATTGTACCACTCAGTTTGCTGTCATCTGCAGACTTGTTGAGAGTGCACTTGATTCCTTTGTCTATGTCAATAATATGATGGTGTATCTGTAGATCACTACTTATGATTACTCCTAGCAACATGATTGCACAGCAAAACTGGCCTATAATTTGTCCACTTCTTTCATGCAGAAGAGATATACTTTATTCAACTGATTTAGCTTAAACTTTTACAAGTTTTTAACAAAAATATTACAAAAATTTACAAGAAAATTGGCGGTATGGGGAGGAAAAAAACTGTCTTTTGGACCACAGTCCATTTACACAGCACATAAGGTATCTGAATAAGTGACTAGGTAAACATTATCACTTGAAGTAAGGTTTTTGAGCTTGTTTCTAATGTTATGTATTGAACTTGTTAAAGAATACATCATCCTAACACAGAAACAAAGCCTTATTCTGTCAAATCTGCAACTTAATCCAAATCTAACACCTCTACTGCATGTAACATTTTTACACAATGGTTCTGTCCCTTCCCTTTGTGCATTATAGGAGCAAACACCTTGCTGGCCAATATTAAATTCAAGCTAAATGCATCCTACTAGGGCAACTGGAGTGCAGGCAGTAATGCTGAGATGAGAGCCAGTTCTCCAGGTGTCAACAGACAGCACAGGATTGCTGTGCATGTCATTTTAGCAGGAGTCCCTAAATCTTCCACCCAATGTGAGAGGTGGTTGCTCTGTCCACTGCTGCTGGCAGGCTGTTTGTACAGTCCTCCCACATGTTGCACCAGCAGCACAGCAACAGACTCTTCTCTCATGTTGTAGCTGCACTTGAGCTTACCTTTACTGAGCCCCTTTCAGCTCTCCTGATGGTGTCTGTCAGGTCTCAGAATTGAGGAAAAGCTACAACTCATACCACAGTTGAGGTCAAAGATGAAACCCTTCTGATAGCCACACCCCTCTGTGATAGCTCACACAGATGGTCCTGCTCCTGCCCAATGACCTGATCTTCCCTGGCACCCCATGGTACACTGGATGCTAATGTCTGTGGAAATCATGGCTTGTAGTATGTTTTATTTCTTCAAAATGTAGAGAGGGTAGACCATGCAACTCATTCTTCTGCCAAGATTTCCCCTTATCAGACTACATACATGGGTCAAGGGGAATTAAAAAACAACCAGAAGCAAACTTCTGAACCAAATTCTTCTGCTACTAACCAGGTCTTCTAACCTCTCTCCTTCACTCTCCACCAGACTAAAGTCAAGAGAACACTCCCTTATCCATGTCAAACCAGCATCTGAGTATTAGTTAATTAACCTTTGTATTCATATTATTCTAGAAAATTATAGAAGAAATGTGTGGGAGGACAGAGGATAATTTGAAAGAAAAAATTGTATGGGTAAAATAGATGTGACAAAGAGTGATATTCCATGCAGTAAGGAAAGAACAAAGAAAAGAAATTAATTAGATACAGGGTATAGTCAAGGATGGTTTTTAACCTAGAGAGGGATATTGAAGAATGAAGACCCTACTTTTGAGTAGGAGGACTGTCAGGAATTTATAGCAAGAATACAAACAAAAGCACAGATCTTTCTTAAACTTGTAGAGAATTTCATAGTGGTAGCTTTTAAATATAGAAGTGGTGGTTTGAACCTTTGACAATAAACTAGTTTTGAGACTGGATAACCTGAAAGCAAAATTTAAAACTAATTTCAACCATTCACAGAAACTGTTAAAATATGCCAATCCACCTGCTTACATTGATCCTCTTGTCCAAAGTCAGGTTATCAACCTAAAGGATAGAAAATGAAGAACAGAGACATGAACTCTGAAACTAATATTTTTAAAGGCAACTAAGTCTCTGATAAAATACAGCTGAGAATCCTTGAAAAGACAGGGCAACTGATACCATCATACTTGCAAACTACTTTAAATCACAGCAGAGTATTCATTTTCTAACTTTGCATCTTCTGCTGTTCTTGGCTTGACTGCTTCTCTGAACCGTTCTCTTGCTGTCCTGAACACTGGCTCTGCTATAAGATATATAGAGAGAGACAATTGTTTACTATGAGTTCACAAATCTTTTGGGTAACTATTATTTGGCACAAAGAGCTGACTTGTTCCTTTAAAAAGCAAGACAGGGCTTCATTAAATGGTTTTCTTCCTTCATACATACCATGATCACTGTTATCTGGTGTTTCCCAAATAAGTGTTTCAAGGCACCCAGTAGAGCCAGTAATGGACATGCAATAGATCTCATTGTGTCTCTCAATGGAAACAAAGAAAAATAATTCTTAGTTCATATTATAAATACTGACCCTTGATAAGCACAAAATCAATACAATGTTCATTGTACAAAGCAGTAATTACTAAAAGATGGTTTATTTGTTCCTGTGAGTANAAAATTACAAATTAAGAGAGAAGAACTAGGATGATGTCTTACACTGGAAACCTTGGATCATTAACTGCTACTAAATTCCACTGCCAAAAGGGCAAGTGAGTAATAAAAAATTAAAATCTTGTCATTTAACCTTTCATCTGGTATGGATACTTACATGCTTTGTTTTAAATGGGGAAAAGAATACAACAGAACAGAATTCAGTATCTTCCATTTCCATTTCATCATAGTGTACTTGATGATACCATACTTTGCTGGTACACATAGAATACTTGGTTGCCAAAAAAATAAAATAGATGTGACTATTTAAATGTACTGACACACAATATAAATTAATTAAGTGAATTATGTGTATGCTACATCTTCAAACTGTAATCTCATCTAAAAATCACCATCAACCACATAAAAGCAAGAAATTAAGAAGGAATGGCATGATGAAAAGGTTTTACTGGTTTTGGGCTAAATGGTAGTACTGTCATGAGAAACAGGCAACTTGTGCAGACTTCTGCAAATGAGCTCTAATTAAGACAGAACACTGTAGAAAGACAAGCAAGACATAAAATATATAAACCTAATAGGAAAAAAAAGCCATCACAGGATATTTCATTTTATATTTAGTAGGCCTCTTTTTATATCCTTTCACTTATAAAGATAACTGTGGAAATAACAAGCAGAACTGACACAGAGAGGCAATGAGCTAAAAATATTAGCCAAAGTTTTAAGAATGTCTTTGATAATTGACAAATCCGTTATAACTGCAATGTTCTTATAGAAGAAGAAAATTCTGTCCATCTCACTTTTCTGAAAGCAAAAAACTCCACTGCATGAAGACTCCTGCTTCAACTTCTGAAAAACTCTGGCTTAGAACCTAGGAACAATTTAGATTTTCCTATTTTCTATTCTGAACCTCCATGAACAGCAGTTTGTGCTAGAGCTAGAAAGCCTACAAGCACAACAGCATATTCCTGACCTTTGTCCAACTGACTTTGCTCTCTTGGTCCTTTGCATGGACACATTTATATCCCAGCTTTGTAACAAAACTCATCTCTGCAAATTCTCATATGCCTTCAGGGTATTTTGGTGAGCCATGGTAAATAGATAAGAGCAGAATGGGAGGATGTTTCTCAGAGGTTTTTAAAGTCTGTATCTTCAAAGTTATTTGGTCACTATAAATGCTTGAACAAAACTGGTTAGGAGGGGATTTAATCAGTAACTCCCAGTTTTTAAATGTATATCAGACCACTAACAAACTTCAGTCTTTTTTGTAGGTCATCTGACACTCAGATCATACTCTGATAACACTCTACAATTTCTTTCACTGAAGCAGGTGGGGAACACCTCCAACCTCAAAACCAATCTTGGAGAACAATAGAGAAGGAGGCAGATCATCACTAATATTACCAAACAAACCTATTAAACACAATGTTTTCTTGTATGCACAACCACAACCATGATCACCTATAATTAGAAACAGTTTCAGAACATTTTATATTGGAACAAGAGATACTGGCAGTAAATTCATACAATGCTACATTTACCTCTTCAAGTGGGCAGTATCAACTAACAACTATCAAAACCCACCATCATAAAATATACTAGTTCTTTTTGATTTTTCTTAATACATAAAAAAACCCCAAAGAAACTATTTCAGAAATACTGTTTCCACTTCTGCAGGAAGAATAAACAAGATTAAACCAATCAATATGCAATAACAATACCACTGACTAAAATTAAGAAAGCCAAACAGCTCCTATTCCACAAACCTGTAAGTTTACAAAGCATTGATACTTGTAAAATTTGAATAAAATGCAAAGAAACAGCTCCTCTCTCCATGCTTTCCTCCCCAAGACAAAACTTAACCATGTATTTTGGGCAGCATTGCAGAAGAGAAGACCATAGGGTGAAGCCAAGGGACAAAATGACCATTGGTGAACTGTGTATGCTTTGCCTTGGTTGAAAAAGAAGCAGCAGCAGTTGAAAAGCTGCTTCTGAAAATGCTGCTTCTGAAAACATATGAAGAACAGATTGAATTAATTTCACTATTTTTTTTTCCCTGTTACGTGGACATCCACCATGCTTACCAGAAGCCTCCTCATTAAACTCACTTCTTACATGTATTTGTACCCAAAGCCAATTGCAGTAATAAGAACCTGCATCTGTCCAATAAAACCTAGGTACAAGCACTGAATATTTTTGCACGCCATCTACTGGTACATTTTACTGGAACTATGACATCTATCATTACAAAAAAAAAAAAANTATGAAATCTATAATAAAAAAAAAAAAAAAAAAAAAGACACACATTTTTTTCATGAAAGACATATGTGAGCAATTTCAACCTTGCATGGGGTTCAAGCTTTTGCAGCCAAGCTGAAGCAGTTCTCACCTGCAGCAAGCCGACTTTTGCTGCATAGATTATTAATTCTTATGTGCTTAAGCAACTAGTCATTAGGTGCACAAGCAGCAGCTTCTCTCCCAAAACCCTGCACCTGCCTCTGCACAGAGTTACTGCCTCCATCCCTGCACTCCTCTGTGATGCTCATCCATCGATACACAGCCTCACCCCCAATACGTCAGCAACAACTTTATTCTCATCGGCATCCCCTCCCCACATTTCCACAATCCTTTACTGAGGATCTCTGAACAAACTTACCCCCCTACACAAACCACCCACACACACACACACAGAATGACAGAGGCTTTTTAAAGCCTTTTGAATAGTTATTTGATCTCTCTGAGCTATAAGACTTCACAATAATTTCAGGCCCTTTCCTTAGCTTCTTAATGCTGTCAGCTCTCCCACTTCCATGAGCCAGTGTTTCATAAAGCTCCAGCTGCTGCAATCAAGATATCTGCAAGGGAAGCTCAAATCTTGTTTTTAAAGTAAATTTCCAGCCTTTGCAGATGAAAAGTCTGAAAGTACCAGGGCCTCAGGCTCAAAAGCAGGCAAACAAGCCCTAAATGTATTATTAAAAAAATAATCAAAGCTTTGGAAAGCATGACTCATTAGTTTTGAATTCTTTAGATACATCATACTTATTTTTGGTGAGCACTTCACCACTCAGATTCCACCTTAAAAAAGAAAAAAAAAAAATTATAAAAACAGCTTTCAAACTAACCAACAGCTTCAGCCTTTTACTCCCTGCCACTCCTCCCAGCAGGCCTTCAGTTCATCAGCAACTGAGATTGTAGGTCCCAGACTCCTGGTCTACAATGAGTTGAGATCTTCCAGCAGGTAGGCTGTCATCAGCCTGCTCTTAAATTGAACAACATTTGAAACAAATGCCTTTATTAAAACATGGGACAAAATCTTCACAAAGGTACCAGGTGCTGTGTAAAACAGGAGGGAAAATTTGCAGTGTGAGTAAGAGTGAAGGTGCACTGAGGTGTGTTTAGTTGTATCCCACACAGCTCTGAATATTCTGCCCCCTTTAATTAAAAGTGCATTTACACCCAACTAAGCATGATATACCTCTGACACAGTTTTAACTGATAATTCTATAACTGTCTTTGTCAAAAACACTAGTCATAGTAACACTACAGTTTCTGGGGTGGATAAATAAATAAGCATCTAAGGAGGTAAATCATATGTCCTTTTCCCCTGTATTCTAACGAATGAAAATAGCCTTGGTATTCACTATCAAGGAGAAGACTTACTAAAATAAATACACAGGTGTTTACACACATCTAATTTGCAAACTGAAGACCCAATGTATGTGTATGCAAGATCTTTTCTTCATCAGTCTTTAGTGAAACGCATGAAAACAAATGTAAAAGGTGTATGTCAGACAGATGTGTATATCTGTACCAGACTCAAATTTGGCTTTTCCTTGTCAGATTTTCAGGACTTCATTTCATAAAACCTTGATCTATATATCTCAAAATGTAACCAAGCCTTCCCAGAAATAAGTTGGTTGAAAAACCTTTAGCAAGTAGAGTGGATACAACTCACACATGAGTAAAACAGTCTTCACCGGATAAGAGATCATTTACAACAAGAGCATCCAAATTCTCTTAAATGCCTGGAACAGTTACTGTAAAATAAGTAATTTCTAATGCAGGGTGTACTGTAGAGATGAGGCAATATTTTAAATATCTTTCTACCTTAAAATATCAAGGTAAGTAAATATGAAACTATTTTAAAACCACCACTGTTGTATAAACTCACATCATCTGAACATCTTCTGTTTTCTGAGTACTTTACAGTAGCTGCATCAAGCCTCTTTTATCTGTTAAACCCTTCTCCAACTCTATATTGGCCCTTCAGCCTGGCCTATATGTCTCATGGACAAAGTGCTGGTGTCCTCTCCTGATCATCACCTTAACCTGCACTTCTGCCTTCAATCCATGCTTTGCGCTTTCCATCCTTGCCAGACTCACATGCCTTGCTTATCCCCGGTGGCTGATGTTTGCCTCTCTTGGCTGAAGCTACAAGCTCATATGTGCAGAAATGTCAGCGTTTTTAAAGCACGGTGTAAAGATGATGCTTTATACTAAAGATGGACTTGAGTATCCTTCCTCACTCTGAGCGCTATCTCTTTCTTCCAATAGTCCCGTTCGATTCTGTGGGCCAAATTTTGTCATCCCCTTTGTCATGTAGAGTAGGATCTCAGCCTTTGAATAGTCCCACTGATTTAAATGGGACTTATTCACACAATCAGACATTAGTGAGAATGGAAAGAGAAGCTGACGTTATATAGTAACATTTCCAATGTATGTCTTCTGATGGCACAGAACAACCTCCTAATAATGAAACCTTTGCAAAAATGTAATTGTCTTTGCTTTTTCTTTTTTTTTACAAACTAGAAGAGTTCTTATTTCTGTGAATGATGTTCCTTTTAGTGAATATCATCCAAAATATATCACAGTGACGCAATGAAAGCTCAAAATGCAGCAGACTTATGCATCTGTTTTAACATTACAGTACAGCAGAAATGATACATTATCTAAAAGAAGAAATAAGTTGTCTATAACTACTTAAAGCCAACAATCCATCCCTTCACAAAACAAAGATATGACAAAGAAGAACACAAATAAATAAATGTAAACATAGCTTACCAAACCCACATACTGGTGCACATAAAATGTAGATGGTTAAAAATACATTTCTGTGTATTTTACCCAACATTTTTGATGTAATCATACATTAGCATCACTAATTTTCAGTACACAGAAGCATGAAGCCACTGAGCATCCTGAAGAGTAAAAAATGAAGGGTAAGGCCTCGAAACATACAGGCTTTTTATGTCTGAAATGGTCATATATATTGAATTAATGCATTCTCTATGTTGCAGTCCCATCCAAAGTTCTACAATAAAAGAGCTCCTTTAAACAAGCTCCAGTGAAAGAAACAGATCTGTTAAGAATAACATTGCAGGTGCCACAATATTATTGTGTATATATTGCTGCTGTATTTTTAATAGTCACTCATCCCTTTGGAGAGCAACTTGTAAAAGAATTATTCATTCTCTCTGTGCATACATTTTGAGAATAATTCACTGTACTTTTCCAAATTATTTTCAAAGTGTACACACACAGGAAAGGATACAAAACTTTTCCCAGGCTACATTTGAAAGCTTGTCAGCACTCAGAACTAAGGCCTTTAATCCCAGGCTTTAAATAATTTAGGCAACACTTGATTACTCCATTGCTGGAACGTCAAGCTCTGCAAAATCTGAGTAACACAATATTTGAGGGGAAAAGAGAGAATACACTACAATAAACACTCAAGTAAAATACATTTCCTGCAAACAAAATGTGAACTGCAGCCTGATATTTGCAATGCAAACTGTGGTAAAGGACCACTGAGGCTGCCCTCCAAATAACACTTTATTCCGGTTTCCACTAACAAAACCCTTTAGTGAGGAGTTCTATGGTGCACTAGTCACAGCTTAAATGATACAAGGTATAATACTCACAGGGCTTAAGGAACAGCTTTTCCTTATGGTCATAATATTTAATTATATACCCTAACTAAAATGTGCATATCAACTTCAGAACAAAAAAAGCCCACCCCCCATGACAGGACACAACACACACACATGATTTAGGCAGAAAAAAAAAAGTTTTTTACCTTTCTTGTGGACTACTTATTTTCTTGAGGGAACAATTTCATTTTGTCAGGTAATCCACAGGGGATTCAATATTTGCTGTCTCTATGCATTTACTAAATAAATTTTAAAAAAAAAAAAGCAGTAGAAATGCCTTTGTTCTCTTAGGTACATCTTTACCTGTACTGTTAGCAAAATCTGAACTACTTCAAATTTTCAGTTGTGTTCTCCACTCAAAAAATAGTTCTAGCCAACAAACAAAACTCTGTACAAAGTTGATTATATAATTTTCTTGTGGGGTAAGAGACATGAACATCATAATTTGGGCTGTGTGACAATCTATGCATATTTCGTTACATAGAATCACCAGCTTACTTAAGAATAATTAAACATCATAAAATTTTATCAGAAAACAACAAAGAAGAAGAAAACAAACAAACCAACACCTCCCCCTGTGAATTAAATTATCACTTATTAGGTCCTTTAAGACCCCTTTTCACTGCTGCCTTTGAAACCTTTTTTGCACAGAGGAATATAAAGGTTTTCTCTTATATCTATCAATTCCTTTTCCCTCCAAAGCACACCATTTAGCCCTGTGCAACATATAGTGCTAGAAAATCAGGATCAACAACAACAACAGGCACACGATTGCCCTCAGTAGAGTAAATAAATGGCACATTTGACTCTCTCTCGTACCATTTTGAACCAAGTCCTCACACAACTTCTGCCCTGACACCTCATCCATCAGCTCTTAAAGCACAAGAGCAGCACCCCACAAGCAAACCTCTTCTCTCCTACGCCATCTCCAGAGCTGAGGCCCAGATGAGAAACAGCCTTATCTTCCAATACAGTAAGGATACACCTCTGAGATCAGACCTTGGCAATTTGACCTAAAGCTATCCTTACTTGCAAAACAAAGTCTCCATCATCTTCAGAGCAAGAAGGAAAGAGAGTGAGAGGGAAAACAGGGGTGGGGGTAGGGGGAAAGTCCAGTCCTCTCTGACCTGATTGGAAACTTTGTTGTGGCAAAAAGAAAAAAAAATCTCTTTGGCCAGCTGAGAAAGTGCCTATAGTTGCTCTTGTATTGGGAGGTTCTGTTCAGGGTTTCTCAATCTTCTTTTCTCTCTCTCTCTCCAACGCCTCCCCCCTTCCCCCGTCTCTTTCTCTCCTTCTCTTGTTTCAAAAGGGGCCTCTGGTCAGCGCTGATTAATAAGTGTTTTTTGTTGTGAAGTGTTGAATAATAGAAGATAGCCAGTGACCCAGGAAAGACTAAACCTTGTGCTACTTTATTGTGGCAAGCTGAGAAAGGGGCTTTAGGACAGAGACCCCAAGCACTGACCCGCACACATCCTGCGGATTCCCTATTCATTCTCACAGCCTTCCAGTCGCCCAGAGCTCCCATTGTTTGCCAAGCAACAATGGAGATTTTGCACAGAAAGTAAAGCTCTCTTCAGATTCCTCCCTGATGTTTTGCATTTGGGGAAACAACCATCCTTAACAGAATTTTTTCCCTAAACTGAATTTCATGAAAACTCTTATGATTTGGGCTTTTATTCTCATTGCTCAAGACTTTCTGTACAAACTTAAAAATAAAAATAATTTCTCTTAATAAATACGTTTTTCTTTTTAATTACACAACACATTTTTCCTGGGGTACTGCTTCCCTGGTGTTTTAAAGGGAAAAGTGAGGTTTCTTATCTTCTATTTCTTAGCATATCACTATGTTTTAATGCACACTACATATCACTGTAATTCCTAAAAATAACTATTTGAGCATTCTCTTTTTTGAGTGGGAGCCAAGTGGAGAGTGCTTCTTCTTTCAAAAAAAAAAAAAAATAATAATTAAAAGCAGAAAATCGAAGCCTCTTGGTTTATTTCTGCCCTGATTAGGCAAGCCCAGCTTTTATGTCCTCGAAGGCTGGCTCTTTCCCCACACTCCAAACAAAGAGTTCATCCACAGCCATCAAGGAGGACAAACACCACTCCATAGACTTGCTCTGATTTACCTGTAGGGTCCTCCTTCCAACCTAGGCATTTATTTGCACTCTAACCATGTGGATAAATAACTCTTGCAGCTGCTGAGTCTTTGGGTAGAAGCACAGTTAGATGGATCAGAGGCCTCAGTATCGCAGAGTTTTCTTTAATTGCTTTCTCTGGCCTGTCATACGCTGATTTCCACTCCTCTGTGGCATCCCTTTACACATGTCACCAAGTGGCTAGGAGGTTTGGGTGTTTGGTTGTGCCTTGCATTTGCAGGTTTTATGTCTTGTGAATTTACTAGGCATTAAAAAAAAAAAAAAAAAAAAACCACCACCAAACAAACAAACAATCAGGAGGAGGTTGCAATCAATAGGACAAATTCCTGTTAAATTGCTACGAATGGGAGAATGGGATTTCTTCTCCCTCAGTTATTTGAATTTATAATTGGCTGAACATTTTTATCAAGACCATTGCTTTCTCTCCGCGTTTACACCTGCATAGGGAGGTCTAGAAATCCACCCTTTGGAGGTGAGGAAGAAAAGACCAGTCTGTCAGAGAAACCTTTAACAAGTGAAGGGGGAACAACAGTCTTTATTAAGGATATTGGGTAGCAGAACTACCTTGGCGGGGGCGGGAGGCGTTGTAAAACATCCATTTGTAAAAGGCTCTCAGGCTGAAACCCTTTCATCGTTGGCGAGGGGAGGGGGTGGCAAGGCGGGGGCTCGCAAACCCCCAGCTATCTCCATTTGTCAGCGCCACAGAGGAGGGGTCGTAAAGCCAGCGGTGCGGGGGGGTGGGCTGCGCGGTGGTCCGCCAGCTCCGCACACCCAGCGGCTGATGCCCAAAGCGGGACGCGGCTACAAGTGCGCTGAGCGCGTCGGGCTCAGCCCGGGGCCTGCCGAGTCCCCCGGCAGAGCGGTGCGGAGCAGGGGACCCTGGCCTTTCACTTTCATGCCCACCACATCAGCGTTAGGAAGGAGTGAGTGGGGGGAAGAGGAAGGGGGGGTGGGAAGGCAAGCGCCCTGCCGCATTGTTCCCCTGCCGAATTGATATGCTAATTCCCCTTGTGAGGGCATCATAAAGAACACCTTGCACTTCTGAAAGACTTTTGTGTCCTGGACGGAGAAGTTTATTATCAACTAATTAGCAACAACTTCTAGCAATGAGTTGGGTTACATTTTCATAAGCTTTGAACAAACATCCTGAGCTGCGTTGTGTCAGGATGATGGGCTTCCTAAGGAAAATAGAGTCCTAAATCAGGGAATGAGCTTTAATAATTAGAGACTGCTATATATGGAACCTCTGCCGACGTAGATCTTCTTCCGAGGCTTTTGATTCACGTTGCTTCCAGGCTTGCAAAGGACCATGATAAGCACTCTACAAAACAAAATCTTGCTCAGGGATGACTAGCCTTTTTTTCCTTCATATTAAGGCTCTTTCCTTCCAACCGAAGAGTATTTTAGACTACCCCGACAATGTGCCAAGGATAATCAGTATATGAAGACGCTCAATACAATTAAACATAAACATATTAAATATTATTTTGAAATACTTGTAGGCAATCTAGCACTTAAAATATAAAAACCGTCTGGGAAAAGGCAAGATGATATTTGAAATTATAAAAAGGAAACATCCATACATTTCACAGTTTTTCTCTTAGTTTTGGGGTTTGGTGTTTCTTGGACGTTTTCTTACTTTTTTATTTATTTGGTTTTGGTTTAGTTTAGTTTTGATTTTATTTCTGTGTTATTCTTATTATTTTCTTTCCAAAGAAGGAGGAGCTGGACTCAATTCTGGGTTAGTTCAGTTCTTTTTCTCTAGACTTCTTGTGCCTTTGGAAGCAAAAGGATATGCTGTTTCCTTGGTTGAAATCGAAACTAGGAGAAACAAACAGGACTTTATTTGTATCACTGTAGCAAGTGTTAGTTATTTTCTTATTGGCTTTGTGCAATCAGAATAGAGCAATCTTCTGAAGGTAAGGACATTCTAGGGTTTACTGGTAATTCTTATTAACTGGAAACAACATACTTATAGCTTCACATTATACTGTGGGGTTTTGGCTTTTGAGGTGTGTGATTTGGTGCTGGGGGGTGGTGGGTGAGTAGTGTTATATTGCAGTTCAAATTCGTACCAGGTGGATTTTGTGGTTTATATATGGATGTCCACTGTGGCCTTCCTAAACCTGTCCTGGTCCTGAGGAGAATGCTCAGGAAGCTACAAGCCTTGGGCCCATATTGTCTGCAGAAGAAAGCAGATTGGCTGTGGTTGCTTTTGCAATTCACCTTATCCTCTGCTATTCAGTTCATTTAATGGGTAAACACACTCTCCATCACTCGGCCTCTTTCTGTCCCCTACTCCAAGCAAATTCATTTGTTTAAAATCCTAAAAGGTGGTATAAGGTCTTATTGAAACCCAGCAACGTAAGGAGTGGGAGTGGATTAGATTCCTTCATTTCCTTTCAGTAATCCTAAATGCAGCTATCTCTGGTTCCTTAATCTCCTCTAGAGTCGGATTACCACCCATTTGAGCAAGTGCAGCTGGAATTAGGAGATGACAAGCATGCAAAGAAAGTGNCCTGCATTTGCTAGAAGAAAGAATTGACATAAAATAGTCGATGAAATGTGGAGTGAGTTCGACCTTGTTTATGCTTTTCTGTGTCTGCCTGGAAAAGTCACCCCACACAAAAGCACATATATGTGTGTGCAGTTACTTTTTGAAACAATCCCTCATATTTGATTGAAATGGAATATGCTACCATGTATATTTAAGATTAAAGCTTTATTTTAAAAGGCCTGTAATCCTTTCAAGGAGATTTTGTTGATATAAGACTTCATTGGAAAGTAATTGTGGACTGTATAGCTCTGACCTTTGCAGGAAGCAGGGTACAGNCTATATATGGAACCTCTGCCGACGTAGATCTTCTTCCGAGGCTTTTGATTCACGTTGCTTCCAGGCTTGCAAAGGACCATGATAAGCACTCTACAAAACAAAATCTTGCTCAGGGATGACTAGCCTTTTTTTCCTTCATATTAAGGCTCTTTCCTTCCAACCGAAGAGTATTTTAGACTACCCCGACAATGTGCCAAGGATAATCAGTATATGAAGACGCTCAATACAATTAAACATAAACATATTAAATATTATTTTGAAATACTTGTAGGCAATCTAGCACTTAAAATATAAAAACCGTCTGGGAAAAGGCAAGATGATATTTGAAATTATAAAAAGGAAACATCCATACATTTCACAGTTTTTCTCTTAGTTTTGGGGTTTGGTGTTTCTTGGACGTTTTCTTACTTTTTTATTTATTTGGTTTTGGTTTAGTTTAGTTTTGATTTTATTTCTGTGTTATTCTTATTATTTTCTTTCCAAAGAAGGAGGAGCTGGACTCAATTCTGGGTTAGTTCAGTTCTTTTTCTCTAGACTTCTTGTGCCTTTGGAAGCAAAAGGATATGCTGTTTCCTTGGTTGAAATCGAAACTAGGAGAAACAAACAGGACTTTATTTGTATCACTGTAGCAAGTGTTAGTTATTTTCTTATTGGCTTTGTGCAATCAGAATAGAGCAATCTTCTGAAGGTAAGGACATTCTAGGGTTTACTGGTAATTCTTATTAACTGGAAACAACATACTTATAGCTTCACATTATACTGTGGGGTTTTGGCTTTTGAGGTGTGTGATTTGGTGCTGGGGGGTGGTGGGTGAGTAGTGTTATATTGCAGTTCAAATTCGTACCAGGTGGATTTTGTGGTTTATATATGGATGTCCACTGTGGCCTTCCTAAACCTGTCCTGGTCCTGAGGAGAATGCTCAGGAAGCTACAAGCCTTGGGCCCATATTGTCTGCAGAAGAAAGCAGATTGGCTGTGGTTGCTTTTGCAATTCACCTTATCCTCTGCTATTCAGTTCATTTAATGGGTAAACACACTCTCCATCACTCGGCCTCTTTCTGTCCCCTACTCCAAGCAAATTCATTTGTTTAAAATCCTAAAAGGTGGTATAAGGTCTTATTGAAACCCAGCAACGTAAGGAGTGGGAGTGGATTAGATTCCTTCATTTCCTTTCAGTAATCCTAAATGCAGCTATCTCTGGTTCCTTAATCTCCTCTAGAGTCGGATTACCACCCATTTGAGCAAGTGCAGCTGGAATTAGGAGATGACAAGCATGCAAAGAAAGTGCCAAGAACTCCTGAGGTGACCGAGATGTTGGGGTGGCCCTGGTAGCAGGGAGATGAGGGGGTGGCCGTGGACTGGACAGTGCCCACCAGCCCTCCGGTGTGGACCGGCCTTTCTTCTTGTTGTCACTCTGCAGCTGCAGGGCCACTGGTGGGCCGCTTTGGCACTTCATTTGCCTCCTGACAGACTTCTGCCAGCCCTGCGGCTTTCTGACATGGCCAGGCCAGCCACACTCTGCCATACACGAATATTTTATTTTGTATATATATNTGCAGGAAGCAGGGTACAGGTCAGCATAGCTGAGAAATACTGTGCATCAGTTTCTTGGGAAGCCCCTGCAGATCAGCTAAGTATGCATACAAGTTCTAAAATTTGTTTAAAAGGTTACAATTAGTAGTTCAGTTGTCGAAGCTGGGGATGTGGTATTTTCATACTGAGTGAAATACATTATTTAAACATACTTTAAAAAAAAAGAAAAATAAATAAGGCCAGGCTTCTACACAAATTGGAGTCAGCTAAATGCTCTTTTGTGCCTGCAGCTCTAAGGAGGCTGTGATGCATGTGAAGGAAAGTGACTGACTTAACTCATTGGGATTCAGGGAACGACCTGCCCTCTTTTGGAAAAAAAAAAAAAAAAGGCAAAAAAAAAAAGACATCTGTGTTTTCTTTGCTGCTCAATATGCATAAAAGNAAAGAGGTGTGTATGTGTGTGTGTGTGTGTGTGTGTGTGTGTGTGTTCGTGTGTGTGTGAGAGAGAGAGAGAGCGAGAGAGGGAGCGAGAGAGAGAGGAGGGGGAGACACACAGAGTCCTGCTTTCCTGAGCTGAGAGCTGCTGGTTCCCAAGCAGAAAGTATTAGGAGAAACACAGCATCTTGTCTCTTTGCTGCATTCACACAATGAAATCACTTCTATTTTTATTCCTGCTAAATGGTCGGTTTTGCTTGACTCCACTCCGAGCCATGGACGATGGGAACAAACAAGTTTAAAAACAACTAGGAAAAAAAAAAAAAAAGGGAGGGAAAACCCCCAAACAAACCCAACCACGCTGGGATGAGGATTACTCACTTTAGCGCTGGCTGTAAGTACAAAGTCTCTTGCTGCATTTCAGAGCGATAGTGACAGGCTGTTGTTTAGGTTGGAGTTGCTTTGGTTTGTTTAGATTGTTTGTTATTCTACCTCTTTTTTGTAGATAGACAGATAGATATCACCCCCCCTTTTTCAGTCTTCTGCCGACTCACTTAGATAAGAAAATAAAAGCGGGAGGAGAGGGATGGGCGGCTGAGGGGAGAGCGGCGCGGCGGTAGGGCAGCAGCCGCGGGTGCGGAGCTCCGCGGACGCGGAGGAATGTCCGGTGCTGGCAGTGAGGGGGGCAGAAGCTGTTTTCAGCATTAGTTTTTGTGCTTAGATGGATTGAAAATGCGCCTTTTTTCTTTTTTTTTTTTTCTTTTTTTTTTTTTTTTTTACCCTCGGATTTGTCGNTTTTTTTTTTTTTTTTTTTTTTTTGACACTGGAATTTGCGCGCCTGTGTGTGTGTACATACACATCCTCAGGCAGCGTGGTCTGCTCGGATCTCCGTAGTGCATCGTACTCCCAGCTTGAAGGAATGCGGTGGTCAAAACAGCTTTCCAGATGTTTGAGGTTTTTGGGATTCCAAGCCCATAGACACACACACACACTCCTCAAGTGTACATGTGATAGTGGTACTTTTCTCTGGAAGGATTTGCTTTAAATAAACTAAGACCAAAATTGTCTCCCTCTCGCCAAGCCTAGTCGCTTTTATCCCCCTCCCTTTACTCCTTTCTTTATTTCTGTGAGAGCGCTCCTGGGAAAGCGGATCGGTTAGAGGGAAAGGCTTTTGAAATCGTGGGGGAAAATGTAAGAGAATTGAGAGGGTCCGGGCTTTCTTTGTGTGGTGCTGAAGCCGCGGAGCTGCTTTGTGCTTTGGAAGGAGAAAATGGCGAGTCCTATTGTGTTTAGGCCATTTTCTTCCGGTACAAGGGTTTTCCCCCAAATCTGAAATACTTCAGGGCTCCTTTGAAAGAAATCTCCCAGCCTACGAAGTGTGAATGGCTTCAGCTCTGCCTTTTCCCCAGCCGGCAGCACCTCACATTCGAGAAAGCCCACACATTTCTCCTTGCAGGGCTAGTGCACAATTTCTAAAGCTGCTGCATTCAGACCCTCTTGCAGCGGAGGGGCTATTTCAGCTGCTCTTTGCCCGCGTTATTCAACTCTGGAAAGCATGTTATGAGAGAAGGAGGAACTGAAGAAATAACATTACGAGACCTGTCCTTGCTTTTAAATGCTAAGGAGCAGCGTTAGCCAATTGTGTGTGTGTGTGTGTGTGCGTGCGTGTGATCTGAGAAAAGACTCGTGAACGACTGTCTGACTTTTCCACTAAATTATTTAAACTTTATGTATACGTATACGTATGTGTATGTGAGAGTGTATCTATGTGCGCATGCATGTAGCCACGTAGCAAAATCTTTCTTTTAGCCTCGGAAAGAGGCCATATATATAGGTAAAGTGAGATTTTAGAGCACATTTAATCATTATGTGCAAATCATTCCCGCTGCAACGTGCAATGAAGAAAATAGTTCGCAATGTTGTCAGTTCTTTTCAGGTCAGCCCATAGATAGGTACCAGTTACCAAAAAACGCTTTTGAATTTCCACGTTAATCCGTTTAAGGAAACAAATGAGAGTCCGAGGTTTAAAGACCCTTGTCCGATATTAACCACTTTACATTAGAATGTGGGCTTGCTCAGACGTCAGTGATTAAAAGCGCTTTGAAACAAGAGAGCTATCAAATAAAACCCAAGAAAGGTAAATCCTCACCACCACTACCTTCCAAGGTGCTGAATTAAAAAAGAAAAAAAAAATAAAGTTAGTACTATTAATGATAACAACAAAGCAGAGGCGTCGGTGGAAGTGCCCCGGAGGGGCCGTAGGCTCCCCGGCCCCGCCGCGGGCGGGCCGCGCGGGCGCGGAGAGGCGCGCAGTGCAGCCCGCACGGCCGCGGGAGTAGCCCCCGCTGCCGCCGGCGGGTCAGGACCATGGACAGGGACCGAGCACAGATGGGGCCGGAAGGTGTCACCCCGGGAAAAGGGGGTGAGCGGGTCTGCCTGCCCCCACGGAATGCCAGGGGCCCGGGCTGCTCTGTTTTTCTTGCTATCCCTTTCGTATGGCTGCTCGGATTTCTAAGCAGAAGACTTGAGAAATGACATTTATAATTCTCCTGCAGGAGAGCAAGCTCTGTTAAAATGCCATGCCAATGATTTCTCGCCTTACTGCCCGCAAAAGAAGTAAAAGGATCTCTCCATTCTGCATACGATTGCTTTTTTCCCTTCAACTCCGAGTCAAAGATGAATCTACTGCTCGGATCGGCTGAATGACAGTGGTGTAAATTAAATTGATTTTATCAGTGACCAAGTTCCACAATTGGAAAAATTAAATGCCACTCTGACAGACAAGGATGATATGGAACAGATCTATAAAACAGCTCCTCGGAACAACAACAACATCAACCCAACAGGAGCCTAGATACTGGCGATCCAGTCTACTTCATCCTGCTCTGTTATGTCACATCATGTAGTTTGCCTTTCTGCAGTACTGAAATGATTGAAACCATTGTTTGATGCAAAGGGTCTAGCGATGGTGAGTCATGGACTTTATGCCACAGCAAAGGCAACAGACATGGTTCTCGGGCAAATTCCTTTTTTTTATTTTTGATCGTGCTTCTAATTGGATTCCCCTTTCAGATGCACTTTACTGCACTTCCAACCCACCTCACAGCTCCAGCAAACTCAGCTCTGAACTCCGGGAAAGACAAGCCGCTCTACCTCCACCTAAGAATTGCACAAATACAACCTCCACGTCCTTTAGCCACGAAAAGCCCTGCTTCTGCACCTGCCGTCGGCCCCCTAAGGCGAGAGGAGGCCTTAAGCCACCTCCGCGCTCTCTGCATGCCCTAGCTCGGCCCGGCTCGGCTCGGCTTGCTGCCCGCTCGATGGGGCCTGCCTGCCGCATAGACACCGCGTAGCTCCGGGGCCGGGAAAGCGGGCTGCCCCCGCACAGACAGCGAGCCGCTCCTGCCCGCCGCTGCCTCGCCTGGACGGCAACAGCGTGAACAAAGCCCGCGGAGCACGGTGTGCCCTGGCCCCGGCTCTGCCGTGCTCCCGGCCCGGTGCCGAGCTCCGGGGTGCTGCGGGCGGTCGGCTGGGGCTGCGCGGGCCGGGGGGCGCGGCGGTGCCGCAGTGAGGGGGGGGCCGGCTGCCGTGAGGGGAGGGTGGCCTCTGGGTGAGCCGGCGATCAGGCTCCTCTTCCTCGCTATGACTGTACAGATTCATGTGACATTGAGGTTGGGGAGGTGGGAGGAAGGCGGGGGAGTTGAGGGAGAGGACCCGGAGGGAAGGGGGAGGGTTGAACTTTCTGCCGGGCTCAGCTTTTCACACCTTTCTCTCCCTATGATGCGTGAGGACGTTTTGGGAGAGAGTGGCTCGGCGGGGTCCCCTCCGAGCAGGTGCCCCTCGACCTTGTAGGGACCCGGCCGGACGGCGCGAGTCTGGGATTGTGCCGGGTTTCAAGGACACGGGAGATGATTAGGACTTTGGGAGCCAACATCTGCCTGGCTGGTGACGTCAGCAACCCCGTGTAATCCTCTTGTACTGAAGGCAGATGCCTTATTTGTTTGGCTGGAGAGGCATTAATCCCTAATTCTGGAGCAGCAAGCGAGGGGGAGAGACCGGACCGCTTCCTATCCCCCGAAAGCAGCTAACGGGGCTCTCCTCTCCTGCGCTCCGCGGCTCCGACTGGGCGGAGGAGCCACCAACCCTCGGCAGGTTTGACCATTTTCTTTCTGATTATGATATTTTTTTTTTAGTATTTGGAGTGGTTTCTTTTTCCTTATTTTAATTTGGATGATTAGATTTCCCCCTATGGTTTTAGTTCTTTGCTCTCGTATGCTCTTCAAGCCTATAAAGAAGGGGGAACTACTGTTCTTCGCCCCCCTGCACCCTCTGAAATTTTTATTTTGCTTTGGTTTTGCATTTTAAGCTTTCCCCTATGCTTGCTCTCCGGGGATTTTGCAGCGGCGGGCGAGGAGGTTGCTCTCTGCGGTTCTTTGCGGCTGGCCCATTCCCACCGCGCTGCAGAGACCCAGATGCCCGTTCGTCCCGGCGCTGCGGTGATGGGCGTTCCGCTCTGTCTCTCTTCGGCCGCGGACCAAGCAGCCCCACAGGCTCGAGTCTGGCCGGCCCCAGCTCCGCGTCAGTCCGTGT
>VXBX01008488.1:268528-281525 GCA_013400415.1 Scytalopus superciliaris
CCGGGCCGGCCCCCGCTCCGCGTCCGTCCCTGTCGCCCCCCTCCCCTTCCTCCCCTTCCCCCCCCGCCCTTCCCCTGCTCTGACTCCCCCCTCTCTTCCTTTTGTCATTGGCAACCGCGCGGCGTGCGGGCTCCCGGCGCCCTTCCCTCCCCGCCTGCCTTTCCTTTCCTCCCCGCCTGCCTTTCTAACGCTCTTGCTTTGTCTGTTTTCCAGGTGGCCGCACGCAGGAGCTGCGGTGCCGAGGGGGGCCGGAGCTGACTGCCCAGTTTGCCCCCGGATGCTCCAGCAAGCTACGAAAAAATCTCTGGGAAGCCCAGTCCGCCGCAGGAACCCGGCCGCCGCACATCCCGTTTCGCCTCCTCTCTCTCTCTCAGACCCTGGGGCCGAGGAAGCAATCGAGGTCAGCCGCCCGATTCCTGGGGTCCAGCCGCAGGGTGATGCAAGGTGCCCGTCCGTTCCGCTCCTCCCCGGCCCGCCATCTGCACCAAAAAGGAATGGTCACCGTCCTGAGCGGTGAAAGATGGCAAAAGGCGCAATAATAACAATAAAAAAGCTTAGGATTATTTTTTTTTTTAATTATTGTAATGACTTCACCCCGCATTTCCTCACTCGCCAGTTCAGTGTAGGCAGGCCAGATGGGCTGCCCAGATCCTCCCGGGGAAAGGGGCAGGTGGAAGCGAGTTAAATTTTTTTCCGCTTTACAAAGAAAGATGTCACGTCCTGCCCTTTCATTTTTCATCGCCGAAAGACCCTCTCTCCCTCCTCCTTACCCCGGCCGAGAGGAGCAGGGATGCTCTGGAGATGAGGGCTTCCCCCTCCCATGATCCAGGGAAGCCGCAGGACCAGGCGGACGGAGGCAGTCGGAGAGAACGGTCATCCCTCTGAGCCAGGGATGCCAAATCACAGACGTCGAGCCGGAGAGAGCCAGCTCCTGTGTTTAAAATCACGTGAAGACGCTGGTGAAATTAAAGCAGTCGCCTGGAAGTGTGTAATAGACACACGCTTAATTTCTCTCTCTCTTTTTTTTTCCCCCTCAATTCATAAAATACATATTTAACAGCTTCCTGAGCATTGCAAACAACAGACCGGCTAGTAAGAAAACTCGAGCATGAGTTATATCCCAGGATGGGACTAGGGAGGAGGGAAATTACGTGGGTTTTTTTTCGGAGATCAGTTGCTGTTCTGCTTCCAGAGAGAGAGAGAGAGAGCGCTCTAAGGCTCTGACTCTCCGTGTTCACAGCGGACCTTGATTTAATGTCATACAATTAAGGCACGCGGTGAATGCCAAGAGCGGATCCTCAAAGCAGCATGAAAGATCTCGCTTGAACATACCGTAAGAAAAACGTTAATAATAAAAGTAATAGCAAGTTAAAAAATTAAAAAAAAAAAAAAAAAAAAAAAAAAAAAAAAAAAAAGGGAAAAAAAAAAAAAAAAAAAAAAAAAAAAAAAGGAGAGAAAAGCAATAAAGAGCTTGACAACCTGTACTCACCTACGGAAACCAAGACTAACTAGGACTGGCGTACTGACCGGCCCACCCGGTGGAGAGAAGATGCCGCTGCCATGGGACGGGCGCCCGCGGGGGCAGCTGTCAGCAGCAGGTAACGGGGCCGTGGGGGACTCCTGGAGCGGTGGGGAGACGTGGTGGTTTTTCAAGGTAGTGGTGACTCGACCTCTTGCTTTTTTGGGCTGAACTATGTAAAGTCGATTAATGGGAAATAAATACGTTTTCTAATATTATCATCGCGAGGATTGTTCTTTGCGCATCGCTCAGCCGGTAGCTAGGGGTGTCCGCTCGGTAATGGCTCCTCCTCTTGCGAGGTTCCTCTGGTAGCCGAGGACCGCGGGCCCGGGGCAGCGGCGCGGTGCGCGGGGGGCAGCGCAGCAGCGCCCGTGGTGCGGACCGGCAGAGCCATGTGCAGCGTTAGTGCGCGGGGCAGGGGGATGCCGGAGGTGCGGCGGGGACACCGCAGCAGAGCCGCGTGCGGAGAGGCGGCCGAGATGCGCGAAGAAGAGGAGTGTGAGGAGGCTGCGAGGGGGAGCAGGG
Source organism: Scytalopus superciliaris (assembly GCA_013400415.1). Classification (NCBI taxonomy): domain Eukaryota; kingdom Metazoa; phylum Chordata; class Aves; order Passeriformes; family Rhinocryptidae; genus Scytalopus; species Scytalopus superciliaris. The sequence continues at coordinate 270,573 of VXBX01008488.1, forward strand.
AGGAGCAGCTCTCCGTGTGGGGAGAGCGGCGCAGAGCGGTGCCGGCGGGCAGCGGAGCGGCGTGCGAGCTTCGTGCGCGGGGCTGGGTGCAAGGGTGAGGCGCAAGGTGGCGGCTTGAGAGCGCGGAGCGGGGGGCGGCGGCGGCCCAGGGTATGCGGGGCAACTTACGCGAGGGAGGATGGCGGGGCGGCAGGCCGTGCGCGGCCGGGGCACCGGAGGGGCGGCTGCGATGGAGGCGACGGCGGTGGCGGAGCCACACCGGCGGGGGCGGGNCCGTCTCCGGCCACGGCCATCTGCTGCGGCCTAATTCTGCTCTGCCATCTACAAACGGCAGCCACAGCCAGCCAGTGCAGGGGATGTTCTCAAACACTGTATAAGGCAAAGCAACTAAGGAACAGCAATAACCGCAAGAACTATAATGATCACAACACCATCTGTCTGAAGATTGTAGAGCTTTGTCCTGAGCGCAACAGCATTAAGCAGATAGCGCTAAATGCAGTGGGTTTTTTACCAAAAACTGGATTGCAGATTGGATTGATCAACCTTGTCTGCAAAGGGATAAAAAGGGAGAATTCCTGTCCTTTCCCCCGCCTGTCACCTCATCATCCCCTTGTAATTGTCCTTGCGCTGTCCAGCAGACAGATGCAGCACATGGGGTTTCCCATCCCTTCCCTCCAGCTCACTAAGTTGGTGTAGAGTCTCTCGAAGCACTGCCTGATCCTGCCATGCCACATAGCTGCTCTCAGTTCTGGTTTTGAGATGCCTGTTCACATATACATATGCGCATTTTTGTGTGTGTTTTTATGTACCCTCAGACTGTCATAATTTCTATTCATCATTGCTTCTTGTTTATGTGTCCTTTGTAAGACCCAGCACTTCGCAGGATCTCCGGGGAGCTGTGCAAAGAACAGAGGACAGTTCATCTTCGTCTGCTCTCATGTGAGCCAGAATGATGAGCAGCCAAGACTGACACTCATACAGGTAAAGATCAGGGAGGTCTTTTAAATGTGATGTGTCCTGAGCGACCTGAAGGACTCAGTTAAACTCTTTGCAGGATTACAAATATGAACTGACTACCCCTGCACCAGGGCACTATCTCCACCACATCTTACTCCTTCTTGTTTTCTCAGAAATCGATGCTAAAGATTTGTTATAACCATTCTATAGCAAAAGAAACATAAATATGTAAGTGAATCTGCCACTGCCAATCTCTCAATGTAGCTTTAAAAGTATTTCTTAACACTTGGAAAGAAACGGAACTTTGGAATAGATGGAGTTTTCTTTTGGAAAGCTTTCAAAGGCAGGGAACCTTCCTGCCTTCTAAATTACATTAGCAATATGTGGCAATGATGATGATGGAGCACGTAAAAAATGGATTCAAGGAAGGTCTGAAGACCCAAGTGATGGATGAACTGTGCCATCTAGAGCCATGTGTTTCCCCTTCCAATGTCATATTGCTGCAGTAGGTGCGTGGAGGTTCTGGTGGTGGCGTCTGAAAGTAACCTGCATTTAATATTCTCCACTTGCCTTCCTACTCCGAAAACGGCACAAAACCCCTGTTCTCAGCAATTTTTCTTGAGGGTAACCTGATTTCTGAGGCTCCCCACGGGGAGGAGCAGGGAGTGCCTGCCAGCCTCCCCCCGTGAGTTAGAAGACATCCACGCCCTCCCCCCCACCGCCTTTTTTTCTTTTTTCTTTTTTGTTTTGGTTTGTTTGTTTGTTTTGTTTTAATTATTGCTGTTTTTTTCCTGCTTAAGCGAAGGCTGCCCGGAGCCATGGCGGGGGCAGAGCCTGGCCCCAGGACTGCCCCAGGGCTGCCCCGGTCGCTGCCCCGGGCGGTGCCGGCACGATTCGCCTCGGCCGCCGGCCCTGCCGCGCCCCCTGCCGGCCGCGCANGCCCTCGCGACGGAAGCGTCCCCGGCGAAAGGAAACCCCGCATCCCTGAGGGTACGGCAGGAGAGTGGCTTGGCCTGCGCCTCCGTCTGTGCGCGGTGCACAGCCGCTGCCCCGGCAGAGTCCCCGAGTGGGTCTCCTCGCTCATCCCTCCTATCGAGTCCTTACCACCCCCACTCTGAAACAGCCCGGTTGGAAGCAGGTCCTGCGGGGGCTCTGTCAAGCTCCCGTCCCGTCTCCGGCCACGGCCATCTGCTGCGGCCTAATTCTGCTCTGCCATCTACAAACGGCAGCCACAGCCAGCCAGTGCAGGGGATGTTCTCAAACACTGTATAAGGCAAAGCAACTAAGGAACAGCAATAACCGCAAGAACTATAATGATCACAACACCATCTGTCTGAAGATTGTAGAGCTTTGTCCTGAGCGCAACAGCATTAAGCAGATAGCGCTAAATGCAGTGGGTTTTTTACCAAAAACTGGATTGCAGATTGGATTGATCAACCTTGTCTGCAAAGGGATAAAAAGGGAGAATTCCTGTCCTTTCCCCCGCCTGTCACCTCATCATCCCCTTGTAATTGTCCTTGCGCTGTCCAGCAGACAGATGCAGCACATGGGGTTTCCCATCCCTTCCCTCCAGCTCACTAAGTTGGTGTAGAGTCTCTCGAAGCACTGCCTGATCCTGCCATGCCACATAGCTGCTCTCAGTTCTGGTTTTGAGATGCCTGTTCACATATACATATGCGCATTTTTGTGTGTGTTTTTATGTACCCTCAGACTGTCATAATTTCTATTCATCATTGCTTCTTGTTTATGTGTCCTTTGTAAGACCCAGCACTTCGCAGGATCTCCGGGGAGCTGTGCAAAGAACAGAGGACAGTTCATCTTCGTCTGCTCTCATGTGAGCCAGAATGATGAGCAGCCAAGACTGACACTCATACAGGTAAAGATCAGGGAGGTCTTTTAAATGTGATGTGTCCTGAGCGACCTGAAGGACTCAGTTAAACTCTTTGCAGGATTACAAATATGAACTGACTACCCCTGCACCAGGGCACTATCTCCACCACATCTTACTCCTTCTTGTTTTCTCAGAAATCGATGCTAAAGATTTGTTATAACCATTCTATAGCAAAAGAAACATAAATATGTAAGTGAATCTGCCACTGCCAATCTCTCAATGTAGCTTTAAAAGTATTTCTTAACACTTGGAAAGAAACGGAACTTTGGAATAGATGGAGTTTTCTTTTGGAAAGCTTTCAAAGGCAGGGAACCTTCCTGCCTTCTAAATTACATTAGCAATATGTGGCAATGATGATGATGGAGCACGTAAAAAATGGATTCAAGGAAGGTCTGAAGACCCAAGTGATGGATGAACTGTGCCATCTAGAGCCATGTGTTTCCCCTTCCAATGTCATATTGCTGCAGTAGGTGCGTGGAGGTTCTGGTGGTGGCGTCTGAAAGTAACCTGCATTTAATATTCTCCACTTGCCTTCCTACTCCGAAAACGGCACAAAACCCCTGTTCTCAGCAATTTTTCTTGAGGGTAACCTGATTTCTGAGGCTCCCCACGGGGAGGAGCAGGGAGTGCCTGCCAGCCTCCCCCCGTGAGTTAGAAGACATCCACGCCCTCCCCCCCACCGCCTTTTTTTCTTTTTTCTTTTTTGTNTCGCCCAGCTCAAGTCCCGCGCAAGCCCGGCGCGGCGCAGCGCTCCCTCCGCGGCGGAACACGGGAAACTTCAAGTACGAACCGTTTACAAGCAACGTTCCGGATCAAAAATAGCTTTAAAAGCGTCAAACGCACGTCATTCTAAATGTTTTGCAAAGTGGAGCGTGAGAAGTGGTCCTTTTATGCCTTCCCGGTGGGAATCAACGCCATCCATCTCAAGTCAATTCAGAGCTGTAGAGGATCATCTGTGAGACGAAAATATGAAGAGAAATGCGCTACTACCTACTTATTGCAGCTGTTGAGGCAGTCTGAGGCATCTGTTTCACCCAAGACAAATGGTCCTACTATAGCAAGAGGCACAGTCAAGGTATTGTCCAGTTTAGAGATACAGGCTGGTCCTTTTCAAAAAAATTAGAGACCTTTAGCTTTTGAATCAGGATGGTTGAATGCCAACATTTCATTTTGTTTCACTTGTCCTGTACTCAAGGTGGTGACTAAGAAAGGTGTACAGCACAGGTAAGTCAGGCAGTAAGCAAAGCAAGCCCTCCAGCAAGAACAAGCACTGTCCCGTAGCCGCCACCCTGCACAGCTGTCCCAGCAGCAGGATCTTCCCCAATGCCTCCACCGAGAGAAGCAGAGGAGCAGCAACGTCTGGCACTTCAAGGCCTAGTGTATGGCGGTGACTGCCACAGGGCGGGAGAGTGGATGAGACAGCCAGCATGGTATGTCATGAGATTCATTCTCAAACTCTGCACAAAATTCCTAACGTTTCTTTTCTATTACTTAGCTCCTCTGATACTGATAAATTGCCACAGTAACTGAGGAGTGAGATAATAGAGATATTAATTTGCAGTCTAACATGAATTAATTTTCCCTTAATCAGGAACTGCTTTAATAGCATGGTGGGAATTAAGAGTACCGCACTACTCAATACTAAATATTTGTGTGTCTGAAGTAGTCTTAAAAAAAACCTGACTAGAGAAGTCCCACAACTGGGAAACAGGGAAGAAATATCAAACCTTAAATACACAGTTAGTATAAAATATTTTAAACTTCAAATTAAGGACAATTTAATTAGCACTAGGAAAATAATAAATTAACTTCATGTACTGTTCATGCTAGGGTTATTTTATAATTTGCCTTATTAAAGTAATTCTGTTTATTAGGCAAGTACAGGTTGCATGTTAGGTAATATTAACTAAAATACATACTTAATCCTGGACAATAGTACTTAAAAGGTAATCTAAGGTTGTTAACTCTATCATTAACAGGTTTTTTATAAGTTTTTCGTACAAGAAAATGCAAAATTAAATACTCTGTTCACAGCAACAAACTAGTGTATATTTGAACTGATCTTAATGACTGCAACTGGTAAAGAAGTCAGTAAGCAAGAAAATAACATTATTTTCTTAGAAATTTTAGTGGAGAATTGCAGAATTATTTGAAATATTTTTACAGTACCTGGAACATGGAAAAAACTAACATACATGGGTCTTCCCCACTTCAGAGGGTTATGACCCAGCCCTCTGTTGCCACTTGGCACAATTTGTATAAAAAAACTGTTCAGTCTTTTCTTAACCTAAAACTCATTCCTATTCCTGTACACTATTCCTGTCTCACAAACTAGATCTATTAGAGGTATTGAAAGCATATTTGGACCACTTAAACATTTATTATTTTATTTACTATTATACATCCAAAGTATGAGACAATAAACTTTGAGCGAACATTTTTTAATGAGTGCACAGGTCCCTGTAAAAAACTCTTACTTTCACACTGTTGTTTTTCAAACCTAATTAAGAACCTTTTGCTATTTGTCCTTTCTTTAGATAATATATGCTCAGTCTACTAATGTTTGGATAAAATGGATAAAATGAAAAGAGCAGCTGTGACAGGAAAACTAAAGGTACAGCCTTTAAAGTTTTACCATTGACACTTTCAGGTAGTCTGACAGACTGGATGAACTCCATTAAAAATCAAGGGCACAACTTCTTTACAATTAGAAAAATTCTTATACATCTGACTCCTATTGAATTGAATAGAAGAATAAAAAAATATGTGGCTGTAACCAATTAAAGCAATAATTAGTGAGATGTTGACCTGTTTTAAAGATTTATAGTTCCTTATCTCTCCTCTATAGAGGATTGTAAAGGCCAAACAGAATAAATCATGTTCTTGAAAAGAATGTTAAAATACAAAAAGAAAACAGAAAAACCACTGTGTTTTTTCTTCTTTGCATTTCTTTTGCTCAATTTCAAACAATCAAAATGTCAGTCTCTACCTTAGCCAAACTGGTGACATCAGCTATAGGTTTCAGGTCACAAGTATTTAAGAAATTCATAGAAACCTGTCAGGTAAAAAGAAAGAAGTGTTAATTTTATCATGGTAAGTATAAAATCAAAACAACATATGTGCCTGTTCAGATAGATCTTCTGCACTTGCATGTTCACAAACTTAATTTTAGTAAGCTTGACTTTTTAACAAGTTATTGTACTCTTAGACGAAGAACCGGTTTAACACACATGATGAAGATCTGAAGCACGTAGGATGCAATGCACATTTGTAAAGGAGCTCCATCCTTCCCTAAAGGAAGTCTTGATTTAAGATGGCACAGCCCATGCTGCAGTTCCCAGCTGTGCTTCAGACCCACAGCTCTGCACTGGAATAAAAGCCCGTGTGCTCATTATCCCCCAACTGCCAGGACGAGACAGACTCTTTGGGACTGTTGAATCTCTTTGAACTGAAAGTTCATGCTACTCACACAGCAACGGGTATGACCAAGGTCAGTGTTCACACTATACTATTAGTGCGGTCAATTAAGTGCATCCAGGGGTTTCCTAATAATATATACACACAAAACAGAGCATTAATCCTGCATAAGGAGAAGTAATATATAGTAATAGAGTTGGCCCAGAAACACTTTTCCCTATCTATGAAAAATGTAGGACTTCTGGAATATTATTTGAGAAAGAACTCAATTACTTTAAGGACTGGGAATAACAGAAACAGAATTAAATGTTGCTTGAGAACGTGAAGCATCACACACTGGAATTAATGAAACTGTTTCATGTTGTAAGTTAGGACTACAAGTGGCTGGAGGCAGAGGGAGGAAGTAAAATTGAGGTATTGTTTTGTTGCATAATATGTACATGTCAGGTGTGTGATATACATCTCAGGAAAAAAAAGGCCAGTGGCATACTGTTAGAGTATACTATTTTGTGCTATAACCCTGGATGTCGACAAGCCTTCATTGGGATTACATAGTCTCATTTAGTCATGGTCAAGACAAAGGCTGCCAAGATAGCAAAGAGGATGAAGATACTGCAGTTATGAGCTGATCACAAAAACTTGATTTGCCAGCTCAGCAAAGTGAAGTCAGAGGGGAGGTATGACAGCTCTTGGCAAATACCAAAGAAGAAATGCTAGGATAGACATGGAAGTAATTGTACTACTAGGATGGTAGCACTAATGTTATCTTGAAAAAGTATCCAAACCCTTAACCTAGGCATTAAGGGAAGTCAATTAATAAGTAGCATCCTTGTAAGCTGGTGGAGAACAGGAACAAATATTTTAAGAGCGATTAGCTGAATTCATTTACTAGGAGTAGTACTCTGATTATTTTTCCCTAATATGTTGAAATCTGGAAGAAAAAAAATATGGAAAAATAGAATAGATCTCAGCCTGGATCAAGAAAAATATTTCACGTGTATTTATGAGCTCAAAATTTAGGAAAATGGTAAAATAAAAGGCTGTTTTGAAAGAGAATGAGAGAAAGAGAGAATGAGAAAGAATGAGAGCAAGAGAGAAAGTGAAAGAAGGAGACAGAGAGAAACAAGTAGAATCAAAGAGAAATAGGAAGAAACCAAACAGAGAGAAAGGGAAGGAAAGAGAAGTATTTTCAAGTAAAAGCAAATGTTCACAACAATGTGTTTTAATCCATTCAGTCAAGGTATTTTGAATTGGGTAAATTAACAAAATGTACAATTTCACTGCTTGGTTTCAATGAATTAGCAATTTTTTCTTACAAATATTATTTAAAAAATTCTAAATGCACTGCTATATGAATAGCTTCTCTTCTTCTTTGAAGTGTTCTGTCACGATGTAAAACTTGCAAAATAAGATAGATTTCAATATATATCAATAGTATTGTAAGCTTACAAGAACAGAAAATCTGTGTATGTTATAGCTTTGTTAGCATTATTGGAAATAAGTTGTCTAAATCAAGGGATTCAAAATTTTTTGTCCTTGTTAATTTTTCTGATTTTAAGAAAAAACACCAGGAAAATGCAAAGATAACTTGTTTATAGATTTTGTGGGTTGACAGAAGAATTTTTAACAAGGTTTGTGTTATACTAATTGCAAACAATCAAGGAAATACAGATCCTGGATATTTATGACTAAACACACATTGGGGGGCAGATACATTGTTTTTGTCTGCATGGTAATTTTCGTACAGGCATATAGAGACAAAAAATATGGATAAATAAATGGACCCCAGACATCAACTATATTACATTAATCAATTTTCAAACAATTAGCAGTCCATAAAGGCATGTTACATCATGTTATAAATACATAAACTTCATATACTTTTTTTTTTATTATTATTATTATTTTCTCTCAACTTTGGAGACAAAGAACACATCACAGGAAAGTCACCTAAGGATGTAAAATTTTGAGGAAATCCTAAATACAGGAAAACAAGAGGTTAGAACTGAAAACACCTGACTGTTTTTACCATCTTAAGCTGCAAACACTGCCGCCTTTCCAGACACAACGCACAAGCCTACAATGTGAAGGCTATTCTGCGGCTCACATATGGATATGAAGTAGCAAAGACCACCCAAGTTCACCTGCATGGAAACTGCAAGACTGTCTGGAAAATCTGGGGAATACTGAGCTGAATGTTTATTAAGAAGATTGGCACTGATTCTGAGTAGAAACGAAGAATAAGATTCCATTCAAAGTTAAGTTAAAAGAAATAATTCTGCAACTTCAGAAATTTATATAGCAATATGAAGAAGCATAGAAAGAGATCAATAGTTCAAAGTACAATAGGACTGTGAAAAGTGTTTGGGGTTTTGTAACACATTTGCTTCAGTTGCCTGTGCTCATCCTTTTATGTTCAGCTGAAGACACTTGTGCGAACAAGCTTCTTTAACATTTTGCAGGCAAACACAAGAATCGCTAGTTTTTATGTCTTCACACGCACATGGTTTTGTTCAATTTATTCAAGCATTCACCCTGTCAGAAAGTAAGAATAATTCTGTTCAGCAAGCAAGAACCACAGACAGACCCCAAGTGATTAAGGGATGCCTTTGAAGAACCTTTTTCTGATGAAAACTTGTCAGCAGAACCTCTGTTTGTTGGATTTCTGACTACAGCATATTTCTTCCTTGAGCCACAGGAAATAGGATGAAGGGCAGAGGAGATAGAGATTTGGGATAAACTTTGAGAGCTGGGACTGCAGTTCCAGCCCAAAGCTACTTGGAAGGAGGGGATATAAGAGTCTGCTAAGGAACAGGAGGACAAAGCCTTCCTTCTGCTTATGTATGCTCAAATGCGGAATTTAGAAAGACCAATAAAAGCAAGAAGTAGCTAAGTCTAGGCACGAAAAGACAATAACAACTCATGTGAGGCAATTACAAATATCAGAGCTAAATCAGAACGGCCTTATCAGTGAAAGATGGCTGATCTCTTGAAATGCTCCTGAAAAATCCCTACAAAATGAGCACTAGAAAGTTGGCTTTGAATCTGCTAGAATTACACAGAAACACTAAATTATTGTGTCACATATAGACTCCTTACCTAATGCAACACAAATCAGTATAACACATACTAATATTTCTTATGTTCCTCATTCAAAACTCTGTGTTTCCCTATCATGTTTCAGTGTTTGCATCCTACAGCACGATTCCCACCTTTTCCTTAGTTTTAGAAACCTAGCAACCTAGTCATACTAGCAACTACTGCTCTTCTTGTTGAGAAGGATGAGGTGGGGTTTTAACCACCAACACTGTTCAACATTAGGAGTAAATCTGGGTGAAATTAACATTCTACCCTAAGTGAAACAGACTGGATCTGGAATGCCAAGTTGCACACAGAGTTGCCATGCCCTCCTGTCCCTACTGAGAGTTGATGCATTTAGAGTGTGATTATATTGGTAGGAAGGGATCAGCAAACAGCACACTAATAGATCATACTTTCTGAAGGTTCTGGAGGAAGAAACTAAGGAGAGGTCCTGGAGACCCAATTTAGCAGAACTGAATTCCCTACTTTTTCAGTTTGCCTAACAGTGAACAAAACTGTAGTGAAATAGGTATGTTAACAGAGACAAAAATCGTCAGAGCTCTCCCAAACAGGCAGTTTCAGAAAAACAAAATCCTGGGAAATGTACAGTAAGAACTTAAGAATATGATCAAGATGAATAAGGAAAAATGACTTGACTCTCTGTACTTATAAATCTTCTATATTCTGGCTTCTGATTATAAATTATTTTAAAGGTTTTTGGACAATATCATTGCTTACAGGAAAAAAAAAAATCCGTCTCTAGAGATCACAGATGTGTGGACAAGATCCTAAATTATTATTTCAATATACCATTTCAGGGGTGCTCATCTAGTGAAACAGTAAAAAGCAATTTTAAGAAGTTTATTTACCCACTTTTCTTTCTTTTTTTTTTTTTTTCTCCTTCAAATACAATTCAATAGGCTTGACTACCTTCCCCCAGACTGCTACTGGGAGAGCTAGTGAAGACAGCATGGCACAGCAGGACCTGCAGAACCATGCCAGCAGCCTCAGACACAGCAAATGCCAGACAACTGGTATCTAAATTCAACAATATTCCCAATCTTCCATCTGATAGCTGGTTTTCTTCATGGAGAACTCCAGGGATAGTCACTTGCTGTTAAGCCCACATTTCAGTGCTGATGCTCAGTCTGGGCTTCAGTGACTCTATCTAAAACTCCTGAGATCTGCCTACCCTGGCAGGGGTGGATAAGCACATGTATATACACATTACACAGCCCTTTGGCAGGTCGTGTCCCCAGTGTCATGGTTTGGGAAGCACCAGTACAGCTCATTTAAGTTCCAGCTAAAGTTTCTCAATTCCCAGTGTAAGAAAGCTGTGACCACTACAGTATTGGTAATTAGAGAAGCTCTCTCATTAGAAGTGATTAAGTACTTTTGCAGGTCAAGCAGTATCAGGGTAGAGGAGCAAAATTACAAACATTATGTTTTCAGGATCTAATTCAGGTGATTCTCTCTGTTGTTCTCTATTACTTATATAATACAACTGTGTTTATAGCAAAGTCAGGGCAGTAGGGACTACTTAGTAGGGACAGTCTAATGTATGGGTAAAGGTCTAAACCACACATTTTCTAATTTTTTTTTTTTTT
>VXBX01008488.1:281570-292602 GCA_013400415.1 Scytalopus superciliaris
TGGACAGAGATGGATCTTAAGAGCTCTATAGGGATCAGAGCTGCTAAAAAAGTTCCAAGGAGAGGTTTGGGGACTAGATGGGTGTAATGACAAAATCTGGAAATTCACAGTGAAGAACTCTCCCAGTTCACTTTAGCACCGAGATAAACTGCTCAGACTATAATTTTTTTTTTCCCTTTTTTGTTATTAGTGGGGCTGAAAGTGATTCAGAAAGGGAGACCTGGAAAACCTGGTCAATCATGCTGTTGGGAAGTACTGCTATGTAGCCAAATTTTCTTATCAAGGCCCACTTCTTGAAGCTACAGCATCATATCTGCAGGCTACATGCTTATTTATTCCCACATGTTACATTTGGCCATCAGGTGCACATNTTCTAAGACAGCACAACAAGTGAACAAGCAGGAGTTGCAGGGAGGACACAGAGTGACAGAGTCAGCTAACTGGGAGAAAAAACAGTGTGGAACACATGGAAACAGTGACTGGGGAGAAAGGTCCATCAAGAACTTCACTGTAGGGTGTGAGTGTGTGTATATATATATATATATACATACATATATATGTGTGTGTGTGTGTGTGTAGATATATATATATATATAGAGAGAGAGAGAGATATACAGATATGTAGATATATATATACATACATTTATAACACATCTACTATAACAGGAATATAGAGAACTGAGAAACTTTACTGCATTTATAGAATAAATGAAAAAAATCTTCAAAAAACCTTAATTCCATGTTTTCTTCTATTGTTTCTTTCACCAAGGTAAAAGTGCTTCCACTAGATTCAACTTACTGAAGATGCCCTTGGTGTTTACTTTTAGTCCTGATCCAATTCTTTTGTTACTGAATCAGTTCAGAAAAGCAATTAAACATGCACTTAAGTACATTCTTTATGATGACTTCCTGAATCAGTCTAATAATTTAAAGCAATAATAAACATTCTTTAATAAACAATTATATTTAATATCTGTTTACAATGCAGTGCTGCTCTCATATTCTTTCACGTCTTTGCTTTTACTACTACTAGTAGTGCTAATAATAGGATGTAGAAAGTTGTTTCATGTTTTTCATAGTCAAGACTTAATATGGCTTTGAAGAAGTTCATTTTCAGAAGCACCTCACTTCAGAAAATCAGATTCTTGACCCTACAATAGTAATTATTTTTGAAAACTTGGCTTGCTGTTCTAGGCAAACCATTATACCCATTGCAACATACAGTGGCTTCCAGTTTGATGCTGTGGTTGTGTAACCTTTGCCTTGTCAATAGTTGTTGAAACTGACCACAATTGGTATGTGCATAAGAGCATGCACACATCGTTTTGTGTGTACATATTTGTGTATGAGATACAAACCAGTGTTTGCTCATGCAAAGTGTCCTCCCTTTCCTCAAGGCTCAGTCAGACAAGTTTCCATGAATAAACAAATTTTCCTAAAACACTCTCCACCACTTTTCTCCTTCTTTTCTGCAAAAAGCATGTGAGTTAAATTCACAAATTGGATAAATTCTGTGACCAAGTGCTTCAGCAGTGGTACAGCAGAAGGGCTGTGGAGATAACCTGGTTCAAGGCCAGTGCAGGAGAGAGGAGGACCATCCACCAGCCTTGCAGTCTGATCTCCATTCCAGTGATGCCATGTGTGCTCCAGCACCGGGCTAGGAATTCATGTCTTCCTGACAGTGTGAGGATGACGGCATTTCCGCTTTCATCATCAACTACCCCAGCCACGCACCCCCTGTCTCCCACTGCTCTCTCAGCTCTGGAGCTGCAATGGGAATCTCCTGTTTGAGGGCTCACTCATAACTCGCAGGGCTCAAGTGAAACCCAGACATTTTCCTCCTACATTTCAGCAAATATTACCACAACAAGTTGTACTTGCACTAGAACAGAAACTCAAGGAAGGAACAAGTGACAGGAAACTGTGTAAGAGGGTGGGGGGAAAGCAACACTGTTACTGAGAAAAGGCACATAGGGTTTTAACACAAAGCTTAGTAACTGGTTGCACTTTACAATGGCCCAGGAGCTATCTGCAAGCTCCTAAGTGGCATAACTTAACAAATGCCCTGAAGAACAGGCTTAATTCAGAAGTGTTCAGAAGCAAAAAAGATCGAAATGCATTTGATATGTAAATCTAACCAGCAAGTAGTGCTGCTTACAGAGCCATATGAAAGGGATTTATCCTCATTTTAGATTTTTTAGCTTTATAGTGGCAATGGCAATCTTAGAGACGTCCTCAGTCAACTTCAGAACCCCATATTTGGTATAAATATGCTAGCTTAATAAAGTAGGACTGACCAGAAAGCAAATTAAAAAAAAACAAAACCAAAACCAAAGTGTTAAGATTTCCAAATTCATCCTTGTTTCACATTACAGGAAAAAATTACAGTTATCATACGTTACTGGGGAGGGTGTGTGAAGGGGGAGTGAGCCACCATACAGACATACACACACCCAAAATAGCATCTTACTCCTGCAGTCTTGCTGCTACAGTTTTCTCAAACCCAAAACATCTCTTCTTTCTGAAGTGAAAAAAAACCCATGCAATTGCAAGCCATGGTTAGTCTAATGTTGTAGCTACTCATGTAGCCTCTCCTGTGACAAGGACAGCATTTGGCAAGCCCTTGTCTCTTGAGAAGCTGCATTTAGTTTGTGGCTCTGCCACAAAAGTAGACTGCAAACACAGAACTTCTACTAACACACCAGTAAAAATCTCAAGCTAAAAATGTTACAGATGACGTTGTACCAATATTCCTCCTACACACACAAAGCCTAAGATTGCCATAAGGAAGGACTGCTCTTCATTAAAGTTTCATTTAAATAGGCTGTTACAAAAAATAAGAAAATTACTTCTTAGAACCACAGAACACGGTTCCAGTCAGAAAAATGCAGAAGGCATGACTTATATTAAGCAGATTTTCAAGCCTGTTACCAAAACTATCCATCATGTCTTGTCTAACAAGAATCCTGCAACATTATAATTTAAGTGAACATAGTTACTGTTACAAGGAATGCACATTGTTTTTAAATTGTCTGTTCTACAGAAGAAAGTTTACATTGATGTACTTGTATGCATCTCCACTGACTTCAGTCAACCTGCAGGAAGATGTAAACAAGATAAAGGTTGCCTGGAATAACATGAGCTAACCAAAGACTTGCCTGTAGACCATGAGTCTATTCCCTGCTTCTTTTGGTCTCAGAAAGACAGAAAGCCAACATTTCACTCCTATTTTTGCGAGAGCAGCCTCTGAACTGGATTTAAAATTCTCAATCAAAATCAAAGAAAATACTTGCCTCAGAGATTCAGCTTTACTGGCAAACTCAACTGGGAAACTTCCTCAGAGGAAGCTGTCAGAGGCAGAGTATTAGCTATCCCTCTAGCCTAAAACATTCTAGTTAATTTCATACAAAATCACTAAAATCTGTCTATCACTTGTGGTGAGAACATACAGGCTTATAGAAACTACAGATTTACAGTGCTATTGCACAGGGCATACTTGCATTCTCTGGAGCACAATTTTTAGCAGAATAAAAATAAGAGACTGTCTCCTGCTATGGTGCTGAGATCAGTTTCATGTATAAGCCAATAAAATTCGAGCAGCACTTATATTACCTTCACTTTGCCCATATTAACCCCTTGCCTTTGTGCATGGGAATACATGCCTAGGTTTTGGTTGTGATTGACTTGTAGAACTGTGATGACTTATAGAACATCAGCTCTTTAGATGGCCACTGATGAGGAAAACTGTTTTCTAGCCAATCCCCAGAGAGTTCTGCAGTTTATCATAGCATGTGTCAATAGGATAACCCCATCAAGTGTTTCCAATGAAAAAGCAGAAAATTACTCGTAAAACAGTTCAAGCACACACTGTAACTCTTCTTTTTTATCTCAGCTGTGGAAGGTTCTTCAAAGACAAGGTCCCTCCTTACGAGGCACTGCATGTGCGGGTTACTCTCAAGGGCCTCTTGAGTACTGTTTTTATACAAAAAAAACCCCTGATAGATAATAAAGTTGTGAGGAGCTGACAGAAATTATGGTAAGTAACAATTGCAACCCAGCTTATTCGTAATCCTTGTAAGGTTTCTTGGAGATGTCACAGACAATATGTTCCCTCTTGCTTCTGCACCTGAGTAACAGATCTTCTAGATCAGTGGAATTTCAGTGCAGTAGAGTGAGTGAAGCAGATAAAGTGGTCTTGTACCACTGACCAATTTCTAACCCCTTTTTAATTAAACTAACTAATTAAACCAGTCCTCCTCTCACTGAACCTGGCTTCCATCTGTTGACTTCTGATTCAAAGATGTACTTGGGCATCTAAATACATGCATGGGAATTCCTGGGCATAATATTCTCAGAGTAAGATAATTCCTAGTTGTAAGACTACAGGAGAAGAATAAACACTCTTTAAAACAAACAAACACAAACATAAAAAGGAAATAAACCCCAAGATTCAACTCAGCACACTCAGTTTCAACAGGACTTGAGATCACAGAGCCTCAGATGAATAAAACAAGAGGCAGGCAGGAAACAAACTTGTAGCTTCTTTCCCTACACTCCAAAGTTATTACCCCTTTTAACTTGACAAGCCCCACAACTGTTAACATTAATAGGTCCTTGTATGGCTTATTCTTTCTCAGAGAGAAAAGTGGGGGTAATGGAGATGGACTTAACAGTAGACTGGAGAGCCAGAAAGGTTTTCACATGCCAATACCCTAAGGATGAACCATCACAATGCAGCAACATGGGCATGAGCTTAGACATTTTCTAGCGAACCTAGAGCTGAGGGACACATTTTGCTTTAAAGCGAAACCAAAACCGACTATGTATGGCACTTATTGTTAAATTACAACCAATTAAAAACGCTCAGTGTTACAGCTTGCTGGGTGACTGTGAAACTGTAGTTTTTCTGAGAGGTAAAGGGGACACCCTTCACTCAGTTTGGTAGTCTATCATCATTTGCATGAAAGGACAGGGATAATAGTCTTACCTAGACTTGGTTCCCCACAAAGAACAATGCATCCACCCCCCTACCTCTTGAGGAAGAGCCTCCTCACAGAGGTGGCTGTCTCTGCTCTAGAGGAGCTCCAGCTCAGGCTGAATGGTTTCTGGGCAGTTCAAGACTGGAAAAGTTGACCCAGGTTCCCCTAACCCCCATCACCAGGGTAACATCAAGGCCTAAAAACTGCAAGATTCAGGGCCATTACACTGGGCACAAACATAGGAAGAAGCACTTTAGATTCCAGGGCCAGAGGCTTAGTATATCTTCTAGCGCAATTTCTAAGCTGCCAGTGCTGTCTTTGCTGCTTTAACAGCTTTTATGGAGATGTGGGTTCTGCAGCTACTGATAGGACAAGAACAATTTTCTTGGTATTGCATTCACAGCACTTCCTTTAGAGGAATTATGTCTTTTCCTGGTTTAAACAAATAAAATAGCATTTGGGCTATATGTTTCAGATGATTAAAACACATTCACTTGTGATACTGCTTATTCCATACAAGAGGGAGTGAATTTTTCGGATTATGCACATAGCTAAAAACCCATAAATTTTGTCATTCATATCCATAAGCAGCACGGCAAGCTCGCAAAAGCTATTACTTTTCAGTTACACAAGTGTGTTAAATTACTCAGTCAACTGACATCTGGCATGAACTATAAATTGCTCTCAAAATTCTTTTAGAAAGATTATTATATTATTATTAATTTTCTGTGTATGTCAAAGCATATCACACACACAGCAATCCTGAAATTAATTAGCATTTTCAAGGATCACACTGAAAAGGCCCAGAAAGCCAGCAGAAATAATCTCCAAGATACCAGCAGGTTAAGCAGTGCTGGCACAACTTGTCTTCAATGTATTTCCTTCAATCCGTCTTTAATAATAAAACACAAGAAACTTTTTTTTAAACAAGCCCTTTGACACATATTGCAAATTGCAAAATTGCAATATGACTATTGCAAATTGACTATTGCAAATCAGGCTTAGAGGCTGGGATGTCATTTGGAATTTCTATTTCCTAAAAACAAAGCATTTTGAAAAATTACAGTATTTTTTACTAATTTTCCAGCAATTTAAAGCCATGCCAATAAGATATCAGTTAAATAAAGGAACACAAAGAACATCTTAATTGAACACAGGGCTCCTTTCTGGGTTTATGGTGGTACTTCAAAATACCTAGATAGGAATACAGAGTAATATTTCAATAAAACTGTAATTCAATAAAATTTCATTCAACATAATTTTTAATTAAAAATTTATTCAAAGAAAAAAACAAGGTTAAATTCAGCAACATTTTATGAACATGATTACTTTTCAGCACACGAATAAAGAAACCTTATTGAAACCTTTTTTCATTTGCTTATTACAGTTTCTCTGTAAATACACAATGACATTTCACCGAAAGCCCCTCAAGTGAAAGATCAAGAACTACAGAAAAGAGCAGACACTTGAAGAAGTTGGAGTATGTTGGAATCACAGTTGTCTGGGAAGCCTCAATGCATCCTCCTTGAAGCACTGGCAGCACAGTCATGGATATATCACATGAAATCTGCTTTCCCAGCCATGACTGCAGCAGACAGCTCAGCAGGAGTGAAAGCAATACAGGAAACCCAAATTTGGTAGTTCCTTCTTCCAGGATTTTGGACTTTGCAAATTACCTTAAATGTATTCAGCAATGATCCTGGAATATGTGCTAGAAAGGAGGTGTTGAATGCCCACTCACCAAGTTGTTGAATACTTCACAGCATTTACCACCCATCTCTATGCACCACTGAGTATAATTTTACATGAATATAGAAAACATAACCTTTAAATAAGTTAAGGATTATTAACTGTCTTCTACCCAGCAACTAAAACTTTCATTTCCAGAAATAGCATCTTTGAGGGTTGACAATAACAAGAAATACCAGTGTAAGGGATTGCTAGCTTGCAGAACGAAAGCACCACCATTTTCGAGATGTCTGTACTTTGAGTTTTTAGGGTTTTTTTTCAAAGCAGTGGGGATGAGAACTGATTTCTCAATGGCTCTCCACAGTCTTTGCTTTTGATTTAAAAAAGGAATGGTGACAAGCTTAAGACTGCAGTGAAAAAAGCCTTCAAAACCGACATAACTCACACAGAAACACTTGCCTGGGTCTGCAGGAAGCCTGAGACCGTACCATAGAAGCGAAACAACAAAGAAAAAAAATATTTATTTCCTGAATCTCTTCTCTGAACAGCCAGTAGTGCAAATTACAAATGACACAGCAAGATGCCCACCCTGCCTCTGTGTGTATGGAAACCAGAAGCCTTTCATCACTATGGGGTAAACCATCTACTTGATGCAAACGCGTGTATCTAAACTGGAGGCATTTGTTTTCCCCTGTGGGCCACTGTCTCTGTCAGTTGACACTACAGTGAGTTTAGGCTATGTCAAAATTAACACTTATCACAGCCTGGAAGGAGTGGATTTGAGCACTGAAACAGTTCCAAGAGCATCCACACTGAAAATTTTGTGGGGTGTTTCCTCAGTCTAGTCTCTAATCTTCACCCAGTGTCTGATTGCCTTAATAGTGGCAGATAAGGTATGTTTGCAGTGTAACTGTGTCTTCTGTGCTTCTTGCATAAGGATTTCTTCATCTCATCCCAAAGAAAACAATTTTGTGTGCTCTGAGACCACCCTGTGGTGCTTAGGTCACAATATCACTCCTGATCCAAACTAAAACAAAGGAACAGAGGTTCCTTTCCTGCAGGCTGTCAGAAGGAGCAAACAAGGAAACATTTGGACAACCTGAACATACTCTTTAGCTGTCAACCTTATATCGTCTGAAGTGCACATAAATAAATTGGCTAATGCCATGCCTGTCCTCACCTTTGTGATGGATGTGCACAGGAACGAAATCGCGTTTCACTCTTTGGGAAGTTTTTGACAGGCTGCCCTGCTGTCAAACACACACGTGTGCTTAGGCACAGCACATGCTTCCTCAGCCGACAGCACGGTTCCCAGGAGCGCGGTGGGGCGGCGGGGCGGGGGTGCTGCAGCCCGCCCGCGCTGGCCGGTCGCGTGGTGCCATCTAGTGACCGCCGAGCGCACCGGCACCCACGGCACGGACCGGCACGGACCGGCCCCCACGGCACGGACCGGCACGGACCGGCACCCACTGGCACCCACTTGCACGGACCGGCACCCACGGCATGGACCGGCACCCGCTGGCACCCACGGCACCCACCGGCACCCACGGCACCCACGGCACGGACCGGCAAACACCGGCACCCATTGGCAACCACCGGCATGGACTGACCCGCCACCGAAGCTCGGGATGCTTCACGTGGCAGTGTCGGTGCAGCCAAGGGTAACAACAGAGAGGGTTTGTGTTCACGAAGCTCCGGCTAAGCCGTCAGTTTCACACAAACTGCCCAAAACAAGTTTTTCTCACTGGAGTTCATGAACACTTTTGCAGTGTTTCACTACATGATACAGACACCCAAGTGCAGCCAACCAAAATATCCAAAATCTGTGAGTGAAGCACCTGATATTAATGTAAAAGTAATGTGACATTAATCAGATGGGGAGGGCTGTTTACCAACAGTCTGTAAGATTTACATTTTCAAGCCACAATTCAAACACTTAATTTTTATACATTCAAGTGATGCCAGGAGCTGGGGCATTTTAAGAGGGGTGGAGGGGTGGGGGTGAAATTCCCTTCATATTCAGAAAATCAGAAGAGTTTGTAATACTCTGTCTGACTTAAAACATCAGGACTAGAGCAATCAAGTTAGTGTTCCCTTTTATAAGATTTTAAAATTACCCATCCATGGCCCCAGACTTTCGAGGAAGCCTTTCAACTTGTTCTCCTATAAGCATCAAAATAGCTACACTTCAGAGTAGTTTTCAATTAAGTTTTTAGCATTTCACTATTAGTCTGTCTGTCAGCAGTAAATATTCATCGAGCACCAGGCAAATACATTGACAGAACATGGCAAAATTAGAGAGTCACAGAGAATTGAGAACTCAGCAGCTGTTTCCCCTTGAATTATCTGCTTAGGAGTCCCTTCTCTGCATGCCTGACATGGAAACAAAAGAGGCTGCCGTCCCTCCTCCCAGCCGTGGCTGACAACCTATGACAGACTATCTGGCAAGCTGCAGATCCATTACTGGCTTACTGGAAAGGCTCAGGAGACATCTATGATGCCACTTTCAGGCAGGGCCCTACACCTGCTAAAAGGCTGGATAATTCCCATTCGGGTGCTTTGGTGAAATGCCCTCCAGGGGTTTCTGTATGTTTTATTTAGTATTTCCACATCAAGTTGCTTCAAGTGACTGTACAAGGACATGAAGTATGTCTCTATCTCTTGAGAGACACCTCTCCTGAGATCATCATTCAGGGCCCTTCAGGATGTCCTGTCTTTCATAGATAGCTCATCTCTCAGCTGGTTATGATGGGTAAGTTCTTTTGGCACTTTCTTCATCTGATCTGGACAACCCTGGAGTATGCATGAGTTAACTTCCTGCAGCTCTACATCCTGATTGATGCTTTGTTGCATAAACTGGATCCTCCCCTCGAGATATGAAAGCCTTGTCACATGTTGACAGACCCTATTGTTCCATGGAATACCCTGAATTTTGTTCTGAAAAAGATGCTTTGTCTCAGCCAACATAATTAACATGAGCAATGGCCTTTCTGGGCAAAACTCAAAGTTTTTCCGAAGTTGCAAAGACATTCAGAGTAATTTTTTGTTCTTAGCTTTGAAATTGGAAGAATATGCTTTTATGTGAATTGCTATTTTGCTGTTTGCAAGAACATAAAGAAAAGTGGGCCAAGCTCTAATCACTAAGGCTATTCAAGGATAACCTGAGAAAGTAAAGTGAACAGCAAAAAGCGTGAAAAAATTCATCATTGGAAACCAGAGAAGATTACAGTCCACAAAAATCATCAATTATTCAAAAACAGAGGCCAAACTAGGACTGTTTTTTATCGCTTTTAACTATCTGACAGACTTGCCTGCAGAAAACGAAGTCATGTTTTGCATGGTATTGCTCACTTGGCCCAGTGATGCTGCTTGGCCTCTACAGCAGAAATTACATAGTTGGGCTCAGAATATGAGTAAAAGACATTATCCCTGGCTGCCCACAGGACAACAGTGCTGGTCTTGCAGATAGCCAAGAGTCTGACAGTAAAATAACCTGCAAAGAGTCACTGCCTGAGAAAGTTGGGCTACTATTGTATTCACACCTGAAGACCAGACAGAACAGCATGTGATGTGCCAGAAACTGAGGATTTCTGCAGAAAGATTTCCAACCAGAAGAGCACAGAAAAAAAGCAGAAAAGTGCAAAATAAACTATGGAGCAATCCTACACTAACAATGACCCAAGAGAGGGTGAGGGGCTTCAGGTGCAACCACATAATCACACAAAACAACAGCATGTTAATATTAGTCCCTGAGCTTTTTGGTATTACTGTCTTAAAGAGTTCCAAGCTTGCCACCAGGGATTCAGAGGGATAAGTCAAGCACCTATATCTAAGTTTCCAGAAATATTTCTAATTGTGATTCCCACAATTTTTAGGTATACCTATATAGGGACTTCATAAGGTCTCAAACACTCAACAGAAAAAAGACCTGAGTCATGAAAAATTGCTGTGGATATATATACAGCCACATCACAGATGACTTAAATTATTTGTTCCCACAATTACCTCAGTACAAAATTATGCTGAGAAGAACTGATGGCAACGTTTAAACATCCTGAAACACACACTGCCAGCAAATAAGCCCACTTACAACTCATTCTACCCAATTCAAGACTAGGTGATAGATTATAAACAAAAAAACCAAATAATCCCAATCTACTTAATTTCTAACAGCAAACGGGGGGGGCTGAAGTTCCTCTCTAGTCCACACTCTGTACCATTCTTCTCCAACAATTCACCTCAGAAACATCTTGCCTTCTTTCCACCTTTCTTTTGTCTATGTGTTCATGTTCAGATGAAATGTCAGTGTATTTTAAACCACAGTTTATGCAAGATGAACCTTTCAGTTCACCACATAGCACTTG
>VXBX01008491.1:8442-21429 GCA_013400415.1 Scytalopus superciliaris
CAATAGAATGTTTCTCTTTCAGAGCTCTCTATTGCCTAAGGTGGTATTAGATATCTACGACATTACATAAAAGAGTGGTGTCCATTTTGCTTTTGTAAAGTTGATAGCCTTCAGAACAAAAAGTTTGTTAAGATAAAATCTCTTTTTCCCATCCTGGACTTTATTACTTTTAGCACTTAAGCACACCAAGAAAATACAAAACCAGAAAGGAAATAGGAGAAAGAGAAGGAAACAACACTTTAATATTTACATGGTTTTTGAGATGTATTAAAATAATCCATATACATTTCTCAGCTCAATAACTCACAAATAATTTAGCAGGTCAAACAAATAAATCTGTGGTTGTGCAAGTTTATTTTTCCATGTGTTATCTTGAGATAAGCAGGAATGTACTATTACATTTCCACTGACATAATTGTGCATGAGTTCTGATCTGAGTTAGTATTACATGATGCAAAAGGTGACATATTTTCTTTAATATAACCTATTAGAAAAGAAAAAGAATAGCCAGTGTTTGAAATCTGAGGAGTTTGATTTAAAGACTCCATGAGTTTGGGGTCAACTCAGTGGAAAAGTAACTTGCTCAACTACTCCACACACTGAGCACTGTGACAAGCAAACCTAATAACCTAATAACCTCAGTTAGACAATCAATAAAAAACCTGCACTATCAGACTTCTACAGCTGTACGTTAAGCTATCATATTACCTCACCTGCTCCCAAACCAGTGAAACATACTTTTGCCAATCATGAAAATTACACAGATACATCTCTGTTCCTTAAGTCACATTTAATACTAAGTCAGAGTGATAAAACAACAAATTATTGCTTTTCCATATGCCATAAATTCTGATTTTCAGGTCTATCTAAACTGTACACCAAACATTACACACAAGGAACAACTGAGATGATGAAGGCAACTGCTCTGAAATTAACACATGGGAGATCTAAGGTAGACTCTACAGATTTCTAATTGGATGCTAAATCCAATCCATGCCTACTACCACATCACATCTCCACCTGAGACTCTGTGGCCTCTTCCTGCCTCTTTCCTTTTCCTGATGTAGATTTCAGCATCCTTCCTCACATCCCTGCCTGTTTAAGGATTGGTCAACCGTGCTCCCTGAGTCTCCATATATATTTTTCTTTATGCATGCAACTCTTTCTGCAGCCTCCTCAACTCAGAGCTGGTCCCATAGGGCTCATGGGTAGGCATTTGTAGTCTTTGCATGCAACTTAACAGAAAAGTCCATAAATCTACACAAAATCCATTGTTCTGTCAGGCACTTGGTTCCAGTGCTTGACTTACAAGTCCAGCCAGGAGCAGCCTGGACAAGCTCCCTACCCTTGGAGCTTTTTTTAGTAGTTATCAGTAAACGCATAAAATTTATCTACACAGAATGAAAAGGAAGTGGAACAAAGCAGTTGTATGCAATATCTGTCCACAAGATTTGTTTATGCCAAATTTACCTCTTAATCTGCCAGCAGATGACACCTGAGTAGAGGCAGACTCTGCTGTCTACCATGCAGTGATGTGTCCTGGATGCTGCTGCACAATACCAACTTTTTAACACAGTTCTAGGAGGAGCTTTATGCTTCAATATTTTTGGGTCAAGAGTGCATCTTTAATTTTTTCAGGATTATATTTTCTGCAAATGATCTGCCCAGCAACTTTACCAGTGACCCACACATCAACGTAAAGTAAATATAAAATTTTCTACACACAGATACTTCAAATTGCAAACAAAATACAGGCATATTGTTTGCAAAAGCTTGCAGTTTATTTTTCTATATTCCTGTATTTTCTCCACAAAGCACAGCAAAGTCTAATCAACTGTCCTGGCAAATTTTTGTAGTTGAGATTGCAATCTTTCTTACAAGCATATCTGTGAAGCCAAAGTCAAATACCTAGGTTAAGATGTAGGTTTTCAGCTGTCCTGTGCTATGAGCCTGAGCATCAAACCTCAGATGAAAACTCAGACTGTAACTTACCATCCGTATTGCTGATAAAGCCACACTGCTGAGCATCCTCTTCTCTCACAGGGTCATCTCTGCCAGTCCTTCATTCTCATTCAAATACACTGTGTCAACCACATGGTGTCACTGGGGACTGGGTTCATTAGCACTTATCTCATGCTAGTATATCTCAACCATCATGCTTCTTCTACAAGTTGTATCTTACTGTATTAGGTTTCTGTGGCCAGATCTTGGTAGTGGGGTTTGCTGCAAATTGGCTTCTGTGAGATGCTGCTAGAAGCAATGGCCAAGACAATCAGAAATGATAGTAAATGCCTCTGTGATAACATATATAAGAAGGAAATAAAAACCGTTATTGCACAGATGTAATTGCAGGGAAGAGCAAAGCGAAAGTATGTGAGAACAGCTACACAGATACCAAGGACAATGGAAAAGGAGGGGAAGGAGGTGCCCCAGGTACTAGAGCAGAGATTCCCCTGCAGTTCATGCTGAACAACATGGTGAAGCAGGCTGTCGTCCTGCAGCCCACGGAGGACCGAAGGGATTCAGAGATTGACCTGCAGCCCTTGTAGGAGATCCATGCTGGAGTATGTGGATACCTGAAAGAGGGCCATGAACCCATGGGCAACCCATGCTGGAGCAGACTCCTGGTAGGACTTACAGACTCATGGAGAAAGGAGCCCACACTGGAGCACGTTTTCTGTTAGAACTTGTGACCCTGTAGAACACTTACATTGTGACAGGCTGTGCATAAAAGACTGCACCCTGTGAAAGAGTGACCCATGTGGAGTTTGTGGAGAGTTGTTGCCTGTGGGATGCACTCAGGCTGAAGCAGTTCATGGAAGACTGTCCCCCTGGGAGGGATCTTACATGGCAGAAGTGAAAGGACTCTCTCCTGGAGCAGTGGCAGAAACATCCTGTGATGAACTGAACCCCTATTCTCTGTCTCCCTGCACCACCAAGGAGCAGGACATAGAGCTTGAGAAGGAGGGAAGGGTGGGTGGGAAGATATTTTTAAGGTTTATTTCAGTTCTCATTGTCCTGCTCTGATCTTGTTAGCAATAAATTCAATTAATATCCCAAATCTGAGTCTGTTTTGCCCGTTATAGTAATTGGTGAATGTTCTTTCCCTGTCCTTATCTCAACTTATGAAACCTTTGTTATATTTTCTCTTCCCTGTCCAGTTGTGGAGGGTAGTGATAAGAGTGGGTCTGATGGGTGCCAGGCATCCAGCCAGGGTCAATCCACCACATTTATCCATTACCATCTCTGTTTCCTGTGGGACTTAGATGAAGACTTGTCCTCTATTGCTCTACATTTTGCTGTAGAAAAAGTTAAAAAGGTATCTCTCCAAAACAGGACTTTGGGGCTGTTCTTTGGAAGTTTTAAATGGGGAGCTGTGAATAAACCTGAAGAAATACTCAAGCAGCTGCCAAATACTCATGTAACAATGACTACATGGCTTGCTTAGAGTTGCAAGTGGTTCGTGGCAGTAGTTTAAACAGAACTCAGATCTCATGATTCTGTGTGAAACTACTTTAAAGAAATTCTGTTAGAGAATGAGATATAGTCCATTCTCACAATTTTTGAAGTCACATGGGGCTAAGGAGTAAACTGATCTGCACATGTAGGAAGGTTTCAAAGAGAATCCAGCAGTAAAGGGATTTCACTGTTTCCTTTAACACTCATTATTTCTCTCCCAAGTCACAGAGACCATACAGATGCTTTTAACTACACTCTAAAGTTACTTTTTGAGGATACAGCCCTTTTTGGTGAAAACAGCCCTTTGCTTGGTCTCAAAGAATTTAAATCTGCTCAGTAACATTAAGAAATAATATTAAGGGTAGAAGAAAAACGTAGGGCAAAACTATGTCACATTCTTAAACAGCTACCACTAATTAAAACATATTCTTCATTTGATTTAATGATTTATTGAATTATACTTGGATTACTTAACAAATGAGGAATATTCCCCACACTACTCAGTCACAGCTGAAAAACACCAGGTACATGGATAAATGTATTTCATTCAACAGTTTATAGACCCATGGTCCCCCAGAGACTATCACACACACACACACACACACACACACACACATCTCCTCAAGTGCCAGACTTCAGATATAAATCTCAGATACTGATCTCACTAATACTTATTTTACTTCACTAATTTTGACAGTATTTCAGGACTGCACCAGAACAAAGAAACCTGATCTCATCAGAACTAAAACTCTCAGAAGGCTGTCCAAATTAAGGTGCATACATTGATGATGAAGCCCATATGATGTCCCAGTGCAGGGCAGGGTATATTCAAGCAAAAGTAACTCCATGGCTGTTACTTGGGAGTGATACAATGATCAAAACCAACATCAGCTGATATTCCAGGGTATGAACTGAAGCCATCTACACCATCAATCCTCCTATTAAGCACAATTTTTATAATAACCTCTTATCTCTATCTCTATATGAATAACTAAACTGAGCTGAAACCAAACTGTATGGAGAAGTTTGACTCCACTCACTCTCCATTTCTTGCTATCATTTTTCCATCACGTATTTCATAAGAAATAACTGATACTACTGTAGACCATTATCTTCTCTTTTATGGAATATAAAAAATGTAGTCTATATCAGGGTTATCCTTCCTCCTTCTCATGATCTACTCTCAGTAAAAATGCAGGACACACTTCTGAGGCAGGTTACAGACGTGTTTTGGCTCAAAAACAAAATTGGTGCCTATCAGCAGCAATGACTAAAAGCTTTAAAATGTATTTTAATTCGACTCAACTATCATTCATTACTAAAGCTTCTATTTATCTTAAAGTACAATAACACTAACTGAGAACTGCAAAGAATTTTTCAAGGAATTAAAGCCTAGAGAGAGACTAGCCAAAGGTGCAAATTATTTGAATATGTTTTATTAATAAAATAATGCTACTGTTAAGAAAAAGCAAAATAAAATAGTGTTTATACTGTGCATCTTTCTCCTCTTAGGCCTGCAATAGTAGCAGCTACCACTGGCCTGATTTGGTGACATGCTGAGGGCTACCCACAAAATACTGAGTTTAAATTCTTTGTGATTATCTGATATCTTACCTGGAGCTTGTTCAAAGAATAAAGTGATGTGAAAAGCATATGTGAGCTTCTTAAACCACAGACTAAAATCCTAGATACATAGATTATGTATCTTGACCACTACATTATTATAACGTAACTGTGTAAAAATCCTTCTGATTATTATTAACTTCATGAAATTTAACTGACACTTATTTGCTAAGATACAAGATATAAGCCAGTATTTGGAAAGGAGCCAAAATAAAAAAAAATTTAAAAGAGAGAGAAATCAGATTAAATGGTAAATCTGGAGTTGGCATAGGTTTAGTAAGCATTACAGAACATACAGAATGCAGAATCCAATACTATCTCTTGGAAGAACTAGTATCAAATGAAGGACAAATGCCTGAGCCAAACACACTACATCTTTTTCAATTCCTAAATATACTATCAGAGACCACATGACAAAGAAGAAAAATTAGGAAATAAATGTTCCACTGCTAAGCACCATTTTGTAACTGAGACAAGATGCATACCTGCCATCTTAGTTTATTATTGATATTGCAAATGAAGATAAAAGTTAAGATTCTCCAGTAAAAAACCACACCCTCTGACCTTAAACTGTTGGTCCTGTCTACCCTACCTTTCATTGCAGCAGAGGGCGAAAGAAGTTACTAAAATCCAGAACACCAGAATGAGACTCAGTGACATGGTAAGTGTAAGTCTACCTTGTCAAACCCCTGAGTATTACACACTATTATTACTAAAATGTATTCCATCAACTAATTACATACATTTGAGCATTCATCATTCTAAACTGTTTACTTCTGTAACTGCAATTTAGAGATATTTTCCAATGCCACTCCATCACACATAACCTACATCAGCGCATGCTGATGCTGACCTCATCAAATAGCTAAAGAGTTACCCTTGCACCATGAACAAGTCACTACTATCCAAGTCAGTTCTAAAGAAAGACATTTTTCACAATCCCACAACAATCTGCAAAATGAAAACATATGGATAGATTTAGGTAAAGCCTCAAAGGATTCTTTACTAAATGGAAAACAGATGCTCCTGTTCTGTGCCATGTAATGCCCCATTTATCATTAAGCCCAATGGCTACAGGACTAATAGCTGCCTTGTGGTAATCAGGGAGCAAAGACACTGGTCATGGTCAAATGGCTGGGACATATTTTATGTATTTGCAACATATACTTCAGTTTCAATTAAAGTGAGGTTTTGGCACATTGCTTAGAGTTGGAAACAGTTTCTTTCCAGAGGCCACTATCAACTGGGGTTACAAAATGTGCATTTCTTTTCTCACAAAACTTCATTTTTCCTGTTAAGAAAATGAATACACAAATTAAAACAACACAAAAGGACACCTCTTCATTTAGCCAAAAATTGTAAGAGGAAGAACAGTATGAGAGTATATCTAGTGTACCAGAAAGGAAAAAGCAGCCTACTAGCTTCATACAACAAACTATTCCATCCCAACCATGTGCTTATAATTTACAGTTTAGCCTAGTACAAAATAATGTACACTGAAAACTTATTGAATATATGGGGTGGTCCATACATGCTTATCTTAAAAAGTGTAAGGTTTTTTCCCCCATTCAAACAGCATGTTCAATCTTGAGAGCTCAAAACATTTGCAACAATGAAGAGAGCTTTGAATTTAGAAAAATCAACCTTAACATCTTCTGTACAGAAGGATAGCTCTTAAATATTCAATTAAAGGGCACACTGAACACACATGATAATGTCAGTATTCACTTTTATTCAATCTTCATAACTAGACCTAGAAGAACATTTGAAGTCTAGTGTCAAATTGAGAAAGCTGAATTAGATCACAACATTGAAACCTAGAGCAATATTTCTAATTAAGTATGTTTTGCCTGGTGTTTGCTAATAACCAGAGAACTGAGGCGAGGGAGGGTTGACCCTCATCCTCATCTTACCCTTTAAAGGAGTTTGTTTAGCAATTTCCAAAACCCAATAAATGGTAACTGCATAGACTGGTTTAAACTACAAGCAGTCAAGGACTATTCTTTCTGAACTAATCACAGTTATTAAAATATCCATGAATACCCACACTACTAGTACGATTCGCACCAGCTCTAACAATAAAGCAGAAAGAAACAGGAGAAAATGGCCTCAAATGCATGTCAGATCAGTGTTTGTCTGAAAACAAATGATGATTCAAAAACAGCATGCTGAGATAAAATACAAGCTCTTCACAGCTACATGATGGATCCTTGCAATAAATCATATATTTTATTGCCAGAAGTGGATGCTTACATTATTTAGTGTTAAAAGCCATTACATATGTGTTTTGTAAACTAAGGTTTTGTTACTACGGTGTTTGCTCATTCTGAACTTATGTAGCTAATAATTTAAGTGACATATAGAAGAATTTCACATAATAACTGTCAATTGTGAAATGTTTGACCTACAAATGGAGCAAGGACAATAATCTTTTTCTTAATAATTTCTCACATTTTAGGTGTTAGCTAATAGAAAAATAATCATTCAAGATATTAACCAATTACAGTGAATTTTCTGACATTTCAAATGCTGCTGTCAGCATAGGAGTTCTTATATTCTTCATATAAATGTACACCTCAGCCAGAAAAAAAGGTCAAGAGCACAAATATATTTTTTCTCCTCTCAGAATAATAAATAAATAAATAAAAAGCATTACTACAAGAGAAGTGAGGGGAATATCTGTGAAGGTCAAAATAATTTGAATTTTAATACAAAGTTGTTGTAAAACTATCTTTTTCTTTTCTTCCACAAATACCACCTTTCTGATAGGAAAATACCAGCAACAAAGGGGCTGTCTTCACTTCACTTGTCTCGCCAGAAGGCCATTCTGCCATTGCTTCAGTGGTGCAAGGTCATTCTAATTTTTTCCTCTGTTTTTTCCCTCTCCCTGGGGGACAACCAATCCAAGTAGTCCAATAGCTTGGCTAAATGTTGTTATTCATTGTGGGTGCAATCCTCAACCCAACCAGCAGCCTCCAAACTGAGCTGCATCCACTCAAATACCTGAAAGATCTTTCATGGTTTCCCACCTTGCAGGGCACAATGCAAACTTCAAATCAAGTGGAAGTCTGCAAGCATCATGATTATTTAAATGTCACATGGAGTGTAAAACACTTAAGCCATTCTTCCACCAAGCAATTTTTTAAAAATTTTAGATGTCAATATCCTAACTTTAACCAGTATGGAGTTGTTATTTCCACACCATTTTTTCTCTGAAGTTCAGCCCTATTTGTAATACTCAAGACAGGAGGAATTTTTGTCCTTCAAAAACAATTGTTGCTGCAGTTATCTTTACAAGAGCTATCAAGTTCCTGACAGGCTGAATTATTTTTGTTCCTGGAAGAAAAAATATTTGACCCAGCTCTGGACCAAAAGGAAAAAAAAAAAAAGGGCAGGATTTATGAACCTCTATCCTTTTCTGCAACACACTGTAGCATTATTAGGATGATAAACAGATCTGTCCAATTTTCCAAACTGAAACATTTCAAGTCCTTTTTCAACTGTCAATAAAAACAGTGTCATGTCTACATTCTCCCATCCCCAGATACCCAAGTGCTAGGAAGCATAATTACCTTGTCATCTCTGTCATCCTCTTCTTCCTCGTCCTCTAGTATGTCCTCCACTACCTGCAGACAGAAACAGTAGTAGTTGTCATGATTTAAAAAGGAAGAGTTTTGTTCTGTCACTACTAAGCCCTTTATAGATGAAAACTTTATTAACATTTGAAATAAATACAGAGGCAGAATGTACAACTAGGAAAAAAAACTTGGATCCAGAGATTCAAATTTAGGAATCTATTATAGCTTTAATAGAATTAGGGAATTATCTACTGAAAATCCTTCCTGAATAAAATGCTTGCTTGGCAATTTAAGTATTTAAGATGTAGTTCAAAATTCAGTATATGCTTGCTTTAATTAAAAGAATCCTTTGTCAGCTCCACTGGTGTCCACACAGCACACACATATGCTCCCTTCAAATTTGCTGTTACCTAAATAGAAGTGTGACATTTTAAATAGAATTTACAGTATCCACCATGAGATTTTTTTGAAGAATGCAAAGCTGGGAATAAATTCATAGCATCTTACATCCTCATAATCATCAACAATGATATATGCCATATGCTCTGTCAGCATTAGCATTGTGTTTCTTAATAGTAATTTTATACAATCTGTGCATCTAACTTTATGCACTTTCATTGCTAGCTGCAGCTGCCACATATCTGTCTCTGTATTTTTCCATATAAAGTTTTTCAGTCTAACACTATGAAAGAAACACATGCATTGAATTCATTCTACAAATATTAATAATTATTAATCACACCACGAGAATGAAATGAACCATGAAGTCTAGTTTACAGAGAGATTAAATGATTTTCCAAAGATGGGCAGTGGTAGATTCAGACTTAAAACTCAAAAATTCCTCCCTCATGACACTGTGATCAATGACTCTAAGGGGAAAATTCTTTGTTGGTGAAAGCTGTACCTCCTTACAACCACAAAATAATGTGCCTCTTTAGATCTTTATTGATATGTAAGTACATATTAGGATATAACAAGAGCTGTAACAAAGGTAAAAAAAGATCCATCTAGCCCAGTGTCCTATTATGAATGCAAAAATTGTATACTATGTATTATAAAATATGCATAAAGAGGAAAAGAGAAGGAAAAGCTCATGGATATGAAACAATAATAATTCAGCCTATTTTACAGACTACTTGCTGCCAACTAAAATGGTAGTCTATGGTATAGATGAAGTTACAAACACTTTTAGTGTACTTGCCATTTAGGACAACATATTAAAATTATAATTTCATAATCACTGCCCCAAACACAGCTGCAAGGATATTCCCAAGTCCATGCTCAAGAATTTAAGGGACTTTAACACTACCTGAGAGCCAAATTCAGGTCAGTGAAGAACTGAAAATTAAAAGTGTGTGTATCGGGTTTCTGTCTCTGAGTTAGGTCAGCCATCAACAAGGTCACAATTAGTCATGTTACACTGGCCCATGCGAAATATAAACAATGCATGGTTTGATGTAACATGCACACCTAATAGAACACTGTGTATACATGCAAGTCAACAGCACAGTTCAAAACATTTCCAATTTCAGTTGCTCCTCCTTGTTTAAACTCTGTCCCAAAACATCTCTAGCAACAGTACTTTTGAGGGAAAAGAATGTCTAGTTCTGTCTACTGCCTGCTCTGTCCTAGAGTCTAGAATCAAAGATAAACTAGAAACATAAAACAACTGTAGAAAGAGCACATGTCCAAAAGCATGAGGAGGAAGCAAGATCTGAGCAATGAAGGAATTACTCTTTAATTCCATCCTGCCCAGAACAACAATTTTAGCAGGAGGAGCCTGACTGACTGAACCTTCTGCAGCCTCTAACCTGACGTCAGCCAGGCAGATGTACTTTGGAGTTCCCTCAGGCTGAAGAAGGATCCAGGCTGTGCTCTAGCCACTATCCATAATGAAGTCTATCTCCTATTCTTTGTCAGCCTTTAGGCCAGATCTGCTCCACCTCTCAAAGAAAGGGGATCAGAAACAGTAACAAGAGAGTTTTGTCCACAGGGAAATGTTGGGAGCATGTTGCTGAAATGAACGTAAGCTCCTGCTTAGCTCAGTACACCATGTTACACATCCCTCTGGATGTGTCTGAGAGGTCCTGTCTTCACTGACCTCTCTGTGAAAAAGAGGCATTTCCCATTTCCCATTCACCTGCATCTTGTTCCTCTCCTGGTAGCTCACCGTCATCTTCCCTGGCCTGTTTCAAGTCTTTGGGGGACTGGGCTGTAAACTGCATCACTGGGCTAACTGAGTTCTTCAAAACACCTCACCCTCAAACTTTTAATGCAGATGTGACCAAACAGGTCCAGACACACTCCACCAGCTCTAGTAAAAAAATGGTGAACTGAGAAGAGAGGACAAAACCAAACTGTTAGAGGCCGCAGCAAGATGGAAACCCTCTTAAATCAGCTTTGTCACATGCAAAAAACCCACTTAACTGCATCATTAATTGAAAAAAGCCTGATGTATAAAACAGATCTACTGGCTCACATACTGCCTAACACCTGGAGCTGACTAAACTCACTAAGTCTCTTATTTTTCTACACTAATATTGGCCAGACACTTAAAGATCTCTTTTACATACATCCAGAAATTCTGTGTCTTGACAGAGTTGAATAGCCAAATGCCTATCTCACATTAGTGCTAAAGTTAGCAATAAAACAATCAGTTGAAATATAAATCTCTAAAATGATTGCGAATGATGGCACAGAAATCACTTGCATAACAATACCCATGCTAAATTATCTGGATAATAATATTTAAGATTCAGGTGTGTTTTTTTCTTCACATCAAATGATCTCAAACTACTTTACAAGCTTCCATAAGGTGGCAAAATGGTAACTTGTTCAAATGACTTAAAAAGTCCTTTGAAATTACTTGTAGTATCAGACAAAGACCAGATTATCAGCACCTCCATTTAATTTTTTAATTCAAAAGCCACTACCAGTTTATGGTCTTGTTCTAGTTTAGTCATATAATCATTGTATTAAGATTTGGAGTACTGAATTGTTTGGAAAGGAAAAGAGCAGTTATTGTAGCAAAATATAATGTACTAAAAGTGTATCAACTCCCAAGATTCATAAATAATTCTTTAAAGTATATGAAACATATATAACCCATGCTTTCACGTGTCTTGAAATTCTAAGGGAAGAGTAGAAAGAAAAAACCAAACACACGTGAACACACAGACAAACAGACAATACAGACACAATAATACAATTCATTAAACCACCAAAACAAGTGTTTTCAGAACTTTGCCACAAATTAAACAAGGTAAATAAATTCTTCGTACTTCTATGATACAGGAAGAAACAACCTGAAGCCTTACAAAAGCTGTATACTGAAGAACAAACTACTTCTGCAGAACAAAGCAAGGCTGTTGAAGCGAGGTACAGTGGATCTGAACACAGATTTCACTTTAACATTACAGCAGAAAAAAAAATACACAATGGAATTTTTTTCTCCCTTGATTCTTTCTCATTTCAATTCAAATAACGTGCACATGTGCCTCTGTGTTTGAAAGGAACACAGTACTTATTTAGAACTCTGTTAACCATTGTATCTGGAGGAGGTATAACGGAGGGAGGGAAGAGATGGGGAAGGAGGGAGAGGAGAGTGAGGGTGGACAAAAAAAGAAAAAAAGAAGATAAAATGAGATGTTAGACTTGTTTTCATAAAAGTTCTAAGGCAAAAATCTTACATTGTCCCAAGAATATTCACTCTAAGTTATGCCATCTGTTACCTTGCTTGAAATCAAGTAGTATTAATCAAACAAAGGATGGGCACTGGGGAAATCAGAAAGATCTAATGCAACCAGTTAAATGTGACATGACCTTCTGTAATATCACTTGTCACAGAATTATATGCCCCATACTGGTAGAAGGTATTGAAAGAAACTGTTTTTGGTGCTGTCCCTTGAATGTAATATGAATACAGATGACATTTTAAAAAAAACATACGTAGATGGCCTCAAATATGGCATGTAAACTACTTCACAGCCAAACAGTAAGCAGGCAATATTTAAATGTTGCAAAGTAAAATCCTTTCCTTGAAAAACAGCCATATTAAAAGCTTATTAATCAGAAGCAACATGTAGTCTAATTCCTATGTACTGCCATTATTCCTGATCCATTTCCACCTTCTTCAAGAAACACAGGCCAAAAATACTGTATGACTCATAATCCCTCACAGATTGGAGGAGCATTGGTTCTATCATAGCAGATACCTTAGACCAGGTCACCAGAAGGAAGCACAACCACTGCATTTGCATGCTGAGGAAAACCTCAGCATCTGTGGGGTAGACAGCAATCTTCTCAAGAAACTGGCATTTAATACAAC
>VXBX01008491.1:21445-38525 GCA_013400415.1 Scytalopus superciliaris
TTTAATACAACTTGCATTTGTTCTAAAGATCCACTGACTAACAAACAGGATAGAATTTCTGAGAAAATAATCAATTTTGACTTCTAACCTCAACACTTGCAAAGCAGGGTTGGATTCTAGTTATTTACAAGCATATTGAGTCAAAATGCACAAATGTAGAGAACTTAGAAATACCTCCTGAATCTAACGGATCAATGGAAAAGTGACACACTGAAACTCAACACCATTTTTAATAAAAGGTCCTTCCTGCTTAGCATATGAAACAGCCTGCTGTTTCTCACACAAAGTGGGCCAACCACAAGTCACTCTATTGTCTCTGTTCTATGTTTTTTGGCTGATCCAACAGAAACACCTGCACAGAAGATATTTTGATGTCTTCACATGTTAATAATACCAGATACCTGCTCTGTACTAAGAAAGAAAAGAAAAGAAAAGAAAAGAAAAGAAAAGAAAAGAAAAGAAAAGAAAAGAAAAGAAAAGAAAAGAAAAGAAAAGAAAAGAAAAGAAAAGAAAAGAAAAGAAAAGAAAAGAAAAGAAAAGAAAAGAAAAGAAAAGAGGAAAGGAAAGAAAAAAAAAAAAAAAAGAGGCACTACCTCTTCAGAAAATCCTCATGGTTGTTACCTTAATATTTTAACATGAAGCATGAGAATTTCTCTAGATCTGCTTATACCTTACTTGATGTAGTCCTTCAAATGCAGCTGGATTCAAATGAAAAACAAAATACTTTTAATGCCACATATGTGTTAAGATATAAAAATATCAAAAGCCATTTATATTTTCATATAAGTATTAAAATTCATAATAGAAAACAAAAGAGAGAACATGATTTGGTTCCAAATTAAATGCACTTTAGATATGCAATAAATTGTATTGCTCAAGACTGTTTGGATTTAATAATAATTCATATTGTCCTAACAAAACATACTGTAAATTTTGAGTCATGCAACTCAGTCTTTATGTGTAAATGTAATATAACATTGTGCAATGTGTATGGATGAAGATGGATGCATGAAGCCACTTGGGTTCTCTCAGGTAATTTCCAGGTATTTTAATTTGAAGCCAAGATATCCATTGTTCATAATCCCACTACAGCAGCAGTTTTGTACATTTTCACAACAGGAAGTCTGTTTC
Organism: Scytalopus superciliaris; assembly: GCA_013400415.1. Classification (NCBI taxonomy): domain Eukaryota; kingdom Metazoa; phylum Chordata; class Aves; order Passeriformes; family Rhinocryptidae; genus Scytalopus; species Scytalopus superciliaris. The sequence continues at coordinate 22,577 of VXBX01008491.1, forward strand.
TTTCATGGAATTGCCAAGGAGAATCTTTAGAGGTGATAAATATTAATTAAAATGCACACCTTTTTTATAGGTCACTTTTAAGGAAAATAAAAATCAAAGTAACAGATTCTTATTGAGGAGTGTAGTATATTTGGAGTACAATCGATCCTGATTTATACCATTAATGTTTTGACGTTGAGGTATTAATCTGCAGTAATCATCAGAATAACTGAACCACTAGATGTAATAATCATTAGTGTGATAATTTTGCCCGTAAGGTGGAATATATTGCAGTACATATGACTGCAGATCAAATCTAGTACTAGATCAAAACTAGTACTTTACTGCTAAAATACTTCCTATTTTTCACATAGGCACTCAAAATTATTCCTTTGTACATATTGCATTTTGTTGGTTTATTCTTGGAAGTACTCATATTGTGATTTAGTCTGATTCTTAATAGGAAATGAGACTTTAAATACAGTAACAGAGGCTTTTTGATGCATGTTGCTTATTACACAAACTTCTGTAATAATAACAGAATTTTTATTTACTGTCTAATACATTTCTAAGGAGCATGCATCAGCAGTAAATACAGTTGATTATACAAGGACATGTAACCTTTTCCCTCTTGTCATCTTTATATGCCCTCAATATTCAGCTGACCATGTAGTTAAGAGTAAATAAATTTTATCACACACACAAGTAACATACCACTTTCTCTGTATTTCTTTTAATATTTGGTTCTCATTTGTTTTAGCTTTTTCCTGTATTTACATAATGCACTGTGAACTGAATATTAGGTGTTTATTTGCAGCATGTCTCCATCTAAAGGCTTTACTTGAAATGTTAGGTCTCTCAGACGACTTAATTTTTAGTACAGTAAGATTATTATGCAGGAATATTAAAAATAACACGTTCACAAAATTTTGTGAGCTAGAATTCTTGGGCAAAACCTCATGATGAACTATTGCATAAACAACACAATGGCCCGTTATAGGTTTCCACTGTTATTATTGCTCCTCTTCAAATAGTTTTCCAGTTCTAGTAAGACCAAATATGCTTTTCTTATAAATCAACATTTATCCAAATTATTTTGAGTTTGTGAGGATGACTAAGTCTATTACATCCAATTTGAAGCTGACAAGTTTTTTCGTAGAAAAAATTTATGTTACATGTTTTAGGTGAAAATTTATGTAATACACATCTTGTAGTAATTTCAGTTAGTTTTTTTTCTCCTACATATTTATTTACATTTCTGTAAATACAATACAATGCTGAAGTTCTTAAAGTCTTGGCTGCATTAAAATGTGCTAAAGTAAAAGAAAACTAAACTACAAATGGATAAAAATCTGACATGACTATGAGACTTTTTACTAGAAACTAAAGTGTTATTAGGTCTTGACTATTGACTATTTATAATAACCTCTACACCTGTCTAGTGAACCTTGTTGCCATGTAAATCTTGATGCAAAAAAAAAAAATTAAAACCATCTCATATAAAAAAATACCTCATCTGTGCAGTGAACTTCAGTTTTACTTTAGATGTCAGCAATATTGAAAGACTGCATGTGGAAAAAAAAGTGTCTAAATTTAAAAAAAAAAATTGGNATCAAAACAAGCCGTGATATTCCAATTCTGTGTTGCATTTGGGTTTTGTAACTGCTACCGGACTGAGAAAAGCCTCAAAAAGTTTTACCAAGAGGTTACTATGTACTCTGATTACTGTATGTAAATACCTGACATAGGGATTATGATTTCAGCATGGACAGACTCTTAACTGTAGCACAGACAACCACTTGCAACAGCACATTCTATTATGCTGCAAGAGAGAACTGCCCAACATGTATCTTTACATAGTATACTGTATGACTGCTAAATCAGTGCATAATGCATTAAAAATATTTATAATACTAACATTTAGTTAAATAACCTTTATGTAAGACTTAGGTTGCTTTGTTTAATTCTCATTTAATGGCAAATTATGAAGAGCATGTTTCATAAAGATAATTCTCCACTTAAATTGAGCAGGCTATCAAATATTAAAATTATATTTCTAATGCACTCTAGAGCAAATTTTTCCAGCTTCAGTGATTATTTGCACTCCTATAAATTAGACTTAATTAATAAAATTTAAATGCTTGACATTAAGCTGACATTTTCATGTTTCTTTTCTGATATGTTAAAAAAAAACCCAACCTCGTCCCTCAATGGGGCACTTTAGTGTATTTTTGTTTCTTGACTGTATGGATCATACAGAAAGAACACACAGGTTCATGAAGACAACAATGATTCTCAGCATACTACTTAATATTCAGACACATGTTGCCAGTGGTCTTTGTTCTCTGACAGATCATAGACAGATGATGACCTGCTTGCAAAAGGCTTTCTAACTTATTTTCTTGATGATAGCAAATGGAAACAAAGTTTGTGATTACCTAAGGGCTAGGAACTGTAAGACAAAATGGGTTCTGCCTAACACTGAAAACCATTTTATAGAACCAATCGTACTTTCCTTACTTTTAGAAGTAAAATAAACCAGTATAGTGTCACACACATATTATTCTGTGGCCAACTCTGTGCTCTCCCATTAGCTCTCATGATTTGGGGATTTTGTGCCTGCTGCTATTGCTGTCATACTGGAGCCAAAACTTCTCAGGCAAATACAGTCAGAAAGAAGTCAGTATGTAATTGCCAACCTGACAATATCCTTTCATATAATTTATGAAAGTGACATATTCCAGACACTGTCTAGCTAGAAGACTTGGTCTTGTCCTGTATTTATCTGCAGTTTAAACCCTTTGAAAGTAAGAACTGTAAGTATTCAATCTTTAAGACCATGATGTGAAGAAACAAAAAATCAAGTTAGTGCTGTGTTTATTTACTTGGTAACTTAGTTTTCAATTTCTATGATAACAGTTTATTAAAGTCAGGCACTTCTCTGGTGGGGTTAGTTTCTTCATTGAATGCACATCAAAGTGGCACTCTTCTGCCCCAAACAGGAGCAGCAATAAACCCACCAAAAGCTCTGACAGGCACTGTTGCCTGGCTCTCAGGAGAAAGTGATAGGATTCTAATCAGAAAAGGTCTCCTAAGTGAGCTGAGCTTATATGACCAACTCAAGCTGATTGTGCTTAGCACCGTTTCTAGAGTGAAGAAATAATCCAATTAGATGTATATATTCATAAGAATCATTCTTCCCATTCTGTATTTTATTTTTTTCTTTTGACAATTTCCATAAGACACATAAAGATCTGAGTATAAGCATCATATTGGAGGACTACATAGAAAGCCCTCAGAGAAAAATTCTTAAAATCTCAAAATGAAGGGCTGTCTTTAACAAAATTATTTTTCATTTATTCTCAACATTTCATCCTGAATATGTCCAGTTCTAACTTTTAATAGAAAGATATACATATAAGTCATCAAAACCTGTGTAGCAAAAAATCTACAAAGAAATTAAAAAATGTCTTCTGTCATTTTATATCATTCTTACCAGATAAATAATATATACATACTCAATTATACAAATTCATAAAAATCTTTGTATGGCATATTAACTCCCAGCTGTTCAGCGTCATTTTCTATGCACATGTCAATGTGCATATCAAAACTTCAGGAGGAAATTAGCTGTTTAATATTTCCTTAAAGGCTGTAAGTATTAACTGTCAATGCAGGATGTGAAGTGATTAAACTTATTCTCCACAGGGGTAAACATGGCAGAACACTCACAGGCAACTCCAGCATTGTTCTTCTCTTAAATTTTAAATTGCTTGAAAAATAACAGACCAAAAGGAGAGAAAGATTAGTATCTTCAGTAAAAGAATACCAGAGTGGCAGAAGTTGGCAGGGATATCCTGTTCTAGCTAGTCAAGCAGACAATCATCAAGCTAACCTCCCCGCTCAAGAAAGGTCACCTCTGAGCTTGAGTTGTCCAAGGCCATGTCCTGAAAAGTGTTGAATATCTTCATGAATGGAGGCTCCACAACCTCTCAGGGAAGCCTGGTCCTGACTATTACCACCCACAGTGCAAGTCCTTTCTTGTGCTCAGATGGAATTTCATGTATTTTGATTTGTGCCCATTGATACTGTCCCGTCACTGATTATCACTGAGAAGAGCATGTCTCTCTCTTCCTCCGTTCCCTTCAGCTATTTATATACATCATGAAGAACTCCCTGAGTCTTCTCCAGCAGAGCAGTACAGCTTGCTCAGCCTCTCCTTGTATGCCAGATGCTCTGATCCCTTCATCATCTTACCACTGCTGGGTTGAAGAGCAACGCCTCTCTCCCCACCTTCCCAACCTATCTTGACTAAAAAGCCAGTATACATCTACCACATGATGGACATGAGAGCAATTTCACTACATCCATGGGATTGTGCATGAATGTAGCTGCACACAGACCTCTGAACTGCTACTGGTTCCTATGCTGTGCACATTAATGTACAGGCACTTCAGGGAGTGACCTCTAGCATGCTGGGTTCTCAGACAGGGTATAAGAGCCTCTTTCAGAGGCATTTATGTGCCTACGCCTCCAGTGGAGCCCTTCTGCCATGTTGGATTGGGTTTTTGTCCATTCATCCTGCACCCTTTTCTTGCCAACTCAGACTACCACTTTCTTGATAGGACAAGGGGTAACAAGTTCAACCTGACAGAAGGCAGATTAGATATTACAAAGAAATTCTTCACTGTGAGAGTGGTGAGGCACTGGCACAGGTTGCCCAGAGAAGCTGTGGACGTTGTATCCCTGGCAGAGCTCACAGCCAGGTTGGACAATGCTTTGAACAACCTGGTGTGGTAGATGTCTCTCGGAAGGTCTCTTCCAAATCAAACTATTCTGTGATTCCTCACTTATGGATGTACGTCATCATCACCTCCGTTTTAGTTTAACGCTGTCCTCATCAGGTTGGACAGCCTTCTGAGAAAGAAGATTTTGCTCCACCTGGTGAGGGTGGATCTCTTCTGAGCAGTCCTCAGTCATCAAGGATGATCCCACAGTCATAAAAACCAACTCCCTGCCTTCAGTAAAAGCTATGAAAGTAATTTTTGTCCTCCCAGATCTGTCCAGTCCTCTGCCAGCCCTTTCTCCTCAATGGCAGAATTGAGGGGAAGATGACTTGGGCTCTCTGTCTAGTACCTATCTGGTCATGGAATAACAAGAACTTGCAGTGTCACCAGAGGAGATCCAATCTGCCTTTTACAACTGTTAAGCCTTACAGCCCAATAGCTATTGTAGTTTGTCCTGACTGTGGTAGCCAGGCCTACATACACAGGGTAAAAGTGATCCATAGTCATGAGCAGCTAAAGAGTGGGAAAATTTTAAAAAACTTCAAAAAATTTAAATCATTCTGAGGGATTATCTGACTATTCCTTAAGTTAGGCAGTTACAGCAGGCAGTCAGAAAACACAAAACACAGTCTGAAGTAGAAATGCAGAAGTAAAGAAAAAAAGATTCCCTCCCCTGCCTCCTCCCCTCCCCCTTTGCCCCCTCATTATTTTCATGCTGTTCTGACTGAATTTTGCTTAAAAATAGAAAAAGACACCAGACACCTGCTGCTTTCTCCAAGCTACAGAGGTGAGGGGTAGTTTCTTACAAGAGGTTTGAAATAATTGAAATAGTAAGTAGCTTCTTAAAAATACTGAAAATAAGCTTTAAACTCCCTCATACTTTCTGTTAGTTTGCAGTCTATCACTATGCTGTGATCCGTTACTCTATACCTTCCACGGAGCTGTCAATGTGTACGAGTAGCACTTCCATGCTGCTCTCCATCACACAGATCCAGCACAGATGACAAGGAACAGCAGGAAGCAGGGACAGAAACACGGTAGTGGTTAATACCTCTTCCACAGAGGATGTGAAAAAAGATGATGGAAGAAAGGCAGGGGAAGAAAATAAAACTAAATAAGTAGGATTTGCTCACTTCTACTCTTGTGTGTTTAGGTGATCATACTTGAATAGGAGAAGAGCAGTTGTACTAAAAATAAATTATTTTATAAGGTCAGATATTCAGGAGTATGATTATAAGGATCCTTGGAGAAAGAAGCTTCAGGCAAAAATGTTATTGCAAAATTCAGAGAAGAACATTAAGAATTCCATTCTAGTGGTACTTTTTCCTTGCTTAATACTGGCAGGAAATATTTATAATGTGATTTTTTTATACCTGCCACAAGACTTCCTCCCAGAAGTTCATTGTTTTACTTCAGTTCTGAATTCTCATAAATTCATTTAGAGCACCAACATCAACATCTACATTTACCTACACTTGCTTACACCAAAGTTTAATGCAAGAGTTCCTATTTCATGAAAGCATATCCTTCAGAAACACAAGTAATCTTCATCTAAATGTATGACAGATAGGGAATCCAGTGCTTCTTTTGGAAGTTTGTGTCAGTGTTGGACTAAAACCACAGTGATCATCAATCCTACAAAGAGTCCAACTGAATCCATGAAGGTAATAATGCCTAATATGCTGCTTCATCTCTCTGTTGGGCATTCCAGTAGACTTATGTCCTGCTAGTAAATACACTTGGGACTTCCCCTTTGCCCCAGTCTCATCACACCTTGAATTCAAGAAAGGACTCGCATATAATAATTTCTTAGGAGTCAGAATAAATGACAAAATAATCATACTTGCACTCAAGCAAGCAGCACAGGCTCATGCTATGACAGAGTAACCCAGATCCTTGTCTGGCAGGTAAACTACTCCACAAGGCAATAAGTTCCAAACTACTTCAAAAAAACTGATGTCCAAGAGGAGATAGGAAATTATATTTTGTCTACAGAGATGGTCAAACAAAGATGAGTTAAAGCTGATCTATCTGTCATATACAGACAGAAACTCTGATAACTAATCACTGACCTGCAGAAGATTGTGGTTGCTAGAGCCTGAATTGACAATCATTTTCTCGTGGGATATTACAATGGAAACCAACTTTTTCAAGCTACTTTTCATGGTCCCAAATTTAAGTATGTTCCATAGATATTAAAAAAGTGAAAAGGATAAACAATTTTAAACTATGCTTGTCTAATATTAATTGAGTAAGTGAAGCTCACAAATACATTTATCTTTAGGACTTCAAAGTAACTTCTAGAGACAGATGATATTTCTAAGAAAGTAGTAAATGATTTCACTGACACATACAAAGAATCTCTGAAGACTTGGGAACAGAAGCCACATCATGTGAATGCTGACACATTCTCTAGCCTCTAGGAAACACTGTTTAATTAATGTAGTTAATATTTACACTCCATAGGAAAACAGAAATATTAAAATTGCTCCTGTTCTAATGATACTGTGCTAGTGACTGGAGCTAAAGACTCATAATATTAGTTATGACTCATGAGTTAGTTAGAAAGGCATCCAGTAAGTCTGCAGATGCTCAACATGAGTATAACCAAACTCAAATCATTAAAACCGAGGTCCCAACTTACTTGTGATAAACATAAACAAAAAAGAGTTATTAGTGGCACAGATAACAAAGATTTGGAATCAATGTGGTTGCTTGATATATAGATTGGTTGCAAGTGCTCTCCACAAGAGGAACATTTTTGGAACATCATTTCATGTTCTCGCTAGAGAGTTCATCACTAGTGTCCTTAGTTTTCTAGAAAAGTTATATAACCCAATTAATCTTCACAGGCAGGTGGTAATTCAGAGGCAAATTAAGTATATTGTACCTCACAAGTGAAATCTCTCCTTTCACAAAGTATTTTGGTTGCTCAAAAATCTTCAGGTTGAGAAGCCTGAAGTATTTCAGGCAGCAGGAGATGAACAGCTGTGTTTTAAGTATTGCATATTTTAAATCTTGATCTTAGGCTTTTTCCATAAATGCAACAATATTTGGAATCAGGGAATACCTCTGTCATCCACACACTTAATTTTAGATAACCCTTGGAGGCATAACAATCTTAGAGATGTAGACAGGTAACAAGAGTGCTGGAATCAGGGCTGTATGGGTTTCTCTGGTCAATAATAATTGCAGTTGCTAGACATTAGAGGTTCAGTCAGACTGGCAGGGATCACCAGTCTCCCACTTAAAGCAGAGTCAGCCATGATGTCAGATCAGGTTCTTCAGAGTTCTATGCAGTCTTTCCTGGGCTACCTCTTCCATTGCTTAACAATTCTTATGACAAAAAAGATTCTCCAGTCTGAACCTCTCTTGTTTTAGATGATCTTCAAAAAGACGTAATATTTAAATTCAGTTTAAAAATTTTACCTACCTAAAAAAAGAAAAGGGCATGTATGCTTTTGAACTAGAGAAGACTTACTGTATCGTGTTGCCTGTTATATTTCCCTGATATGATCAAGAAGTAGTTCCATGCCAGCGGCAACAACAGAGCCAGTGGTATCATGTAGAGCTCAAAGTTCCAGATCACAAAAAGAAAAAGCTAGAAGACAGAGTAGGAAAACAAGTGATTCAAATCAGCATTATATTAAACTCTTGTGCACAGTTAAGACTAAAAAATTAAAACAATTCTGAAAAACCCCACCTCTTCTCAGACAGGAAAGTTGCTTAACCACTTTGCTGACTTGACACCTGCATGAAACAACTGCTACACTTCCCATTGCTTTCTACCTTAATTCTTGGTAAAGAAAAATTTACGTAGTATTGTCTAAAAGGAATGTTAATTATTCTGTCATTAAATAATGCTTTTGTGGACAAATAATGTAAAATATCATAAAAATAAGATCACAGCTTAAGTAAGGTCCATTATTTTCATGAATCATAGAACCACAGAACGAGTTGGATTGGAAGTGACCTTAAAGATCATCTACATTCAAACCCCCTGACACAGGCAGGGACACCTTCCACTAGACCAGGCTGGTCAAGGCCTCATGCATTCTGGCCTTCAACACTTCCAGAGATGAGGCATTCACAACTTCTCTGGCTAACCTATTCCAGTGTCTCACCACCCTTACAGTAAAGAATGTCTTCCTAATACCTAATTTAAACCTTCTTTCAGCCATTATCCCTTGTTCTATCACTACATACCCTTGCAAAAGTCCCTCTCCATTTTTTTTTGTAGGTCACAGTATTGTGGTTAATTTAAAGAAGACCTCAACATATCAGTGAATCTGGTTTTAGCTTTGAAACAACCCTGTAACAGTGGAAAGTTGGCACAAGAGTGAATAAAGATTAATCTGCTATTTAGAAGAACAAACATGGTCATTTTGCAGTACTGGCACACAAATAGCACAGATAGCAGAAGTAGCAATCTGAAAAAATCTTTTCTTTGGAAAACCAGCAAAAAATCATAGTAAAAGCTAAATGTGTACGCCTATTTGAATGAAAGCATAGACTCATCAAAAATGGGATTAAAAAAAAGTGCTGAGAAGCCATGTAAGTCCACCCCTCTGAAAACTTTGATTTGTTGCAGTGTTTTCCAAAACAGTTTGAGTGGTCCATGACTGGGGGCTGTCAGAAGCCTGCACTATCATAACTTGGGTTGCTCTTCTGTATAGGGCCCAGATGGGGATCACACCCCAGGAGAAACCCATCCACACTGTCAGCTCCATACACCACTGTCCAGATACTGTCCCCTACCGATGCTGCTACAAAACTAATGGTTTGCAAGAAAGAACCAAAAATAATTTGACTTGGATGGGGTCAAACTAAAACCAGTTTTACCTCCAATTTTCCCTATGAACAACCCCTTCTTTACATCTTAAAAGCCAACTGTAGCCATTACTTGGGTTTGTTGTCTTCTAATACAACAAAAAAGCAAATGTGAGAGCAAATCATACTATGTACCACAGCTGGATAAACATCCAGAAATTTTAACAACCTGTTTTCACTCAAATAGTTACACTTTTGAGTGTATTTTTAATACCTACTAAAATGAAGGAAGGTGTTGTGCCACAAAACTCACAAACCTCAAGCAATGTCAATACCTTTTTTCTTTAGGTGAACCAAAACAGGGCTCATTTTCCCAAATCAGTCACAGGATGTATATAAAACCAAGTAAGAATGAAATGGGGATTTCAATAGTCTTCTACTGGACTTTTGTTTGGAGTTAAAACAAAATGCTCTTATCAAATAGAAGCTCCAACAAGGAAGGAAAAAAAAATAATCTGTATCTTAGGTAATCTTCTCTCTTGAGATCAGCTAACTTACCCCTGTGCTTTCTAGCACTGATTGCTGTGTATATGGAAGTCCTATGAAACTGCAAGACAAACATGATTTATCTGAAAAGAACTAAAAAGCTGTGTGTGTGACACACAGGAGTATACTGGCACCTCTAAAAGTATTTGATTTGAAAGAAAATGCCTTTTTAGATTGTTTAGTTTAAAAGGAAATCTATTAGAACTGGTAATAATGAAGCAAATAACAGGTCAAGAGCTCTTGAATGAGCTCGCTATCTGTAGAAAAGCAGTAAATTTGATGTAGTCAACTTATAACAGATTTCATGTCTCAATAGAAAAGCAAAAAATTGCTGCATACTTTAACTCCAGAATGTCCTGAGTCAATGGATGCATGCTGAAGGGTGCTCTGGAAGCCAGCAAATAACACCAAGTATCAGAAAAGCAAATGCTAGAGGTTACCTGCTGAGAAATGGCAAGGTATACCATATTTCTTAGCATCCTAACTGAACACTGGTTAGAAGATGAAAAGAAAATCAAGTACTATTCAATTCCCAACTCCAGAGAAACAATACCAACAACTTACACAATCTCAAGGAGATATGGACCTGACAGGTGAATGAGGAACATGGTCATGATGTACCCTGTACTCCAGAATATTGATGAATTCTCATGCAAGCACTTCTTATTTGAAGTTTCTAAGTGCCAAATGATCTTTAATGGTATTAATTCCTTATAGTGCTGTACTCTGAGGGCCAGTAAAACATTAAGATATTACAACTTGTATGGGCATACCTTTCAAAAGTGTGGGCATTACACCTGCCATCTCCTGAGGATGATTTTTCTGACCTGCCACCGTAATTTCTATCTAGACTTACAGAATTTTAACCAGTTCCTCCTTTTGGGCACCTGTCTCAGCCAGGCACAACCCAATGAGGTATGTGCTGTGTAAGACCAGCACAGTGATGCCACTGCAAACCAAAACGCCTTGTTATCCTCCCCAGACAAGAAATGCACTCATGAAATGCACGTCAGAAAACAAAGCATATTTCTGATATCAGACAAAACTTTTAAGTAAACATGAGTAAAACCAAAACCTGGTGCAGAACAGCAAGAAAAGCCAGGGATGCAGTTCTTACACATAAAGAGCCTGATAGCTGGGGTGAAAGAGGAGGGAAGTGGTATGTAGAAATCTTCATGCATGATGGGGAAGTAAACTTATGTATCCAGCCCTTAAACAAGTATAGGCCAGAAAAAAGCCACAAATAAATCAGAACAGCTAAGAAATAAGAACAGTTATGCGAGTTGCCCATGCCTTAAAGCATCCAGTGGAACATGTATCTGGCATGATATCTTTTAAGGAACTAATAGCTCTAACGCTGTCTAAAAAAAGGATCCTCATCAGTACTGAAGGAAGCTAACTATTTTAAGAGAGGAGTGGGAGTCTCAAAGGTTACAGTTTAATATAGCTGCCATTTCCTACATAGAAGAATATAAGAAAGGACTTTTTCTTCTCCCCCATGTGATTAAGATTTTCAGAGTCAAAGGTGCAAACTGGCCATTTACAAAATCATATCAGTTCATAATTTAAGTGATAGACACATCTATTAAGTGATCATTCAGGGAGACACATAACACTCTCCCTAGTGTACAACACTTCAAAAAATAATTTAAGTTAGGATATTGAATATCCTATTCTTTTGAAAACTACAGTATATTTTAAAAGGAAATCTCATCCAAAATGATTAATGCTTCCTACTGTTCAGAAAAAGAGCTTGCCCTTTCAGACTAGCAGCTGTGGATCATTAGCTTTCCAGTGATGAGATGTGTTTGATGAGTATTTTTCTTTCTAATTAAGAGATGAGATTCTCTTTTTGTCTGTCTTCAGATAGAAGTGAAGAGAAAAATTTCTGCCTATGTGGAAAGGCCATATTCTACAGAACAATTATTTCAGATTTCTTTTTATCTACCTCCACTCAATTTCACTTCACTTTTAACAAAATCTTATTTGCACCCACAGACTTCACATCATTAACCACTGTGTTTCCCAATCCTTCTTCTTTTTTCCCTTTTGTTTTTGTTTTGACAGGTAAAAGAGAAGAGCACATAAAAGGATTATCCCTCACAGGAGACACCGATCCCATCCTCAGGTACAGGAGAGAGCAGAAAGGGCTGTAAGAACTACTGTTTGAGTGCTTTCTGACAAACCTGGAAATGTCTGTTTGGTGGACCAGAGATTTGCAGTGGCAACATCCAGGACCATGGGCTGTAATGTGCTGGGTAATGTGGCAAGACACAGTTATAATCACATCATCTCACATGGAGCACACTACTCATGTTGCAGTTTCCTCTTCAAGTTGTGGCTTTCTCTGATAATTTTCACAGAACATCCTTACAGCCTCATTTACATATTACCTGTACTCTTGCCTTTATATTCATGACAAATCTTTGGATTACCCTGGAAACACATAAGTTGCCTGCACAGTATTTTGGCACAATCACAAATAGACGATGTCTGCAGCTCCAAATACTATGCCTTAATCACAAGATTATCCATTTACCATTTAAGCTTAAGAGGACAGTTGTACTACCTCTGAGGCTTTGTCGCTTGGATGTATTGTTAAAGAACTAGAAAGAATGAGAGATAACTCACATATCTGCATGGTAAAAACTGACAGGAATTCATTCCAAATGCAGTGGCTTCATTCAGGTAAGTCTGGAAGAAATATGCCTTTTAAACATACTTTAAATCATCCTCCACAGTTTTTCTCATTTGTCTTGCAATTTTAGTTTCAATTCCCTGAGTTATAGGAGAGTGCAGTAGGAAAGATTTGAGTCTAAAACTCTCTGTTTTTATGTACATAGGCAGAAGTCAAGTTGAAAATAGCAAAGGCGTGGAATGTGTAAAAAAAATACAGACACCCCCATCCATATAATTCTCACTTGCTTTATTTTGACAGATTTCCAGTTCAACCTTGGGTTAGAGTAGGTTATCTATTTTAAATGCCTAACATCTTGCTAATCTGAAAAAAAAAAAAATCGAATAATTAGTATTTTTGATACTCTCAGAACTTTTTCCTTAACTCAGAAAGAAACTTTATGGGATTTCCTGAATTTTCCCTCTGCTTGCTGGAATTAGAAGGATCAAGTTCACTACAATTTACATTTTTATTGCAATTCTTCCTATTTATTTCATGTAGAAAGAGAAAATACCACTAGTTACCACATTAATTCTGACAATTAAATGTGACTCACTTGATGTGTATCAATCCACCCAGTTTGTTTGTGAAACACACCTACAGCCAGAACCTTAAGATTACACTGTTTTCCAATCACATCATATTGTACATTGCTTCTCTACGAGATCTTCAGCACCAATAAAATGTTCAAGTTAAAAGCCTGAAAATTTTCATGTAATTTTTTACTTTTTTCTTTACAACTTTTAACAGCCATTTCACAACCATTTTCTAGAAGTACCACAACCTTTACTTTGAGAATGACAACAGCTTCAGGAATGTAAATCTCAGAGCATGAACGCAGTGCCACATTAAACAGCACATAGATGATGGATATAAAATTTGTATTGCTGTAACCAGTTACTATTGTAATCAATGGCAAAAGTTGGGTGGAAATAAAAATTACACCCTCCAAAAATATTTACAAAATGTGGAATCTCTCAGGTCATTTATTTCCCCTTCACCAAAGAGTTTCTGAGCTGCATTATTACAGCTCTGTAGTTGGTATCCAAGATAAAAGTAGAAGGGCAAAATATGGTTCACTGAGCTCATTCCCATACATACAGCCCCTTGCCATTCTGAGGGCACTTAAAGATGGAATTGTTCTGTCAGAATGCTAAAATGCTAAAAAACTGAGAGGAATCGATAGTATTTTTCCTATGAGCAATAATACCTGGCATCAAAAGACAAATGACCAACTAGGATACATTAGATGAAAGGCATGTCTGAACATAGGACTACTAGGTTCTTTGAACCTCCATTGCATCTTACCGTATTTTCTGAAAAACATCCAGTATCAAATATGCCTATGTAAGTGACATGATCTAGAAGACTGTTCTACAGTCTTGGTTTACGAATAAAAAAAGTGGTTTTTATACTAGTCACCAGACTGATTTCACAGAATCACAGATGGGGAAGGTTTGAAGGGACCACAGTGTGCCATCGGGTCCAAACTCCCTGATCAGGCAAGGTCATCCTTAGAGCACATTGCACTGGATTGTGACCATACAATTCTCGAATATGTCCAGTGGGAGAAACTCCACAACCTCTTTGGTCAGTCTGTTCCAGTGCACGGTCATGCAAACAGTGAAGAAGTTTTTCCTCATATTCAGGTGGAGCTTATTGTGCATCACTCTCTACCTGTTCCCTCTTGTCTTCTTGCTTGGCACCACCAAGAAGAGCCTGGCTACATCTTCTTGGCACCCTCCCTTTGGGTACTTGTAGATATTGATGAAATTCTCTCTCAGTTGTCTCTTCTCAAGGCTAAATAGGCCCAACTCTCAGCCTTTCCTCGTAGAGGGAAAGGTGCTTCAGTACCTTAAGGTAACTTCAGTACCTTAATCATCTTTGCTGCCCTTTGCTGGACTTGCTCCAGGAGCTCCATGTCTCTCTTGTACTGAGGAGCCCATAGCTGGACACTGCACTCCAGATGTGGCTTCACTAGGGCTGAGTAAAGGGTCAGGACCATATCCCTTGACCTGCTGGCAATGCTGTTGTACTAATGCTTCCCAGGATTCTCTTGGCTTTCTTAGCCACAGGGGCACACTGCTTGCTGATACACAGCTTGGTGTCCACCAGACCCCCCAGGTCCTCTTCTGCAGAGCTACCTTGCAGGTTAACCCTCAGCCTGTACTGGTGCATGGGTTTATTCTTCCCCAGGTGCAGGATCCTGCATTTGCCTTTGTTGAACTTCAGACAGTTCTTCTTTGCCCACTTTTCCACTTGTTGAGGTCCCTCTGAAGGGCTGCACAGCACTCTGGGATATTGGCCCTCCTCCCAGCTTTGTGCCATCAGCAAACTTACTGAGTAACTCTCTACTCCTTAATTCAAGTAATTGTTGAATAAGTTAAACAATAGTGGGACCAGTACAGAACCTTGGTGCACACCACTAGTGACAGGCCTTCAAGTAGATCTTGTGCCACTGATTACAACTCTCTGGAATCTGCCTACCAGTCAGTTATCAATCCATCTCACTGCCCGCTCATCCAGTCCACAGTTTATGAGTTGTCTACAAGGATATTGGGAGAGACAGTGTCAAAAGCCTTACTGAAATTGAGGTAGACAATATCCACTGCTCTCCATCATTATCTACATGATGGTGTTCCATCACCTTTCCAAGGATTGATGTGAGGCTAACTGGAGGCTACTTCCCTGGTCATCCTGCTTGCCCTTTTTAAAGATCAGGTAGACATTTGCTTTCTTCAAATCCTCAGGCAACTCTCCCCATCATCACAACCTTTCAAAGATGATTGTGAGTGGCCTCACTGTGGTGTCTGTCAGCTCTCTCATCACTCATGGATATGTCACATCAGCACTCATGGGCTTAACTGGTTTACTTAGGTTGATCTGTTCTTTTTAGCGCAGTTTTGCTGGAAAGAGTAGTCATCAGCAGTAAGATTCCAGCCTATTTGTAAAATTAAGTGTCCAATTTCACTCTGGGTTTTTAAAATACATTCACTTTGGGCCTCTCCCTATTGCAGATACTTCTTCCCATTCTGGAATTCAATCACATCCTTTCCAAATCCAAAATTCCTTAACACTGTCTGTTTCAGAACCACATATGTAATTTCTGCTGGAGGTGCCATACTACAAAAGACATTTCTAAAAAGTCTTTTTTTTTTTTTTTTTTTTTTTCCCGATTATTTTTTAAAAA
>VXBX01008491.1:42035-54944 GCA_013400415.1 Scytalopus superciliaris
ATTAAATTATAATTCTGATTTATAATCTGTTTGTGAATTAGATTCATTCCTTCTGCCAGTTTATCTTTAAACAAGCACAACAGTAAATAAATAAAAAGCCTAGGGTTTGTTCATCTTTCACTGACCAGCTTTTAAGTACATAACCTGCAATGCATTTTGCACTCTGCAGGAAAATATTTTTCTACCTTTTAATGTACTTATTTTAAAATAAATTTCAATGAATAAAGTAATTTCAATTATTAATTTCAGTTACTTGACCATTCTTTGTAATTTCATCTCCCAGACTATCTTGCAATTTAAAAAAACTTCTCCTTTACTGATCTTAAGACTTTCCCCCAAAACTTCCATTTTGAAAGTTTGCAGAATTATGTATAGCATTTCTAGCTATGCATGACTGTTCCTATTTGTAACTCTGATATTAACTGAGGGCTGATGTTACCAACTCCTAATTTATTTACAGTGTTTAACTCTTTCCCTATGGATATTGCATTATTTTCTACTCTTCCACCATGAATAATCAGTTTGAAGTTAGTTTGATGCCAGAGATATCTACATGTTAGCATGCTGGCTACATGTTTTTCTTCAGTATTTACCAAGCCTTTAAATTTCCCTGTGCAAAGTATGATTGTAGGTTGCAGGAATGAGAACTTATCAGAAAATCGTAGTTTAGATAGGAGAGCAAGGCAGCTCCAGGTGTTTATACAATCCAAATTCCATAGTTATAAGATTGTCTCCAGGCTGATGTCACTGACACAATTCATATTTTTAGTTCCCTAGCAGGATATCTATAATTATAGTCTGCAATGCTTTCTTTAAACAAAATGCAAAACAAAACTCTCCAACTTCACTTTTAGCTGTCTGTTTTCTCCAGTAGATTACAGTAGATCACAAGAAAGTAAAACTGTTCTTACATACTTTTAGGTAAAAGTTACAAAATTGCATTATCAAGAAAACAATATCTTCTGCTATCAGCATAAACAATCCAAACTCCAAATATTTCAGTAAGACGGACAGTAATCAGAATACATTTCAGGAATGTGTTCATATCCTGTACATTTTTCACTCTTTTTATTGTAGGACACAGCACAAAGGAGTGTAGATATGTCTATTAACAGTCCCTTTAGAATTTGGTAGAATCAGTCATGAATGAATAAATAAAAACAATTGAAAACACAAGTAAGATAGTTACTACTGTATAGGCACTCAGTCTTTAGTTTAATTTACTTCTTTGTGCCATTGCTAAACTTCTCTGGTCTACAAAGCTTCTTTCAGGTGCATTTGAGGAGTGACATCAGACTCACGCAGTATTGCCTGCAAGAGCAACATCCTGAACTGTTGGGAGTTGTACACGAGGAGTCAGATATTTGGTTAACAAATACACTAGTCACACCTAACAACGGCTGATGTACTTTCAGTCTCCTGAGAAGTTTTTCTCAACATCTACATAACCTCCCTCTTTAACGAGGACAAGCACAAAACTGACATATTGGGGAAAACAGAGATACTTTATGGTTAAAAAAAAAAAAAAAAAGAATGTCAGAGGTAGACTTGCCAAACAAAACTGAATTCCTTTTGTTAAAAACTAAAGAAACCCCCCTTACATTCTGGTTAAAGTGAAGTAACCATTCATATAAGGCGCTGGAAATACAGAACTGATAAATAAAGATGAACACCATTCAGAAGTTCATACTTCTGAAAAACATACTTCTAAGTAATGGCAAAGCTCTATGGGCATAAGTAAGCTAGATAGGGCACAACCTGGCAACAACAAAGAGTAGTTAAATGCCCTGCCCAAATTTTTGAGCTATTTTTAGTCTGATTTTAAGGTTAACTATTGCCAGATACATTGAGAAATACCATTTTTAGTCTATTATGTGCAATTCAATTTGCCAAAACGAACAAATTCAACAAAAAAAGATTTTCTTTCTTACAATCCTACGCAGAAAACTGTTTCCTGCTGTTTTATTGAGATAATGTTTCTTCAGCGAAAAGTATATTTTCCTGCTATTAAAAAAAATATGGCCTTTCTAATTGTTTCTCTGTAATAAATGTAATGATATTTATATTTCCATAAACTACATTAAATCACATTTTGCATAGAGATCTGTGTCCTGGCAACTTTCTTGTTTTTATAGTTTCTTTTTCCAGCCAGCAAATGCTAGAACCCAAGCTGTCTCCATTTTTACAATCACCTCTCTCCATGCCTACATGAAGTGCTGCTGTGCACTTCAAATATACGATGCTTCATAGAATCTACCTCACCTTTCAGTAGCTTGTTGTTTCAGTAACACTACATTTAATTTATTTAGATGACTGCTGTTTCAACATGTTTAGCCATATTTTAACATAGAAATGTTCCACAGCCCTAATAAACCCATTTATTGAGCCAGCAGTATCATCAATAACATTTACTAACCAAGGAAGCACATCCTTAAAATGTGAATATGTAAATGCAGAGAATTTTATTGCTACCTACAGAACAGTGTATCATAATTCTTAATAGCCACTGCTACATTCCAAACCCTCTTTTTTTTTTTTTTTCCCAAAATAACATAAGTATGAGAACAGCAGTGTTAAAGCACAGATTTTGTGTGTATGTGTGTTTAAAACTGCCGCATACACCAGGGAAAGAAATGTTCTTCTTTAAAGGACCAAACTCTGGAAATAGATACTTCATAAATTTAAGTGAGCAGAACTCAAGACTTGGAATTCTACACACATGGTTTCTATACTTTGAGATTCAGTAATTTGAAGGGAGGAGTTCCTGTTTCATTGAGGTCCTGTCTCCTGACCTACATTTTTTTTTAAACCAAGACAAAAGGTCAGGCTAACAGGCCCATAGTTTCCTGAATCCTCCTTTCGACCCTTCTTATAGATGTGCATCATGTTGTCTAACCTCCAGTTGTCTGAGACTTGCACAGTTAGCCAGGACTGATGATAAATGATGGAGCATGGCTTGGCAAGCTCTTCCACCAGCTTCCTCAGTACCCTCAGATGAATTCCATCTGGCCCCACGGAGTTGTGAGTGTCTTAGTGGCACAGCATGTTACTAACTACTTCCTCCTGGATTACATGAGGTTTATTCTTATCCCCATCCCTGTCTAGGTGTGTTCATGGGACCAGCTGGCCTCAAGACAGCAGGTCTGTCTGTTACAGACCAGGGCATTAAGTACCTCAAGCTTTTCCTCATTCTTGGTGACAATGTTTCCCCCATGTCCAATACAGGATGCAACTTTTCCTTGGCCCTCCTTTTGATGTTGTTGTATTATAAAAACACTTTTATTATCTCTCACAGCAGTAGCTAGGTTAGTTCTAGCTGAGCTTTTACGTCTCAAATTTTCTCTGTACATGACCTAACTATAGCCTTGTACTTTTCCTGAGTTGCCTGCCCTTACTTCCAAAGGTTGTAAACTCATTTTTCCCATGAGTTCCAGCCAAAACTCCCTGTTCAGCCAGGCCAGTCTTCTGCCCTGAAAGCTTGTCTTTCAGCACGTAGGAATGGCCTACTCCTGCACCTTTAATATTTCCATCTTTCCAGCCTTTCTGGACCCCTTTATTATTAAGGACTGTTTCCCCAGGGGCTCTCTCAACCAGTGTCCTGAACAGGCCAAAGTCTGCCCCTCAGAAATCAAAGGTAGGAGTTTTGTTGACCATCTTCATGACTTCATCAAGAATCTAGAATTGTCATTTTGGGGTCACTATGTCCAAAACGGCTTCTGACCACCACATCTCCTACAGCCCTTCTCTATTCATAGCCAGAAGGTCTAACAGGGCATCGCCTCTGGTAGGCTCGGTTGCCAGCTGTGTCAGTTATCTTCCACACACTCCGGGAGCCTCCTAAACTGTCTCCTCTCTGCTGTGTTGAGTTTTCAGCAAACACCCAGCAAGCTAAATTTTCCCACAAGAAAAAGGGCTGGTGATCATTAAGTGTCAGCCAGTCACTTATACAATATTTCATCTGCCTCTTCATACTGGTTGGGTGGTCTAATAACAGACTCCCATCAGAATGTCTGTCTTATTAGCCTTCCCCCTTATTCTTACCCACAGGTCCTCAACTTTAACATCACTATCCTTCCTTCACCAAAAAGGTCTAGCTTCAAATCAGGATCCCCATTCCTTTTCTTTGCCTGGAAAGGAGAACAAAAACACACGGGATTTTCTAGTTACCATTTTCTGCATGTGGACCTCCACCACATGGAACCATTTACAGCCGTCAATACTTCTGGATAGGGCATCAAGGCTGCTAGTAGGAGAAAACAGTCTACAGAAGAAGATGGCAGTCAGATGGACGCATTGTACTGGTTTTGTGTGGCAAGGTTTTGGCAGTGACAGGCTGTAGGTGTGTCTTCTGTGAGAAGCTTCCAGAAGTCTTGCTCATGCACAACAGCACCAATGCCAGCTGGCTCTAAGATGGACCCACTGCTAGCTGAGTCAGCTGAGCCCACCAGTGATGGTGGCAGCACCCCTGGGATAACATACTTACGAAAAGGAAGAAGAAAATTGTACAACTACAGCCAGAAAGAAGAGTGAGAATATGTGAGAAAAGTAACTCTGCAAACACCTAAGTCAGTGAAAAAGAAGGGGGAGGAAATGTTCCGGGCCTTGGAGCAGAGACTCCCCTGCACCCCACTGTGAGGTAGGCTGTTCCCCTGCAACCCATGGAGATGCACAGTGGAGCAGATATGCATCAGCAGCCCATGGAGGACCCCACACCAGAGCAGCTGAATACCCAAGTTGTGACCCTGTGGGAAGCTTGCTATGGGTCCTGGTAGGATCTGTAGTCACATGGACTGAGGAGCTCATGCTGGAGCATGTTTACTGGCAGAACTTGTGACACCACAGAGAATCCACTCTAGAGCAGTCTATTCCTGCTGAAAGACAGCATGAGAAGGGACCCATCCTGACGCAGTTTGTGAAGAACTGCAGCCCGTATAGGAAGGACTCACTGTAGTGGGTTGATCTTGGCTGGATGCCAGGCACCCACCAAAGCCACTCTATCACTTCCCTCCACAACTGGACAGGGGAGAGAAAACATAACAAAGGGTTAGTGGGTTGAGATAAGGTCTGGGAGAGATCACTCACGAATATTATTATGGGGAAAACAGACTCACATTTGGGATATTGAATTTATTACTAATAAGACCAGAGCAGGATAATGAGAACTAAAATAAATCTTAAAAACACCTTCCTGAGTTCTACATCCTTCCCAACAGTGGCCAGAGAGACAGGGAATGGGGGTTATGGCTAGTTCACCACAGGTTGTTTCTGCCACTGCTCCAGAAAAAGAATCTTCACCCTGCTCCAGTATGGGGTCCCTCCCATGGGAGACAGTNGCTCCAGTATGGGGCCCCTCCCATGGGAGACAGTTCTCCATGAACTCCGTCAACGTGAGTCCATCCCACAGGCAACAGCTCTCCACAAACTGCTCCAACATGGGTCAATCTTCCACAAGGTGCAGCCTGTCAAAATGTGGGTCCCCTACAGGGTCACAAGTTTTACCATGAGTCTCTCCATGGATCTGCAATTTCCTACCAGGAGCCTGCTCCAGCATGGGTTTCCCATGGTTCATAGCCCTCTTTCAAGTACCCACATACTCCAGTGCAGGTCTCCTGCAAGGGCTGCAGGTGGAATCTCTGAATCCCTATTGTCCTCCATGGGCTGCAGGAGGACAAACTGTTTCACCATGGTCTTCACCACAGACTGCAGGGGAATCTCTGCTCTGGTGCCTCCTTCACTGACCTTGGTGTGTGTATAGTTGTTCCTCTCACATATTCTCATTTTGCTCTTCCCTGGCTACAATCATATCCGTACAATAACTTTTTATTTCCTTCTTAAACATGTTGCTATGGAGACATTTACTATAATTTCTGATTGGCTTGTCTTTGGACAGTAGCAGATCCATCTTGGAGTCAGCTGGCATTGGCTCTGCTGGAAGTTTCTAGCAGCTTCTCACAGAAGCTGCCCCTGTAGACTCTCCCTTTGCCTGCCTACCAAAACCTGGCCACACAAACCCAATATACTCACACTGGAGAACTTCGTGAAGGACTGTCTTCTGTAGGAGACAGCCCATGCTGGAGCAGAGGAAGAGTTCAAGGAGTCCTCTCCCTGAGGAGGAAGCAGTGGCAGAGACAATGTGTGATAAACTGACCACAGTCCCCATGGTCTTTGTGTACCACTGGAGAGAAGAATGAACTTGGTAGTGAAGCTGAGCCCATGGAGAAAAGAATGATGGAGTGAAGGTGTTTTAAGATTTGGTCTTATTTCTCATTATCCTACTCTGATCTGATTGTCAGCAAGTTCAACTAATTTCCCCAAGCCAAGCCTTTTTTTCCCTATGACAGTTATTGCCCTGTGATCTTAAACCCTGAGCCTTTTGTTAGATTTTCTCTCCCCTGTCCAGCTGTGATGGAAAGTGATGGAGTGGCTTTGGCAGCCTTGTGTTCTCTCAGGGGCAAACCAGCACAATACACAGGCAGGGCAGCTTTCAGGAGCTTCAATATAAAATCATTGAATCATTTAGGTTGGAAAAGACCTTTAAGATCACTATGTTTAAGCATTAACCATGTGCCTAGATGCCATATCTACATGTCTTTAAATACCTCCAGGAATGGTGACTCCATCACTGCCCTGGGCAGCCTGTTCCAGTGTTTGACAGCGCTTTTATTGAAGAAATTTTTCTAATATTCAGTGCAAACTTCTGCTGGTGCAAGCTGGGGCCATTTCCATACATGCACAGACAGAAAACTATAGGCAAAACACCACCATCAGAAACTGACCTATTTTTTGGAAGTCCAGATAAATTTGAAAATACAGAAATACAGTGTCAAAATGGTTGCAAGTATTTTAATGTAAGTATACAATTTTTTAACATCAGAAACCACGTGACTATACTGAATACAGCTCAGTGAAGTTTCAACCCCAGAATTCTATGGCTGACAAAGTCAAAGGCAACTGAGAAAACTACAGACAGATCTTAACTGTAGACAGCACTTCTTAAATAACCAATTATAAATATAAAACACAAAGAAGGAATTTAGGTGTATAACCAGAACAGGGTCTGAGTTACCACAAGAAGTCTCTACAGAGATCTGAGACAATCACAAAAGCCGTCTTCCTCATTAAAGGGCTTTATGATTCATCCAAAAGTAAAACAACCAACAGGAGTCCCTTTCCAAAGTCTCTATTCATGTCTCAAAAGAATGAAACTTTTTCTTGGATCTTTGAAAACCCTTAGGATAATTAAGTCAGTAAAGACATATTGGTGTCTTATTCCACAGTTCCTTCACTTTTTAAATACTGGTGACATGGAAATTACCATAGCTGAAAGATACTTGCCATAGCACCAAAAATAACACATACCAACCAGAAATAGAAATGAATGAGCTCCAAAGAAAGAGATAAATATACACACACTCAGATATATGTTTATATAGCACATTAATCTCTTCTCCACACTTTTTAATTACTAAACTCTTCTCCACACACTTTTTAATTACATTTTTACACCTTTTACATAGGTCCTTTGGGACCTTATTAATGGGATGAAGTTTCATTCCTCAGTACCTCATTTAATCATTAACATTTTTGCACAGTTAAGAAATGAGACAAAGCAGAGATTCTGTCTCCCACTTTGTACTTGTTTTGCCTGGATAAAGATGATACACAACATTTACTCTTTTTGAAAGAAAAACAACTCTTAATTTTACAGACAGGGCTGGGAAATTTTCTTTTGGTCTCCTTTTGCTTTACTAGAGTATCCTTTTTTCCCACATGATTTCAGAATGCATAAGACAATATTAAGATGTGGCATCTACAGCTAACTAGTCAGGAGTTAAATGTGGAAACCTGTATGAAAACCTTGTGAGACGGTGTGTCAAGAGTTATTTGCCTTGCCTTCCAATTACACAAGACATGATTACATCTCTGTGCGTCTGTACTGCCTAGAGTTTCTCAGGCTTTTGAAATCACAGGCCATTTTAAGTTATCACATTTTCTTTTACACTACCACACATCGTTATCATCAAACTTTTAAATACATGCTTTTTAGTGTGGATTTAGTAGCATTTACTATGGAAAACAACTACAAATCACAGTATGAGAAGTAGTGGTGTAGGGATTTTTTGTATAGCACTATAAATGATAAAATAATCAACAGAAGAAATACAATATGAAACAAAGAAAGGCATACAATGAACTCAAAAAGAGAAGTAACACTGTCAAGTATAAAAACATGCGGAAGTAACAGAGATTTTGGAAAGTTGTATGTATTCCTCATGTTTTTAAAACTGATCAATCCATGCAGTTACAAAAACAATGGCAGTGTCAAATTCTCACCAGATTAATTATATCACTTCTTTCTTTCTGTCACTTTATTACATACAATGCAATACTACTAACTAGTGTACATTATTTGTGAAATAACACTTACATTGATGAGGTATAACATCTTATATGAAATAAACCTCAATTTTGAGATACTTTCTTTAACATTCTTTAATATAACTCCCAAGTAAATAGTGTCAGAAACTAGAGAAAACATTTACATTATATACATATACATGCATATTTTGCAACTACATATACACATAGGTTTAGTTATATCTCTTCATATTAATAGCAAATTGGTTTCTAAGATAAAAAGACTGACAATTGTTTGAGTTACTTCTACAGTATATTTTTATATTTGAATATATTGCAATTAGTTTTACAGAACGTTTTTACTGTGCTGGCAATCTTTGAACACTTAAGTAGGTGGGTGGTTTTTGTTGCTCTTCTTCTGCACACCACCACAATGTAATTGTCATTTGTATCTCAAGCAGAAGAAAAAAGAGCAGAATCAGTTTTTTAGCAGTATACTAAAGTAAAAAATAGTATACCAATAATGATGGCTTTTTAAGCCCCAAATGCAGTGTGAATGATGACTAGTAGAGAAGAAGAAAAGATTTAGTGAAACACAATCTTGGCATAGAGGTAGACTATGAATTCCAGAGAAAAACAATTTTTATCCAAAGAAAACTAGTAAAATAGTGTGTACTGTCTGTATGAATTCCTTGTACTAAAACATCTTTGAAACCTTGCCCCGTATTTCTGGAATTTCTGTTTCAAAGTTCTCCTGAAGAGTCACTTTTGTACAACTGAATTTAAACATATAAACCAGCATAACTGAAAGCTGGTTTTACAGAGACTGGGGGGAAGTACATCTCCCATGTTCCATTCAGGACAAGGATGCAGTCCTTTCCTCATATAATTCCTTTCAGGAAGAGGCATGCCTGCATATGCAAAAACACACACAGAGAAAGAAGGGAGAGGATGTGGATGCACTGTGATGCACCCCTGCCAACCAAGTAACTTTTTATTTCAGCACCTATATACAAATGTTGGTATCCAAGCACTCACGCTGTTGGTTTTGTCTTTAAAAAACAGAAAATAGTTAGTAGCTCTTCAGCTACTCCCAGCTCTTCCAAAACTTGTAGCACCTGGAAGAACTCATTTCAGTCATGATGATTGTGACATACCTGGAGAACACAAAATTTGCACTTGCTGGAATATCATTTACTCTGACTGTACTTTCTTTAAACATCAGAAACCGAAAGCTTATTTCCTATGCTCTTGCTTCTCACGACCCTATGAAGCCATAAAACCCCAAATGCTGTAGAATTATTTTCAATGTTAATTTCTTGTTTATCACATTTTCCAGCCTATCTATTTTTTAGTATCTGATAAGTCTCACTAGGATCTAGCTATGATGCTAATAAAGAGCTGTTTGACAACTGCATTCTTGACACAAGCTTTCTCAAACACATTTTATCTATACCACAAAAAGGGCTAAAACATATTTACAAGTATAGGTGTTCCCAGGATCATATTCAAACACATACACAAAGTAAATGCACTTATGCGCTCATATACATACAGAAATAAAATGCAATTTCCATGGGGAAATGCAAAACTTATTTTTAAAATGTCTGTCATCCAAGTAAGAGAAACAGAAATGAGCTGGGCATTAAATTTGCATACAGCCCCAAGCACAGAGGTTCCTGCATGTGTAGTGTTCTACTGTTCTTGAAGAAGATGGGCATATCTGGCAGGCAGTCTGTCAGGATTAGCTCAGAAAAAACACCCACAAGGAGATAATTTGAAGACATACTGAGAATTTGCCTCAGTATGTGAAAATAAACATTAAACCCACTGCAAACTATGCACACTGAAAGTTACTATAAACATCATGTCACATACCAGGGGATGATCTATTTCGTCTAATTAACATACAACCACACACAATACTGACAAGTGGTTGCCACTTAGGATTGATTTAGGTCTTGCATATCTTAGACTTGGAAAGAAAAGGTCTTTTCAAACATTCAGACAGAGAGGAAAGAAAAAAAAGAAAGGTAAAATTAAAGTAGCTGTGGTATAAACAGGTCCAGATTCACCTGATGGATTAGTTTTCTAGTGAATAACAAGACAGTGTAAAGATATTACTGCCTCTTTTTTTAAAATCAAAAATAACCAAAAGGTACAGTCCCTTTTTTGATTTTAAGGGTGCTTTTGACAAAGTCTAAATTAATAGCCACTGCTTCAAGTCACAAACAAGATTTTTTTTTTACTCAATAGGTAAATCTGTGTAAGTAGAGTGTGTCTCCTACCAACAACACTGGCTTCTGAGGTAGAAGTGATTGTGACTTAAAATCCTGGTAGAAACCAGATAGACATTACACCGCATGTGATTTTTATTTTAAAAAATCATATAATCAATACGTGGAAACAACTTGGCCGAGCATAACACAACAGAATCTCTCTTTTCCTTTTTCATTTCTTCTCTTTTTCCCCAATCCAATTCTCTTTTCCATTCAAACTTTCTTATTATGAGAGAAAGTATGATGCCATTTCATAACTTCTACTTTCCTAACACACACACTCAAACACAAAGAAAATAATTTGTTATATGAGAAGTAGGACAGGGGAGCACATCTCCAGATGTTCACAGCTACACATCTTATGAAGCATCTTTACTATTCTTGAATATTGATTGAAATTATTTCAAAGATGTCAGGCACTTCTAGCCTCTTAACTTGAGTCCAGTTATTTCACGAACAGTTCACAGATACTACTGAAGAGTAATAGAAGAGATATGACTGGGAAAAAAAGCAGCTGAAGATGGCTCACACACCCACAGAAGTTTTAAGCAAGACTTCAAAGCAAGGAAATTGAGGAGGGGTCATGGAAGTATCCAAGGAAAACAGAGGGGGTATCTGTAGCACCTTTGGGGTGTGTTCAGGTGTTGTTGACTTGTGCACTTTGCGTTGCTCAAAGAAGAATGGCTACAGAGGCATGGCTAGAGTCTGAGCCAGTGACAGCAATGTCTTCAGTCATCTTCATTTGCTTTAGTAGCATCGCACACAGGATCTGACACTGAGTCAGCGGTCTTGCCAACAGCATAGATGGGGAGGCTGGGGTTGACTTCAGGCATGAGACCCCAGCAAATGTGAAAGTATCATGTGTGCTCGTGATAATGGCAGAGGGGAACAAGACTACCTACTGAATGAGAGTGTGAAACAAATATAAATACTGCCAGCACTCCTTAAATAAAAAGGATGTCTTCTGACATACACATGAAACTCTGAAACAGAGAACTAATTCCCTATGCCCAAAATGTCAAATTTCAGAGTTCAGTAAGATGAAGCATTAAAATATACAACCAGAGCTTGTAACTTTTGGAAAACACTGGATAAATTATAAAGTCTTTATCACTGTTAACCGGCAAGAGTTATGAGGCTCTATCCTTAAGCACCAGTCATCACCTGGAGTGCAGACCCTTAGCTATGCAAATCCACATTTGGAAATGTGATGATTTCCAAATAGTCATGAAGAACAAGCACCCAGCTAAAACCTAACTGAGGTAAGATAAGTGAATTTCTATTTGGGTGACACCTGAGCAATGTGTAATCCCTATTGCACTGGCTCTGTTTTCCAAACCTGTTATCAGAGCTAGTAGGAATCTTTTCCGACAGTTAGTTGACTGTCACCTTCTATTTGCTAAGTGCTTCTGATAGTCTAACAGTGTGAAACTGCATCCAACTAAGTTTTGTTCCAGCAAATTCAGTCCATCAGAATTCGAGCCAGCGTTGACTGTCCAAGGTCAGGCAGGGACAAAACTTTGACCTCCTGTTCTCAAATTTGGGATCATTACTAGACAGCTACTTGATTTTGCCATTAGCTGTCTTTCACTTCATGTCCTTCTTTATATAATTCCTAACAACTACTGGCATTTTCTCTTGTCAGAAAAGCTGACACATTGCTTCATCATAAACTGTCTGAGAAAAGAAAATGGATAACAGAATGGGTGCTTTGCCATTTGGGCTGTTACTGCTAACAGCGTGGGGAGAAAAGGAGATTCTGTGGCGGGTAACCGGGATGAAGGGGAACACTTAGTATTCATCCCAGTAGGAGAATAAACTAAATACTTTAGTGGAAGGACCATTTGATATTCCCAGCAAAAGACGATATTTCACATTATATATATAGGGAAGCAAGGTTTAAAACTATAGAAAGCAATTTTGGAAAGTCTCTTTCTGCTAACAACTTTATCATTAACCATGATTATCCTTAAATTACCTTAGGTTATTTCTGCATCTATGGGGAGAAATTTTATTTGCAAAAATGAAACACTTGGGTATCAAAGTCACTGACTGATGGCAGAAATTAACACACTTCACTTCAGAGTAAAATGATTCTGCTCCAGTCTATGAGGAGAACAAGTTCTAAGATGGCAGTACTGCTGACTGGCTTTCTTTTGAAGACTTCAGTTAGTTGAAGACTTCAGACTAGTTAAAAGTTTATTAAGTATCCGGTGAAAGATTTTAAAAGCAGGATTTTAAAATACAAGATTTATTATTTAAATTCATTTAA
>VXBX01008491.1:54980-69991 GCA_013400415.1 Scytalopus superciliaris
AAAAACAAAAAAAAGATGATTTTAAGATGTCTTTGATGAGATTACATCTTGGTACCCTCCAGACAGATGACAACTTCTCACAAACATCATGGATCAAGTCAAAATTGGGTAGCTGTGGTATAAGGAAAGGCTTTTACATATCAGCTTTCACAAACCTGTAAGATCTGTGATGTTTCCAAATGAACCTGTTTGCTGTTTTTCAAATAGCTGATTATTTTACAGCAGAGGGTCTTAGACAATAGACTTCTTAAAACAGATGGGTTAAAAAAAAATAAAATCTGGAGACCTTCCTTTTATGAAGGCAAAATTAACTGGATAACGTCCAGTTATTTCAGAGGGCAGAAAGCCAAAAACAGAGCTGTGTTTACATCCCACTATTAAACCATCACACCAAGATCAAAGATTCCAGACCACAAAGAACTGGCTTGTTAGCTTCTTCAGTTCTCTTCTCTTGGATGTTTGTTTCATCACATTAAAACTTCAGGCAACAGTGTCCCAGCAGTACGAAATGGAAACACCTTTCTTAGCCTAGACAATAAATGACAGAAATGCATGCGGTAGTAGAAACTGAGACACAGCCTTTCTGATGTCAGGAATCCAGAAAGGAACCTGTTAGAGCCTGCCTAACTGAATTTAAATGCCATGGTTAAAAAATACCATTCTTTCTTCCCTAAAAGAATGATGTCATGGTCAGTCTGCCCCAGCAAACTAGCCTTATCAACAAAATACCTAAAACTCAATTAAAAAAGGCTGTAAGCAAGTGGAGAATCCAACACAGGCAAAATTCTGATGTAAAAATAGCTATATAACAGCAGAACTCCTCTGTGGGTTTTTTCACATCATAAACAATATGCTTTGCTTTGACAAGAGTCAGACACAATGGGGTTCATACCTTTGGGTTCCTGCTGCCTGAGCTGGAAAATTATTCTCTTGTCTAATGAGTCATGATATGAACATTGTCTAGGGACAGAAATGCCTTTCTAACTTGGACACTGACACAACAAATTGAAGGGCCTCCAGAAAAAAGTCAGCTTTCCTTGCTAACTACAAAGCATTTGCAAAGGCAAAACAACCAATAAAGAATACTCTCTTCTCAGGGTTTTTTTTTTTAATACTTGGGTTCCTGTAACAAATTGAAAGTTGAGGAGGTTTGTATTTTAAAAAAATAAACCACAAAACCCAACCCAAAACAAAACCCAACCCAGACAAAGAGTGGCTTGGTGCATGTGGGAATTCAATCCATGCCTCTCTCATCCACAAGAAAAAAAAAAAAAAAGCTTTCTATTCTAGGGAAAAATGGAAAGGCTGGAAACCCCCATGCTGATAGTCCTGATCTTTTTCTGCTTCTACAGTGACTCAAAGGTTAGTTTCCTCCCATCTGCATCACACTTTGCTTTTCCTAATACACATTCAGACAATAGGATTAAAACCCACCTTGCTCATGGGAGGCTCTCTCAGACATTCAGTGTTCCCTTCTCAACTATCCCAGTCCAGCACACAGACAAAATCATTACCTTGTACATTAACAAGAGTTCAGTATGATTTTTTCTTGTTATACCCTACTTACTGACTCTCACTAAAATTAAACACAATCTTAGTAAAATCATGTGTCAACAGATTTATTCAGCAAACTGTGATCATGGCTAAGAAGCATAACCACATCTTCTTTGGTACAACTTCCTAAGAAAAAAATGATAAATCTAGAAGCATTCTGTGTTGGAGAAGAGAAATTAGCTGTGGAAAGCAGCACAGATCTGTGCTAAGAACTGTTTGCTGTGTTTGTATGGACTCTTGCTATGTTAAGGACTGTTTTGCAGTTTGAAATCTGTACGAAGTTTGAGGATTTTATCATTCTCTTTATTTCACTGTGTGTCCCTGCTGGAAACTTCTATGTAACCCATCTGTGATTGGTCCCTGCCTGCAGCAGGGTACCATTCCCTTATATGGTATCACCTGGCTCTCTGTTCCAGTTTGGAAGAATCTTGCCTTGTATGGCTTGGTCTGCCCCAGACCCTTCCCAGAAACCTTCCCAGGGTGCTCCTGGGGTCAGGACCCAGCCCCCTGACCCTATTTAAGTTGTAGCGTTTTGAATAAAGCTCTCTTTCTCGTGCTCGCCTAGGCAGCACCAACCTCGCTCCCTGGAGTGTGTCCCTTTCATTCCCTTGCCCACGTTCCCCTCAGGGCCGCAATTCTGCAGAGCTCTGAAGAGCCACTCTGAAGGAAAACAAACTGGCATTTTAAGAGATGGTATGTTGTCACTGGATTCTAGACATGTAAGCAGTGATAATACAAAGCACATACTGAGATGGAAAAAAAACCAAAAAAAGTTAAACTCTAAACATTATTTGCAGAACAGTTTCCTTTCTGACCTGCTTTGGATTTAAAAGGCAGGTAATAGCAGCAATGGTAATGGGTCACCTTCCCAGCACTGACAACAGCGTCAGTATTGTCCTGGGATGGCCTGATCCTGCAGTGCAGTGGTTTCAGTGAAACTCCATTACCATCAAGTCAGTAGCCAACAACTGCAGAGATAGTTGCTAATTGGTATAAGTTAGGGATCAAGCCCAAATGAGAAGGATGAACAGAGTTCAGTTAAATTAATAGAGTTTACCTTACTGAGCTGATAAAAGAAACCACTTGCAGAACAGAAGAAAATGTGGAAGAGAAATGCAGAATTATGAGGACAGTACATTAAAACAAATAATTATGAGAGAACATATCTCTGAGGTCCCTCATGAGAGTGATCTGTGGTTTTAAGATCACATATTGTCATCAAAATCTGGAAATTATGCAAATAATACTAGCTACATTTAGAGGTCTGCACCAGTAAAGATTTCCCCACTTAAATAGTAGTCATCTCCCAGGAAAGGCAATGCTTTTTGTGTTATGCAAGGGTGCTACCTACAGGCTTAAATGGGCAATGTCAAGTAGAGAAACAGGAAAAAGGATGGATCTTTTTTTTTTTTTTTAAGGAAATAAGGCAGAACTAGTATTATCACTAAACTCATTACCTGTTAATTTCAGGCTAAAGAACATATGTTTTATCAAATCTTTTATGAAATCCACAGTATGAAAGATTTAGATTCTAATAGTTTAATTCCAAATCTTATAATTGTGAAAAATCATGAAAAAGAGGCTTTCTTTTTTAATCAACACACATTACATAAGCTCTATGCTCCTCTGACACACATATTTCAGGTATATTTTTGTTGACAAATAAACTTGGCCATAACTATCAAAAGATGACATTCAAAAATCACAATTAATGCTTGGTCTTGCAAATACAGAAAGTTGCAAGAAGGGGAGTATTTGTACCATATTAAACCTGTATCTATCCTATATCTCTTGTATAAAAAATGCTTCATTCAATATAGTGCAACTGTATTTTAGCCTAAAAACAACAGTATATCTTACATTTTTGAGATATTGAAGAGATGCTTGGGAAGTTGCATTAACCTAAGGGCATGCTTTTGCTTTTGTGCATCTTTTACACATTTTTCTCCCCCCAAGGCAGGTCAGATATGGCAAATACCTATGCATATGTGTACATTTACTCTTGGGGACAGCCCTAGTGATATGAATCTAAAAGCATAGGCTGTTTGTTAACTTTTAGGAACAAAGGTTTGCCCACTACCCTGTAGACACTACTGCAGCATACATCCAGCATATAATGATAACAGCAGTAGAAGCATTCTCTTGAATGTATCTTCAGCTAGGACTCAGGCAAACCATACAATTCAAAAGTAATACATTCTGCCTTTCAAAAACTTTCTGACATCTTTTCTTTGTTTTCTGTTTTTGAGAGGGGAACAGTTTCAAAAGCAGTATAAAACAGAAAACAAAAAGGTAGATATTATTAAATGGATTTTATATTATAAAACAGAGTAATAATTGATAATATTTTTCCTTCCAGATATATAATTCAGCAGTTCTGCATTGAAAGGCTGTATTTGTAATATCTAGAGTGATGAAAGGACAGTACCCTTTCACATGTAAGTTTTAAAATTACTGCCATGCTATTGAAAGGGCAATTCTAAAACAATGTATTTTTTGTGTCCATGTCCAAATCCTACGTCCCTTTTAGGGAGTAAATGTCCACATACATTTTTATTTGTATCAAATAATTATGACATTCAAAATAAATTGATTCAAATCTGATGAGTTGAAGAAGTGTCTTAGTCTACTGTCTCAGTTGAACAAATAACCTAGATTAAAGCCCTTTTCTGAAGTAATTAGGATGCATTAGTAACTAATTCAGCTTGGCTAGAAACACTATTACAAAGAAAAAAACCAAAACGTCAGCTTTGGTCAAAACTAAAAGAAAAAAACCTTAAAAAATAAATGGTATTGATGTATGCCATAGAATGAAATAAAAAGTGTTCACCAACAATTTATCTTTTGCTTTGTTCTTAGGCAACCAAAACATCTCTTAAGGACAAGATCCTACTGATATAGTTGCTGATTTGAGAATCAAATTTTGTTTGCAAAATGTTCATTTATTCATGATTTTCAGATGAAATTTCAAGAATAGTTCTACCAAAATCTATCAGCTATTCTTCTTTATTTTGATTTTTAGAAATTGGGGGGAGGAGAAAGAATTCATATTATTGTAATTATATTCTACATATAATATACATCACAATGAAATGAGCTCAATTCTATTTTAATTATGAAGATAATCCTTGATAATTTTTAATAGAAATGTCTCATTACAATTAAAAATGTTCAGAGTCCATTTAAATGACTGCTGAAGAGAGAACCACACAAGCTGTAGCAGGATATTCATAACAGCTTCAGTGTGAAATTAGTATTTAATTAATTTTAAAATACTTTATGCCTCCCATATAGTTGTCTGTAAATTATTTCAGGTTGCTTTTCCCACTAATTCAACTTATTCATATTTTATTTAGTTCTCACAGTTTTCAGTTGAATCAGAAAGTCTCTGAGCAGCTAGTTGTAAAATGTTCATGGGTAGCTGGAGAAATACTAGTAAAGGGAAAAGTTCCTACTACTTTCTCATTAATATAACTATATTTTAAATTATATGCCCAAATAATTTTATTTGTTACTTCCCTGTGACAGACTAATGCATCAACACAAGCCCATTTTGGCGCTTTCTCATATTTTAGATGCAGAGATATTCTTTTCCCTTGTTGGATTTTCTTAACCCGTAGCCAATATTAAATTATTCCAAAAGGTGGGGATAGCGTATGTCTATAATCTCCCCCTAGTTTCATGGTCGAAGGAAAACTACTGCAAAAATATTTCTGATAGGGAAAAAAACCAAAATGATTCAGTCACATGCAAATATCATTCTTAATTTTGCTGCATGTATACACAATACATGCATTTCCAACTTTTAAAACCTAACCACTATTACATAAAACATAACTGACCTGGTGAACATTTTCACCCTGCTATAGTACTTCATGTGTATCTTAAAATTAATTTCTTCTTTGAATTGCTATAAAAATATTTGCAAGAAGTTCCTTCCAGGAAAATGGCTATCACTTTTTTCTTTGTAGTTTTCTCTGAAATGTTCACAAACAGTAACCAAAACTTAAAAAATAAAATAAAAAACATTTCCTTTATGAAATCTTGATGACCTTTGCCATTTTTCACTATTTAGAAACCCATAAAAGAATAAATAATATATACGGCTCACAAATTATCAATTATGAAAAATAATCTGGAGTAGAACACTACACTAATGCAAAAAGACATTACTTATCATAAACTAATAAAGCTTTTGTTTGCAAATCAAATACCTCATTTCCTTCCTTCATGCTGGGAAACTTAAAATGATTTTTAAGTTGCATTACCTTAAAAAAATGCAACTATCATAAAAGTGAACACGGAAAGTGCCCCAGATATAATCTGTTATTTTAAAACTAATTTATATTTTATATTTGACTACCAGTTCTAAAAATCAGAACTCAGCAGAGATGAGATACAACAGAGAGTAAGCAGATAGTCCTGTACTTCAGAGGAAAGTGGGGGTGTTGGTTCTACCTTCCAGACCTTAAAGTGGTCTTGAAGAAGTGCCATTTTCATCATTGCAAGGCAGACAACAGAATTGAATTACTTAATAATCACATTTTAGAGCACAGACAGCTTTGTTTTAAAGCACTCCTCCTGCATTAGAATTCTTCAGGGTTTGGAGTTTACTTTCCTCTCTGTAACTTGGGGGAGGGTAATATTTCAGGTTTTTAATAGAAATAATATGACAAAGAATGGATGTCTGCAGAAAATAATATAAATACAAGCCTCAGAGTATCACAGTGCAGTGTCAGCAACTGTAGAGGGGTTATCTACAAAAAACTCTGGCTGGTGATGCAGCTGAGAATTCACTACACTGGCAAATGACAGGATTGCTCAAATCAGGGATAAACCAAAATGAGCTTTATTTCCATCCAGAAATCACAAACTCCCTGCTCAGCCTTTTGCCTTCCCCTCAAACAGTGAATTCAGTGCTTATGGCACAATGCTGGGAGAAAAATACCGGCAAAAACACTACTCATGCTTATAAAACTGCTGTATCTCTCAGTACTGGTTTAAATGTTGGTTCTTTGTACATACCCTTTCGCTCTGCCTATGCCAGAATCTAGTCATCTTTGGCTCACTAACTTTGACCCAGTCAAGGGGAGACATCTGATTTATAACACTGCCAATGACAGCTCCTAACTATCTTGAACTGTGAGAAACAGTGGAGTGGTTTAATTAAAATAATTTAATTTAAATTAGGCATATTAGACATTGTAAGTAAAGGAGGAGAGAGGTGAGAGCTGTGATCCAGAGGCAATGAAGCATACTAACCAGAGATTCCCAGGTTCAGATTCCAGGTCAGATATGCACTCTCTGCTCAGCTTCAGCCAAGATTGTGCCTGAAGGTGGCTGCTGCTGCTTTTGGGAGAATGGAGGAGCAGGCTTGTGTGTCATGGAGGATTAGCTACATTGTCACTCACTGCCAAATAATTAGAAACCACATTAAGTTCTTAACTTTACTGCTGCTAATCAGCAAGATCAAAATCCTACAACCAGATTGGCTTTTTTTTTCTGTCTTAATAAAAAAAAAAAAAAAATAGAAAAGAAAAAAAAAAGAGAAAGAGAGCAAGAATATGTAGAAAGCAGTTTGGACATTTGTTGCCTAATCACAATGTAAGGCAGCAAACAAGTACAGAGTTGTAAAAATGAACCTTGGAATAAAATATTTGACTGATTTGGACTATCCTCAACAGCATCATTTGCAACGGCTGTTTTCTTGTGCATAGAAGACAAAGGTTCTAAGCAATATTATTTCTTTTTTTTAAATGCTGACCATCAAGGATCAACCAACAAAAGAGAAACATCATTTAAGCATTTTGACATCATATTCTTCAAGAAGGTGGAACTTGAGAGCAGCAAAGTTACTTATATTTGCAGAAAAAGATCTGAGTAGCCTTTACCATAGCCATTCTCTGGCTAAGCTATTGGTCAAGGCAAATTTTGTACACTGACTTCTGGGTAATCTGCAATTTTGCCATATTTTCCAAATAGACAGAAAGCTTACTTCCTTTGAAGCAAATTCAAAGTAGATGGTTAGTGGTAAAGCTGTAGTGAACGTTTTTAGTTGGGGGGCATTTCAGTTGTTGTTTATTGAGGGGGAAGGATGGGTTGGATATTGGGGTTTTTTTGTTTGTTTGTTTGTTTTATTTGGTTTTTTTTTGTTTTTGTTTTGTTGTTGGGGGTTTTTTGTTTTGTTTTGTTGGGGTTTTTTTGTTTGTTTGTTTTTAGTTTCTTTATGTAATCTATGACTTTGATAAGGCCACTTTTGGAAATATAATGGTTACCCAGCCTTTTTATGGCTTTAACAAACCCTTACTTCTGCCTTGTATTCTATACAATGTAGACTCTGTTTTCACCCAAGCAGTACTAAATTACAGATAAAGTTACAGCAAATTTGTTTTCTCAAAAAAGCAGTAAGGCTTAACATCCCATAAGTAATAACAGCCTTGCTTTTAATTCAGAAGTAGAACTGGAATAATTTTCCCTCAGAAAATGTGACAATGGAGCTGTTCTTGCAGGGCTCAATGGGGCATGGCTCAGTTTGCAGGTGCTCTGGTGGAGAGGCAAGAGGGTGCCTGACCTGGGTCAGAAGGCCAGGCTGTGATAGGTAACTCCAGACTGGTCCACCATTCATTGGATGAGGCTGATAGAGCTCTACACTCTAAACACGCAGAGAAGTAGGCTCCTGGGAATCAGTAATTTATAGAGATGTATCTTGCTCATACTGATAGAATCAAGGTAGCTAATAAAATCCTGAAGCACGCTTTGAGCAAAGCTGAATGGTCTTAAAAGGTTAAAATCCCATAAATCACACCCAAAGTGATTCTTTAATGTGAAAATAATACATTTTAAAGGCCTACCAGCACAGTAAAGTTATCTTCCAAATGCTTCAACTAATAGACTGTGATGAAGAAACAACTTTTGAAATGTGTTTCACTGGAGTTGTGTTTAAGAAGCTAATATTCAGTATTAAAAGCACTATTCAGATTGATGTGAAACTGTAATGCTATGAAGACAATGATATAACACAGAAACAAAGCTCAGACAAGGCATTAGTTACATCTACTGTAAAATAAATCACTCCAATACATTTCCATGTTTGCTTGCTACAATACTGTGATTCTACCACTAACTAATGAAAATCGAAAACATTTAAGGAATAAGCATTATGTGTTGTTAGTGTCGTCTTACACTGGTAATCACTGTCTTGGAAAAATTATCTTGTCTTTTATATACTATGATGTCCTTATTAACTCAGAATCCCTCTGCTAACACAGGTGCTTTAAGCAAGTAATAACTAATATGGCAGCAAATATTGAAAATACCTACTTTTAAATTTGAGTCATGTTAAAGGAATAAGTATCTGCTGGTATTACTTTTTTTACAAAATAACACAGCAAATAAAGTACTGTATACCAGAAAAAGTTACTCAGTCTTTCTTTTCTAAGAAAACCAGTCTTAAATAAGCATTAACGGGATCCCTTACAGTACTGATCACTCATCTTCAAAGGAATTAGCTGGGTTTAATTATTAAAAATACACTTTTCCTGGAAAATGGAGAATTTGTCATTTGAAGTAGAGATTGAAATATGTACACTTGTGCCTTCTGGTCTGAGATAAAGAAAAGATTTCTTCTCTGCCTTGCCAGTGAGCACCAGGAAGAAAAAGAGTGAGAACAGAATTATACAACTGACTTTATTAAGATGAGTAGTCCAAAAAAGAGTATCTCAAGCTAAACAGACACCATGGACTTGTATACTTAAAAACTGAGGAGAAATGTAAGGAAATACCAAAACCTAATTAATTTCTCTTGCATGAGAGAAAATACACTGTGCCTGAGCCTTAAACAAATAACATTTTTTTAAAAGTGCACTCAACTTCCAAAACCATTGTCCTTGTCACTTGTCACGGTTTAGGAATGATACTCCCCAATTTAGTACTCCCACTGAGACACTTCAAACCATGCACTGTTCGATTTCTCCTCCTCTCTTCCCACTCTCTCTCCTCCTGATGGAGAGGAGAACTGGAGACACAAAAGGTGAAGATCACAGGTTGAGATGGAAACAGCAATTAGGTAAGAAAACAAAGAGTAACAGCAACAATATTAATGACAGAGGGCACAAGCAGAGGTGAACGATGCACCTAAAAACAGCAATATTCAGCTTCTCCCTCCACCACACTACACGACCCAGAGGGGACTCCTTCTCCCTGGAAGATACTCCTTTCTCCTCACTTCCAGCGATGATATATGGTTGTATAGAATAACCTCTGGGTCCCCTAGTCATGTCCCCTCCTGACTACTGCAAAAATTGACCCTTTCCTGGCTGGACACAAGGGGACTATTAAAGAAGATATTTACCTTCAACTTAACATGTTTATCCCTTGAGTTATAATATAATAGAGACATACTGAGTTCAGAGAATCACAGATTTTAAGCTTGATTTTAATTATAGCTTTCCCAAGTATAGAGAGCCACTTCCTGTAGTGATGAACGTAAAATATATATTCTGTATATCAAAACAGAATTAATTTTATTCATTTTTGAGCATATTTCTTTGATACCTTTTTATTTTTTTAATGGGGTTAGGAAGTTTCTGTCTCCATTCATTTATGACCAGTATCTGCTTACAGAGGCCAGTCAATTAGAACTGGCACATCTAATCACAGCTACTATAGAAGTGTAGGGTGAAAATCATATCTGTTATTCAGACAGTGTTGCACACTAATTATCCAAGAAGTTCAAACTATATAATACATTTTTTAACAGATAACCTTGCAGTGCTAATAACAGCTGTGAGAGCAGTGGTCAATCTCAAATAAACAAGACTAATTTATGTCAAATTTTTCCTTTTGAAAATTAGTAGGTTCTTTGTAGAGTACTTGTATCTCTGGAAAGCAGTTGGATTTTTGTAATATCAAAGCTACAGTAATTGTGCAGATGTCATTCAAAGAAATGTACAAACTCGAAGATCTGCCATGTAGTTATAAGCCTATTAAGTATCAGCTGCAGCCATTTGACTCACAGTTATTAATTTTTTTCCCCTCTTTAGTAACAATTGTGGTCACAACATTAGTTATCTCAACTGGATGACTGTTAATACTTATTCTGGAATAAATACAATCTCCCAGTGAATCTAAAATAGGCCATGCTTCTAAATAATGCCTCCTTATTTATTGCTAAGTATTAAATAGATTTGGTGATATAAACATCTATTATTTTTCTTTTGAAATGTAAATAAGCTAAAAATAAAAAATAAA
Source organism: Scytalopus superciliaris (assembly GCA_013400415.1). NCBI lineage: Eukaryota > Metazoa > Chordata > Aves > Passeriformes > Rhinocryptidae > Scytalopus > Scytalopus superciliaris. Next base: position 65,784 of record VXBX01008491.1, read on the forward strand.
AAATGCTGCTTCTATCACATAAATGTCTAAGATGTTTACAGGCTTTTTACTTCAATATCAACTTAAAATCTCCTTTCCTGCTGAAGTTAAATCACTTATGCAAACACACTTGGTAAAAATTTAACATTCTGTCCACACTCTTTCACATATTAAAATACTATGTAGACAACATCTTTGAGGCAGTTTTTGCTCCTCTTTGTATTGTTATGATCAGTAAAAGAAGTTACTGTGCAAGATAGGTCATTGAAAACACACAGGCTTTACCAGTAATGTGGCTTTGTGGGACTCTCATATGCGTCATCACTAAAAGATGATGAAAAAGTAAGATACCTTATAAGCCAAACTATGTGCACTATTTAAGTAATGAAAGTTTAAATGGATAAGATTTCCTACAACTGTGAAAGAGCACCTCAGGATGATAGGGTACACAATTACCTTAGAACACCATTACTAAATAATTAACCAAAATCAGTATCGTTGATGTCTAAATTCCTTCAAGTGCAAAGTTTTTCATTCAGGACAGTTTTATGCACTCAGTAGGAAAGTGGAAGTACAAATACATGACGCAATGCAAGCCCTCTCTGGACACATTCATGATGGGTCCACTCTGCAAATTACACAGTAACACCAGGCAGTGGGGGACTGCCTTATATATGCCTTGGGTTATCAGAAACATACTCCAGAGTAATACTGCAACTCACACAAATTGACCACTCAGATTTCTAGTCATATCACTGCCTTAATAGGAAATCTAAAACTACTTTCAGAACCTTTTAGATAACTCTAAATACAGCAGAGTAACTAACTGTTTTTGTCAATTTCTACAATTTTTCATCAACCACATTTTTGCGGATCCTGAAATAGTTTCAGAATACTAAAATACCTATTTTCTAAGGAAAACAGGTGAGATGAATGGTCTGGTAGTGAATGGAAAAGTCCAAGACGTGGAATATCATTGTTCTATTCTGCTGTCTATTGCTTATTTCAGAAATCACTATGGAAGGAAAGTAATTTCCCACACTGCAGAGGTATTTTTGAGATTTAACACCGTAAGATTATGAGGAAACTCAGAATGGAGTCTAGTTAGGCACCTAAAATATAAATGCAGGTAAAATAAACACATAAGGGAGCAATTAAGTGCCTAAGGATAGAGCTGGTGCCATTTTAGACACCCTTGGGTGGGTACCCCAGTCACCTGAATGGTGATGGCAGAAATGACAGGGAAACTAAGATAGACACATGCGGGAACAGCAGCTGAGCAGCACACAGAATGCTTTAGATAACTGAAAATAGCACCAGGTCTGTGCCTGGGTAATGAATCTCTCTGTTAAACTGGCCAGCAAGTACGCATTCACTGTGTGAACAAAATCAAATGAAAGTTAATTTTAAAAAGAAAATAAAAGAAGCTTTTATGTATATAAATACTTCCCAGTCTTTCTTTTTATCAGATTTGCAAACACACAATGTGACAAACATGAAATATGGACTGCTGACACCAGTTTTTCCACAACAGCATCATTGCTCATTTGTTCATAGTTACGTAAAAGAGGGATTTTTTTAATCACGGCTGGTGTTAATAGGTTCTTTCAGTATGAATATTTAGTGGATCTCTATGGTCATATATATCAGGTTCCACTACTTACTGCTTTTCTTTCCTATCCCACCTTCTAAAATCTGGTACACTGTACAGCTAAGGATTGCAATAGGCTCAGATTCCACTGTAATTTTGCAGAGGTTCAACATCAGTTGTGCTGATCTATGGAAAATTAGGAAAGAGAAAACAGAACTTAGACAAGATTTCTTTTTGTCTGCTTTACTTTGGAAAAAAACTCAAGCAAACAAACAATCCAAACAAAACCCCACAGCAGTCTGGTCCAATTCTTTCTCTTTCCTGCTGCTGAAGATACAGCTGACAAAAAGCTAAAAGACTCTTGCACTTATATGCAATGTGCATCAGAAATGAATTTTGTACCTGGCCTTGCCACTGGCATGTCACTTTACCTCTGCAAATCTCTCCTCTGAAAACAGGCAGTTTTGACAGCAACAAAAAATTTTGGAAAGGCTTTTTTTTTAAATATAAGGTTTTTCAACTACTGTACCACTACTTACTCCAATTTCAAATTCTAGACAAGAGGTGGCAAAGAAAATCTGATGATACATTTCACACAGGTTTAGTAAAAAGCAATTTTAAGGTGTTTATATGTTATATTTTCAATAAGTCTATCAACACATTTTTAAATGTATCTGAAAATTCTGATTCTCCTACAATTACAATGTGAAAAAAGGAAAAATATGTAATAACTAGCACATGTCATTCCAGCTCCTGATGGTGTCATATCAAGTCTCTTCCAAAACATAATATTTGTCCTTCAGCTTTGAGTGAATGTTGTTTCCGAAATATACAGTAGTGATTATTTCTCATTTTAATAGGGAAAAGCTAAGCAAGTTGACAAAATTGCGTTATTGACTTATTTCCTGCTAGGAACCAGCTCTTTTCAATCCTTTTTCCTTTTCAATTAATTAGCACAACACCTCCACAACTAAATGGTGTATGTGCAAGGGAATGCACACTTGAACAAAAAGTCTAGGAACACTATTATGTCATTTTCACACATGAATTCTGTATTGTTAGATGACAAACGCAAGGTGAGTCAGACTTGACAAATTACTTGGATGCAGGGAAAGTAATTTTACCAATATTTGAAAGGCTAAGAAAGTATTTTCTGTGTGCATGCATATACACATACAGAAAGAATCAGAGCAATAGAACAGGACTAGGAGACCATGTTCATAGAAACCTTTAATTTGAGGACATATGTCTGTGATTGGATGAGGGTACTCTGCTTTCAAGTGAGAAAGAACATTTATTTTATGGGTAACAGTTAAGTGTTCAAGCAGGCAATTAAAGTACTTTACTGAGGCCATTTTGGGTTACCAAGCACTTTGGAGATTATATTCCCTCATATTTCACATTTAGTGTTCCTCTAAGTAAAATATGTGGTTCCTTTCATTTACTCAGTTGTGAATTGTACTTTAAAGGCAAGAGGACATTTTTGATAATGCACACTTTAAACTTTTCATTAAACTACCAAATTAAAATTCTACCTTTTTGTGCACTCCGACATTTTTGTCTGGCATTTTTATTAATTTTGCAACATACATAAATGTAGCTGAAATGTTAACTGATCAATACTTTGTCTCTCTCATGTAGCACTAGAGTAAAGCTCCCTAAGGACCACACAACACTACAGAAATTAAATGTGTATTTCATGCTAATGTTAAATATAGCAGCACCTATTGTATAATTAATGAAAAGGCTAGAAGAAATTCAAATGGACGCGTGGTAGCACAGTTTATCCACAATCACTGTTAAAGATTGAAGTTTGTAGCGTAAAATAATTCATTGACTCACATTGAAGAGTCTCCTTTTACTGGTAGCTCAGTTGCCCACATATGTAACTTACGGCTGTAAATCTGCATCAGAATGTTAAGCATAATTGTTTTTGTGATCTGCAAGAACAGAAATGTCTGGTCAAGAAGCTGATGGAAATTAGGCCCAGTTTAGCAGATATTTCAGTTCCCACAGTGGATTAATCTGAAGAAAAAAACATCTACTTTTGCATACTTATATGAAGTTCTTCTGCCTTACTAATTACTGAACTAAAACAAAAACCAAGTAAGTAACTCCTAAATACTCCTAAGGTCTATTTTAAACACACAAAATCATGTGAATTTATGGCAAAGGCTCTCTGTACATGTTCTATACTTTTCCATTGCATTTAGGTGCTTAAGAAGCATAAACACAGGTACATAACACGTTCTTGATCAGCCTCCAGGCATAATAGGGCTCTATGTGATACAATAACGCTGTTCTAAAATTGAAACATTAATGTTGTTGATATGCACTTCCTTTATTTAAAAGGAAATAAATATGAAAAAGCAGGAGAGAATATAAAATTTTCTAATTGTTCTAATCCAAAGTCATATACTAAGCAGATCAACCTGTGGTTCATGAGCTATTTATGAATATCTTTGAATACCTGGAAAATAACAGTAATATGTCACAGTTATATCAGCATGAAAATGTTAAAAAATTATGTGTTAGTAGCAATTTTTCTTCTGCTGTGAATTCCTGAAGCACAGAAAAAGAAATGGAGTGAAAACCTTAAGTCATTCAGACAACACCCCCAGTGAAGGTGATGAGTTTA
>VXBX01008494.1:2048-17071 GCA_013400415.1 Scytalopus superciliaris
TTCCGGTGAAAAGAAAAGGAAAAAAAAATTCACAAATGAAGTCAAAACCATAACACCTGTGACTTTAGTGCAGGTGAAGTTACTGCTTACTAAGAAAAGACTCTGCTTTTGCTTGTGGAAATTTTTTTGGTATGTTCAAGATCGGTACCAGAGGTGCATCCTCCCAGCCCTCACCTGTGCATTGATTGCAAACTGAGTGCATTGGAGCCCTTTTGCTCCAATTCAAACTGAGTGCATTGGAGCCCATGACTCCCTTACGTCCTCTATTCTATCACATTATTTCAGCATCTCAGGTCTCTGCCTTCTCCTTACTTACCAAGTTCCTAGTGTTGACTCAATTTCATTTCCATCAGCCATTTTATTCCTCTATTCCTGCATTTCACTGTCCCTTTGGCAAAAGACATATCTGCAGCTTTCACACTTGTTTTGCCAGGGGAGAAAGGTCAGCACAAAATACAGACACCAACTTTAAAGAATAAATGTATAAATTTACTATATTATAAAACAGCAAAGAATTACAAAAGAAGCAAATAATTGTAGAAGGATAAGCTTAGAAATGCACACAATCATTACTACAAAGAGTGTCTGTAGTGATTAAGAAAGATACATCACCAGTTCTCCTTTAATACATTATCATCATCCAGACCCACACATCAGCTGGGGAGTCCCAGTCACAGTGAAGAGTTAGGGAACCACTCCCAGTAACTGTAAATCCTATGCAGTGTGTCCTCTCATAGGTGAGGTCTCTGTCTTTGCTCTGAAAGGGTCCAGCTTTTATATTGTTAAACAAACAATTTTATATAACTTATTTACTGTGGAACATATCTGACTTTCTTGTCTCCTTGGTTTTCACCCAAAGCCTGACCAGGGCTTCAGAGGAAAATCAGGGAGTCAATTTGGACCATCTACTGTCAAACAAGGCCAGGCATCTTCTTCCATGGCCTTGACTAGTCTCTAAATAGAGAAAGATAGATACAGTCATATCTCATTAATGAACAGATATTAATGTTATCTAATAAGAAAATACCAATATATCTTACTAACAAGCATGCATGTTTACACAGATGTAGTCTTACATATTTTACTCAGGATTACACAGAATTTTGTCTACTAAGCAGATACATGGCTAAACATAATGTTAGGTTGGAAGGTTCATCTAGAGGTCATCTCTGGCTCAGGGCCTGTTGTTCAGGTCTCAGTGCTTCAGCACTATGAATCATCTTTAATTCACTAAAACACACAAAACTTAATAATTTGAAATTAGCTAGAGGCACTTGACACTTAAACCCATCCCATCCCACTGATAAATGAGGACCTTAATGATGTGCTCTACAAGGCAAAAAAGTCCTCCATTGAACAAAGAGAGAGATCCTTGGTGAAACTGCTTTCTTGGATGCCTCAAGAGACAGCATACCTCAGTTCTAAATTAGGAGCCTCCTACTGTGACAATTGAATTTTTTGCTGACTTTTAGTATCTCTCTGCCCTTTTAAGTATCTTTGATTGCTTCTGCTAGATATACAGGTTCATCAGATGAAGCACTTTTTTTTTTTCTATATTCTTTAGTCCTTGCAAACTAGTATAATAATACATGATAATTTGACCACATCCACAGCATCATATGTAGGATATACACTTCATTCCCCATTTTTCTTCTGTTCACATGATCTTATTTAACAAAGGCCGTGGATAGGCCACAAAAAATTCTGAAAGGAGTGTTTCATAATTTTTTGTGTGAACATTTAAAAGTTAAGTTTAGAATTCAGATTCTTATTACTTTTCTGTTTATGGACTACTTATGCTTCAGAAAGTGAGCTCCTATGCACTGCATAATAGTAAACCAGAAAATTGTCAGAATGACATACAGCACTCTCTATGATGTTACATTTATCACACCATCTTTAAATCATAAAACCAAATTAGAAGAGACAATCCCCCAGTTTTGCTAAAAAAAAAAACCTCAGAAGGTCATTCGATACCAAGATTAAAAGGCTTTGATTTTCAGAGTCAGAGATACATCTGTCTATGTAAAAAGTTGGGCTGAAATACACTGAAATTTATGTTCTCAAAAAGACACAAGATTTTAAATTGCATAGGTTTCATTGCCAGTACAAAATCTGGGAAGTGACCTAATTTCTGGCCTTGTGAAATGTTGATACTGAATCAATGTAGCAACATTATTAAGATGAGCAAAGTTCTTCTTTTGCCAAAATATAAAGATCATAAGATTATTACTATTTCAGTTAGGCGCTTGTTTATTGGACAGTTGTCATACAGAAAGTTTGCAGGTTTGAATAGTCCTGGATTAACTTACAGAGTTCTAAATATAAACATAAGGGTGTTTGTTTGTCTATTTTTTCTCATCTCATGATAAGATCTAAAAGAAAGTTTAGTCTCTAGAAAATACTTACACTTTTAGAGTTTGAGTATAGCACAGTGAAGCCTAAAAATTAAATGCTGATTCTTTTTTCTTTCAACATGGCTTCTAAGAAAATTCAGGCTTAATATGTAATAGAGAAGCTGTGCCTGATGGGTGAAATGAGGTGATGAGGCACTTTTTTTAATCCTAATAGGATTTGTTATTCCAAAAATCAGAAAGTGAAATGTTGCTAGTTTCATTCTTTTAACATCAGAAAATTTACATATACCCCAGTACAGGTAGGTAGGCAACAATTATTGTGGTATATTTATTACTGAGGTTTTAGGGAAAAAAGTGCCAAGTGGATGTGATTTTCCAGTCTTGTAATTTTTAGGGGTACTTCACTAGGATTTTGTTTTAGAATAATTGTAAATTATATTAATTTAATATATGCCTAGTGTAATAGTGCTATTTACTCACTTTTGGTTAAAAAGGGCAGTACAACTACAATGGAAAATCAGAATATTGTGGATTAAATTCTTTTTTCTGGTCCAACTGGGATCCTGGAACATAACATATCTCCCTCCCTTACTTACCTTGTCTATTTGCTATCAGCTACCAAAAAAAAAAAAGACCCTATTTACTAAATTTATCTTCCTGTATAATGCGAAAAATTACTGTAATGCCTTCTTTACGTTGTGCGATCATTATAATTGAATGAATTAGTGACAACAAATGTATTGGAAAGTCAAGAAAAGAATGAAGCAAAGTTCATATCAGAAGTTCACAAATGAATTATTCTTCCATGAAAACAGACTTCTGCAGTTTCTATCAAGTAGTGTTAAAATGAACTTACCATTTTTATTTCACCATTTCTTTACATCCTAAGCCATGACACACAATACTGCTGATTTATTAAAGATTGAATCTGCACATAATCTTTAAAAGAGCAGTTGCTAACAGTAACAGTGCAGTTTATTTTTATGGCAAATTCTGCCAGGCAATTTTTGTGGATTACTATAATTTCATTGCTTTCTACTTTATGATGTCTTTCAAAAGCTGAAAACACTCAACAGATTATTATAAGTCTATAAAATCACAATTTCCATTGAAGACATTTTTATTTTAAATGGAAATAGATCAAAAATCACATGCAGAACATTTCAGAGTTAAATCACAGAATCACAGAACAGGTCAGGTCACAGTGCTCTTCCTAGTGCACCCCAGGATACCATTGGTTGTCCTGGCCACAACGGCACACTGCTGGCCCATGGACAGCTTGTTGTCCACCAGGACAGAATAGTCCACCTGTTTCGCAGAGCTCTTTTTCAGCAGGTCAGCCCCCAGATTGTGCTGCTGCATGGGGTTATTCTTCTCCCAGTGGAGGATCCTGTATTTGCCTTTGTTGAATTTCAGAAGGTTCTTCTCTGACCATCTCTCTAACCTGTTGAGGTCCATCTGAAGGGCAGCACAGCCTTCTGGGGTATTGGCCACTCCTCTGAGCTCTGGGTCATCTATGCCCTTGCTGTGTCCTTGACAAAGAAGCTAAACAAGATTAGACCCAGAGCAAACCCCTGGATAACACCACTAGCTACAGGCCTCCAAAGTAGATTCAGTGTGACTGATCACAACGCTCTGGCCTCTCATTAAGCCAATTCTCAATCCTTCTCTCTGTCCATTCATTCAGCCTGCTTTTCTTGATTTTGCTTATGAAGGTGTTATAGACAACACTGTCAAAAGCCTTATTGATGTCCAGGTAGACAATAACTGCTGCTTTCCCCTCATCTACAGTTATCCCATTGTACCAAGGCAATCAGGCTGGTCAAGTGTGATTTCCCTTTGGTGAATCCGTGCTGACTATTCCTCATCTTTCACGGTCTTATAGATGAACTCCAGGACAAGCTTCATCATCATCACCTTTCCAAGGATTGAGGTGAGGCTGACTGGCCAGTAGTTCCCTGGGTCCTTCTCCTTGCCCTTTTTGAAGACTGTGTTGACATTTGCTGCCTTCTGTGATGCAAGCATATGTCATTAGTAGCTCTTTATTTGGTTAATTCATTTCAGAACACTATCCAGAGCTATTTGCCCACCTTCTGTGTGTAAATGGGTCCAGACTAAACAATGAACCTATGGACTTTGAATTTCAAGAAAGAATTGATTTTGGATCCTACTGCATTCTCTCACAAAATTTGTCCCTTCTGAGGAGCTAAGCTAATGTGAGGTAGTTAAAGAAACTTACATTATTAAACATATGCTCTTCTCTTCTATGGTGTAGCCTTTTCTAGCTCAGAACCATCAAATTTTCTGTGGTTGCAAATAACCTGTATTTTGTAGGGTGTCTTTGGGAAAAGTCAAGCCTTTTGGAGGTGGTGAGCACTGCTTTGCAGAAAAATATCCACAGATTCCAGGAACAGAACCCATGTTACTATTACCATGGGTTTTTTTGGTGGGGTTAATAGGTGAAAGCTCTGTATACCACCAACCTAGATAACTTCTCCAAGCTCAATAAAAAGACCTAAATATTCAGAATTATATGCTTCTTGTAGTCTGCAACAAAATATGCTCTTTTTTGTGATTGTCTGTCATATTCCATAGCACACAAACTAGTAGACAGGGAAGACAATTTCATATATGATACTGTATATTGCTCTGAATTTGCTTAAGGAGAATACTGCATTCTTAAAAGAGAAAAAATGAGTTCCATATTTTGAAAAAAATAACAATTTGCAGCTTTGGAGATATTTCAGCAGGTACATAGACTTAACAAAAATATGAAATTTGAAATTATTGTTTCTGGAAAAAGAAATACAGCAGAAGTTTCCATTAAGTACAGCTGCCTTGCAGATTTAAAGTAATAGCTGGGTTAGTGGGTATTATCTGTTTCTTTCATTTTTGCCAGGTAAAAAACCTCAAGGTTATGCAGGAACCTCAAAGGGAAAAGTTAATCCTCAGTCAGTAACAGGTTTGTAAGAATGTTCAGCTGCCCTCACATCTAAAGATGTTGCTGATGAGACACAATATTCTTTTATTACTGAACAATGTGTTTATCTTTTTCCATTGTGCAGTTCTGAAATGCACATCAGAAGCATCTGTTCCTACAGACAATTGTCCCCCAAAAGACATCCTACATATTTTAGATTTTTCTCCTTTTTTTAAAAAAAGTTAAATTGCTATTCATTCACACCATAGTATCTTGCTTATTAAAACTACATGCAGTTTATGTTGGATGTACATGTTTTGCATTATTGTATGACCTTTCAGTAAAAAAAGTATGAAACTTTAAAAACAACATGCCATTACAGAGTTAATGCTTTAAAAACCATAAAATTTCCTGAAACTTCCTTTTTGTTACTGAATTAATAGTTTTTATATAAATATTTCTTAATTAATATACTATCATGCAGAAAGTAAAGTCATACAATAGATATAGAATTTAAGAACTATGATCTAAAGTTTATCCAGAGAGAAGCAAGTTATTAAAAACAAATAATTGTAGAAATATGAACAGCTTATGCGTATATACACAATTCTTTACACGAATGTGTGTGTTATCCAGTCTAGTATCTGAAGAAATTCAGTATTTTAAAGACACACTGTATTCTCTTTGAAAACTATGATTATTAATTTTTTTGAGAGTGAAAATTTGTCACTCCTGATTCTGTTCTGCTTCCACAAATTTATTCAAGTGAAGTGTCACCTCAGTTCTGAGAGACATGCTCAGCCTTCACCTCCACTGTCTATGTGTGCAACCAACTGTCATGGAGACTCATGATTCGAGACAAATAATTAGCCAAACAAAATATCTTTTACAAAACCAGTTAAATCTTCATCAACATTAGCTGATTACATGTCTGGCATGTCAAATGGAACTGCCACTATACAGCTGACTAAAGAATTCTTAACCTTTAGAAGGGTAACCTGGAATATACAATCACTCTCTCAAGAAGGCAAGGGCTCTCAGGCTTGAGGAGTCCCCTTGGGTAGCCTCCGGACCTGAGGGGAGAGTTCCCAACTGCAGATCCACTGCTGAAAGGAGGACTGACCCAAGAGGCCCTCTGGTGGGACTGCCCCTAGCTGAATCTAATCTGTGGTCAGTACAGTCATGTCATTGCCTGGAGGTGGGGGTCTGACCTTCTGCCCTTCTACAGTCACCATGCAGATGTGATGGGCCAGTTAGTGCTAATGACTGAGGGCAACATTAGATAACTCTGGTCAGTCATGTTTCAGCAGCTGGAGGGCCTCAACCCCAGCTAGAGCAGTGTGATAGCTGCACTTGACCCTTTTAACCAAACTAGCAATAGTTTGATACAGGCTTCAAAGAAGGTAAAACTTGAGCCATAGATGGGACAAGATCCTCCCCAGGAAACCCACAAAGGGGCAGAGTGACCCAGTAAATATTGGTGCATATGAATTTGGAACACTGATCCTACAATTAACACATGAATTGTTTGTGATTTCTCCAAGGTTCGTTTGTCAAGAAACAAAGAAAGTAGTGGTTATGAGGGGTCTCACGCACGCTTTTCCCATTGCAGGCATTTTGACTATGAGCCAACCACTTTATCCTATTAAAATGACAACCCCAGTGAACATTCTTTGAGCTCTCCTTCCTAGGCAGCATGGCTGCATTGCAGTGATCTCCCCTTGAGCTGGAACACTTCTCAAGATTGCTCTTCAAGACTGAGAGACTCTCTACTAACAACAGGTCTGTGGATGTGTTCAGTTTGAGTTCTTTCCGAAAACATGACCTGACAACATTCCAGTGACTCTTCTCTTGAGCTAGCATGTCTCTCAAGGTTTGAGATTCCTTGCCTGAGACTGAGATATCCTTTCTTACCCAAGGTGGACAGAACTCTTGATTTGGAACACTCAGTAAGTGACTAACAACATGCCAAATTAATATTAATAAAATCCATGTAGTTGATTCCTTTAGAAAGAGACTATGAGACCAAGACTGGACCTAGCTGCATCTAAGCTCTATTTAGGAAGCAACGGGTCTAGTATGAAACTCATAACTCATTGGGATTCTTTGAGTTACACTAAAGTGCCCATTCAAGACAGGTATGTATACACACCACACCAACATAGTGCTTTATAAAAATAATTCTAGACAAAAGAACATATTAAACTTTCCTTCAGAGCAAGAATGAAAACATACACTAATATATTTGCTTGTTTACTTTTCTTGTTTTTTCCCCTCTATATTTAGAAAAAATGTTGACTTTCAAAAGTCCCTAGTCTAAATGCTTAAAAAGTCAATCTATAGACATAGGTCATGTGCAAAAATAGGCATGCCAAAACAACTACAAAGACTCAGGGATCCTTTGCAGCAACAGAGCCATACACAGTGTATGTGAATTGAAGACAGGGTGCCAAGAGACACTGAAGGCAGCAAAATTACCTAAATTACAGCATCTGAACAGTCCCTCAGTCTGAACAGTCAGATAGAGTCCCATCCACCTGAAGAGATGTTTTAGACTCTTGAAATGCAACTTCAGGTGATTTTAACAGTGGACATAGGTGAAATTTGTGCTTTTAATTGACCTTTATGGCAGAAATGAGAGTGAAAAAACCCAACAAAACCAAAACAAACTCTATTTTTCAAACCATAAGAAAGAAAGATATCAATGTGTACTTGATGCCAGGTTAAACCATGGCCTGTTCATGTATAATTCTGTGTGTATCCAGCCCTTCAAAAAGGCTATGGTTCAGTCTAATGTTGGGGGGTTTTGTGCTTCTCTGGCAGTGAATGGATGGCATTCACTTCACATTTTAACTGCTTGAGTCTGAAACTAAACATACTCACCCAGTCTCTTGCATATGTATTCCACTATACACCCAAACCTTTCTTTTTATAAGCAAACATAAATAACACACAAACCCACCTGATCCATTACTTGAGGGAAAAATCTGTCAAGGATGACATTGCTTAAACCAGAGACAAAAGGTGCTGTTCAGGCTGTTCAGTTTGACAGCCATTGCAAATTCGATGGTTCCCTTAGACTTGAAGTACAAGCATCAGAACTTACAATTAGAGTAATTTAGATTGCTACTGACAGTTGAAAGACCCTTCTCAGTAGAACCACTCTGACAGCTTAGCAAATACATGTTCTTTACAGAGGACATGTAAACTCTTCAAGTTTGAATCCTTCATCAGCTTCCATCTGTGCAGATGTACACAGGTACAGAAGAGGATTCCAGGAAAAAAACACTGCTGAATCAATGGAAACAAACTCTGATCAGACTGCAGAAAGATCAGTCAATCATGGCTGATGTCCTCCAACTCTTTTCTTTCATGTCCAAACCATGGTTGAAAACCAAATTGTGTCCACTGACTGATTTAATCCAGAAGATGTCTGTGACAGTGTGATTGGGACAGTGTTCAGTCCCCTCAAGTCCTCATGCACATTTAATCTAGGGCAAATATAGAGATAGAATATAGACAGTCTCTTTCCAAAGAAAATGAAGACTTAGTCATTTGCTATGAGAATCTGTAGTTAATTTGCATACACCATTTGTCCTCTGGCTTACCACCAACATTTGCACCCTGAATAAATCAATTTTTAAATTAGAGATATTTTCATATAAAATTTAATTTTCATGACCAGTACCATGGCTTTCCCACTTCATACTGTAGGCAGGTGTCATTTAGAGAGTGGAAAGGCTGCCAAAATACCACCAGCCTGATCCTGGCAAGTCATGGCTAATTGTAAGCACTAATAAATAATTGAACAGCAGTTGAGCAATTCAATTATTGAGTGATGAGTTCAGTTGACACAGCCTTGCATGCTGATAGTAGTTCCCCAGAGCTGCAGTAGACATGGCTGGTTGGAGACTGACTTCTAGACTCATTTACCAATTTTTCCATGCTTTTCATTAAACAGGCTACAAATCACTTCAGAGCAGGGCCACCAAGGTAGAGAAAGGCCAGAGCATCTGACCCAGGAATATGTTAGGGAGAGATTATTTAGTCAAGAAGTTCATTGCAAAATCTGGTCACAATAAAATCAATCAAATTGACATCTGAGTGAGAATAGAAGAGAGCACTGTTGAGAATGTGCATTGAAGAGATCTCCAAAATGTCCTGTGAAATGCAGACTGAGAAAATCCCAAGCCCTAGTTAGTATAGTGTCTAACATCTTAATAGTGGAAAAATTATGAGATACTTTAATTGAGAGCCTGATATAAATGGAAACACTAGTTATAAAGGCGCCTTAGGCATAACTGGGGTAAATTTGTAGGGTTCACAATCTCAGATTCATTTATCTGAGCATGTCTCCTAGGTATCCGTGCTTCCTTTGTTTTTTGAAGTGCAGTTTGTCTTCTCAATGGCAGAAAGTTCCTTGAATCTGCAAGGTAAAACCATTGGATTCTCCTCTGTGAAGACATTTTACTGTAGGGTTCTTGCATGTGGAATCTCCTTTATTCATTGTAGTTCCTTTTATTCAAATTTACTTTTATTTTCTTAATTTCTGAGGGGGTTTTTCTTGGTTTGTGTTTTTTTGTTTGGTTGGTTTTTGTTTTGTTTTGTTTTGTTTTTGTTTGTTTTGGGTTTTGTTTTTTTTTTTGCACTGGGACATATCTCCCCCTGTACAATAGAAATAATGAAATTAATTAGTTTTATAAGTGGGTATTCTATAAAAAGTATGAAAAACTTGCCTTGAGAAATATTTTTTTGGTCAGTAAAGATTTTCATGAAACACACAAAGTTTTTTGTCTTACTGGCTTGTTGTCATTGAATTGAAGGTTATATATTCAAAATGGGCCACTCTTCTGAAAATTTTATGTGATGAACTCTGAATGCAGAGATTTTTACACATTTGAGTCACTATCTTTCATGTAGGAACATTTTCCTAGTGTAAACAGAGTTTATTCTCACACGTATCAGTTCACACAAGGGCTGCACATGCAAAAAGATGGAAATAAATGCTACAAAGAGCGAGTTGCTGCATCTGTCACTGCAGACTCAAGGCCCTGATTTGGCAAAATAAAGAGCCCACAATTAATTAAGGCATTTCTAAATGCCACTGTGTTTCTACTGAGACCTCCCCGATTACCTGAGTAAAAGCTACAAATGCACACAGGTATCTCCAAAGTACCAAGCAGTGGAAGGATTTAGGAGAATTCATTTTCAAAAGTTGTGATCACTTAATGGCTCTCGGTACAAAGTTGCACAAAGCCTAAGAAAAACCCATACCCTGTTCTTCTTATAGCTTTTATCACACTGGAAAAATAAATTTTGAAATATTTTATATATAAGAACATAGTTCAAAAAAACAGAAAAAGTATTCTGAAATACAGAGTGTATTTTAGAATTTTTGAGTTACTTTCCCAGATAACAATGTTTAACAATACTGAAACAATATCTTTATGAACTCCTTATTTGTTTATCAGTCTGTGGAATTCACTTTCATGCAAAAAGGTTTCTATAAATACAGGAAAATGCTTTAGAAATCTTAGTTATTTCTGTTAGACATATAAACTCCACCTTATAATGGTACCACTGAAAATGAGAGACAATAGGGAGATTACTGAAACTAAGAATATATTACAGATTTTAAAATAACTATATGTGTGTATACACATGATGTAAAAAGATAAGCCTAGTAGAAATAATCTTACAGAGTCTGAGACCAAAGTAATTAGTCTTGAGTGGGATAAGCAAGCAGAGAATAGAAAATTGCCAAGGTCTTCCTAGCTGTTCCCAACATGAGGACACATAAAAGTTAAACTTCAAAGCTCCCATTACCCTGTTGTTGCAATATCTACTTAGAGAGCTGCCCTTTTATGTTGGTTTTTGGTTGGTTGTTTCATTTGTTTGAGAGTTTTCTTCGTTTGGATTTTTGTGGCTTTGGGGTTTTTTTGTTTTGTTGTTTGGATTTTGGGGTTTTTTTTACTGATAAATTTAGAGATCTTTAACATTTGTCTTCACAAAGTGACCTTGAAATAAAAGATTCTTCCATAAAAATCAAAGGAAATTTTTTATTGAATATTGCTCAGGTTATGCATGTCATTGAAGGGAAGCAAGTAGTCTGGAGACATCTTGTTACATACTTGTTTTGTCCACAGCCTGGAAGGTGTAACAGTACCAAAACCATGGCTGCAGAGAATACAGTCTCTAAAACAGAGTAAGGTAAATTTAGTATAGCTGATCCTTAAAGATCCTGGGGATACACAAACAGCCCAAATGTAACTTTGAGTGTTCTACAGTCACCTGTGGCTGTCAGTATAGTTGAACAACCCCTAGCAGGAGGTCTGCTACAAGATATTTGCAAGAAGGAACAAGAAAGGAAAAAAATTATGATCTGACATGGTGTCCTTGAAACAGATCAATAGGAGGCAGGATAGAGGCATGGCCAACTTTTGGGTCATAGTTTTATGTTACAGTGATAATATTTGATCATTGATTTTGATATATATATACTGCTAAAAAATTATCCCCCCTGTAGGTCAATTCTTATGTAAATAGCCAATACTATAGATCCCTATTTAATGTAATTTTTGCATCAATCATAGAATCATAGTGTGGTTTGTGTTGGAAGGGACCTTAAAAAATCACGTGGTCCCAACCCCTGCCCCTGCTCCAACCATGGGCAGGGACACATTCCACTAGACAAAAAAGTTCCATCCAATCTGGCCTTGAACAATTTCAGGGATGGTTAATCCAAAACTCTGTGCCAGTGTCTCATCACCCGCACAATAACCTGCCTTAGGATCCTCTACGCAAACTCAGAATACATCTCTGAATAAATGCATTTGGAGTTTTTCATCTTATGTAATTTTAACATATATGAAAATAGAATTACCTTCCTTGTCTCAATTTAGGAAAAAACAGCCATGTCTCTAAGACTCATCACTTTTTTGTAGACCACAAGGAGATGCAATTGATCTTTTTCCTTTTCCCTTTTTTTTTTTTTTTTAATTTTCACTTCCACATTTTAATGGCAATTTAATGTCCCATGAACTTCGATGTTTTCCTTTGGCATTTCTTTTTTGTCCTTAAATGAAAACAGTGCGCAGTCAATATTCCTTTTTTTTTTTTTGCTCTTTTGCGAAAATAAATGTGACCTGTTCTTTGGATAGCACAGCTATGTTATTTTCCCATCAGTGGTCCTGTTTCCTTGTTAACACCACATCCCATGTCCTGTTTGTTATGATGTAGGAAGAAAAACAGATCATAAGAAAACCTCCAAACTGTCATGATACTGGGATCATTTTTACTTGTAGAAGATGTGAAAGTTCCATTTTACTGGATTAGTAGACATCAAGGATGAAGTTCAGGAGATATTTCCACACTCTGAGAAGAGCATACTAGTTCAGTGTGAAGAGCATTTCTGACTGCCAGTTCTGTTGAAGTTATTGATAAAAATCTGCCATTCATATTTTAGATCATTTGTCAGACATTTATCTCTCCGACAAAAGAAAATTAAAAAGATTTTAAAAAAAACCCTTTTATTTGATCTTGGTAATGTTTATCATCTGCGTTATTCCAATGCAGTCAACTACTACTCTGATTTAGCACATTTGAACAGTACTTGTACGTAAAAATCTTGTTGTAACATGCCAGACAAAATCAGTCATATTCTACTTAATTGTATTTCTGTAACTCATCCTATATAGTAGGAGTAACATAAACTTATCTTATTCCCGAATTTTGTGTAACATACATGATGCTATAGACATGGAAAAGTTAAGGCCAAAATATAATGTCCCAAAATATTTGTTGCTCATAGCAACACCAATTGAGTTGAAGACTTTACAGACTTTGTAATCATGTCAGATCATGTGCTATTACTGACAGTCAGCTTTTCATGTTGATACACAGTTTTTATTTATTCAGCTTTTTTTGTGCTGACTGCTAGGAATCTCGTCTGTTAAACTCACTTCCTATTTCTTCTCCCTGGCAAAGTTGCCTCCTTTCAGTTACCTAGTCCTCATGATTCAGCAATTACTTGTTATTTTGCTCATGTTTTTCTGTAGGTGGGAAACCTGAAGACAGAAGCACTACCACTACAAAGACATTCCTTGGGCATTTCTACAAAAGCTGCATGGGTGTGCTGTTCCCCTTAGAATTTAAGTAACTATTCCTCTGCTCACATTGTCTCTTGCTTCTTTTGGTCAGCACTTTAACCTGTTCTTCCTTTAAAAGACACCATAACAAGACTGACCTGGCTGGGATGGTAATATCTTTGCCCCAAAGCTCCCTTAAACAGTGCCTTAGCTACTGGGTTTCTTTATATCAGTATTCAGGTCACATTACTCAGTTTCAACTCACACCTCTCCCCACATTTGGAGGGTGATGTCTTTCATTGTTTCAGCTATCTGTTCTCACAACTGAGCTTTATTGTTTCTTCTGTTTGTTCTGTGTGAAAAGACATGATTTCATTACCCTGTGACTTTTCACTCAGCTTTTCTAGACAATAAAACTGCATTCGTTTTTGTTCCTTGCATATGTCATAACTTGCTTGTTAGTGACCTTCCTGAGGTTAATAGACTATACTAATTTGCCCTTCTGTTATGGAAACAAATTTATAGTATCCTGCTATTTTCAAATTTTGTGTGTTGGTTTATAAAAAACGTAAGTAAGGCTGGTCACATTTTTCATTTTCTTATCCTCAAAAGGCAAAAATGTATTTAGAGGAAACAAAAATTCTTAATTGTATTTTAAGTAGTATATTGCAATCCTGGACATAACAAAAATTTCATCATTTATCATGGGACAAGAACTGCAATCCTAGCCCTTTTGGTGTAACATTTTGCTCCTTGTGTCTCTATGATAAGTGATTGTCCAAAGACTTTTCTTACGGATACCCTTTATTTATTCTGCTTCTGTGGACAAATACTGGACCCATCCTAATTACCTGCCCTTGTATGAAGGGTTGAGCAGATTAATCTGTTTTAAAAAAGTCAGTGCAAGCCTTGAGTACTCCCTAACAGCAACAACTGCTAGTAATCATTCCAGTGATCACTTTGTCCTGCAAAGAAAAGACATCTTACCAGCTCTGTGCTCATTTACTACCCAAAAAAATAAAATTAGCATGTTTTACAAGAAGCTGAAGATGAGTTTACGCTTATACTCAATATCTCAGCTTCGAAACCACTGGATCACTACAACAAAAGAGAACTTCTGCTGCTTTTTTTCAGTTTTTTGCTTGCAGTTCCCCCACTCAAAAGTGAACACCAAAACCAACACTTTCAGTGATACACACAGCACATCCTGCACAGCAAACTATTTGAGACGTAATGCTCACTTGATGTCATTTCAGTGAGGGCCCCTTCTTGCATAGAGCTGGGAGCTGCAATTAGCAGGGGAGGTACCTCTTCAGCTGCTGGTCCTTCCCATGATTGTTTATGCAGGCATGTTCTGTGCAAAGCATCAGGGAAGTAAGTAGTAGTTTTAGCCCTAGAATCGTCCTTGCATTTACAATGTGAACATTTTTCAACTGGTTCAAATAGATACTAATTTTTGCTTCTCATTTAATATTTAATGAGTGAGTGACAATCAGTTCTTTAAAAGGCAATAACAAACTAGATAGATTATCCAGCTCACTAAAAGTTCAGTTATTGAGGTTAAGTCATTCTGAAGTATGAGTTTAATGTTTAGAAATAAGTCCTTCTGTGTCACATATTTAAAAAAAAAAAAAAAAAAAAAAAGAGGAGAAAAATGGG
>VXBX01008502.1:238-14932 GCA_013400415.1 Scytalopus superciliaris
GCCACCTTTTCTAGGCCCCTCTCCATGTGGAGCAAGCAGTGCTCTCCTTGAAAAGGCTGCTTGGTCATTCAGGGTGTTGCCAAACAAGACTGTCATCTCCGGGGTCAGCCTGGAGCGACCAATGTCCTGACTCTCTTGCCTGCATTGTTGGGGCTGCGGCTCCCAGGGCACCTTCTCACCTCCTGTTTCATCCCTTGCCTGTCGCTGCAGGGCTTGGCAAATGTGGGTGTTGCCTTTGAGCCTGCACAGTGGATTTTTTAGGTGAGGCACAGTGTGGGTGGGACTGGTCCCACCCTTTACTCCTGAGGTTCATCTGCCAGGGTCGAGCGAGCTTGGACAGTGACAGCGAAGTCCTCAGGACGTAGGTTTAGTCAGAGTATCCTTCTCTTAGATGGATGGCCTTACAGGGCTAAGCGAGCTCCATCTGCCTGGGTTTGGAGTTAGAGTTGTCCTTCTCCTAGGATGGTTGCCGGGAGCCTGGCGAGCCCATCCTGCCCGTGGACACACTTTGTCTGACCCTTCAGTCGAGACCTGACTAGCAAGGGAGACCCTACAGAGGCACAAACCACTGCCAGCAGCATAGCTTGCAACCTCATAAGGGCACGGAAGCTTCTGCCCCGTGACAAGGAGGTGTTCATGGAGAAGACCTTGCTGGTTACCTCCAAACTAAGGATTACCATATGAGTGCATGAAAATTCTTCAGTCTTCTTTTTATTCTCTTGAGGCTGTGTCAATCCCACCACAGCCCTTCTGGGTCTCAGACCCTCCACAAATTTAGCCATTGCTTCAGCCCTGGATCAATCCAGAAACTGGACTCCAGCCCTCTTCTAATGACCATAGTGCAGAAATATCTTGCCTTGGACAGCAGTAGGAATGTTACTTTAAACTCTTCCCCTCCCACAGGTGGTATGTAATTAGATTTAACTTACACCATTGTCTTTGTGAACTGCTCATGTACATAATCTTGTGATTAAATGTATGCAGACCAGGGCCAGAGAACTGTTTATGATGCTTCTTGTGCCTAAGAAAGACTAATTTTAAGTTAAAGGAGCACTGTGTCCAGCATTAACACAGGAAAGATAGGGTCACTGCATGGTTTAGTACTCTTTTCACCTGAAGTTACCAATACCATCACGTTATCATTCTGATCTGAACTTCCTGCAAGGAATCTTTCCTGACCTCCAGAAGCTCCTATTCAGCTGTACTGTTACCCTTTAGACCAGTCACTTCCTTCAGCCACATAATTCTCCTCCACACATGGAGGCCTTCTCACCAATCAGACTACTCATCCATAAGAAGTGCTAGGCTCTGTACAGGCTTCAGATCAGGACACCACAGTGCTGCAAAACCTGTACAACTATCTGACAGTTTGGACAAAACTTTGTGGTAGTTTTTTCAGTGGAAGAGAGATCCAATGAATCTTTCCAAAGGGATTTGTTCCTCATCCCTCCTAGTAAGATGCTTACTACTGTGTAGGCTGCACAAAGCATGTTGCTGAGGCAACTTGCTCTTCCCAGCTGAGACCTCAGTGTTTAATCACAATATAGAACAAGCCCCAATACACACCGGCTGCTACTACAGTTTGTAATTGCAGGCAAAACACAGAGCCCAGTCACTGCAACATTGTGTTTAGTTTGCCTTTTCCCTGAAGTGTCCCTCCTTCTCTCTCATGTCACATTTTTACCTTCAAGCAAAAGTGCTAAGTACATTTAATACTGGCAATTCACTGGGATAATATTTTTGAAATAAATCAGATTTTTCTGCTGTTACAGCCCTTTTATCTCATCTCCCTCCCTCTGGCAACTGCAAGTGGAAAGCCGATACCCCGGAGTGGTTTTCCTGCAACAGAGCTTGGTGCCAGCCATTGTTCTGGCATGTCCCTGCAGCGCACACTTGGCCAACAGAGTCCACACTCAGTGCTTCTGAAAGTTCTCTTTCCCTCCACAGTGACCACTCTGAAAAACCACCCTCTTACCACACTCATCAACCCCCCCAAGAGCTTCCTGCTACTGCCACAGCAGTCTAATGAGAAAGTCAAAGATAACAACCTCCCAGCAAACCACTGAACCTACACACCAGCATCTCCAGTGTGTAGCTCTTTCCAGCTTCTCTTCTCCTCTTTAACTTCTGTTGGAAAATCTTGGCAATTTTGCTTTTGCTGTGGGGATGTTTGTACCTTTTGGTCAAAATCTGGTCTCATCTAAACAAATGTAGCATGAAAGGAAAATAAAAGTCAGACTGGGGAACCCAGCTATGCTCTTTGCCTGCTGCTCTGGAGAGCCTCAAAAGCATGGCTCCTTCTGTGGGGTGGGGATTAACACCTGCGTGATCCTTTAGTTTTCATAAAGAGGGGAAAATATTCTCCCATTTTGGATCTCTTGCAAGGCTCATTCCTAAATCATGGCCTACAAGCTTGCTTCAGACCAAGGGAAAACAAAAGAAAGAAAACAAACATGCCTTAACCCCAAGAACAATGTGGATAGCACGGAGCACTACCCTGGAAAGGCATCACCACCTGAACTGCAGTGGCCTGAGTCCACCACCTGACACTGCCTTTGGTCATTGGCCAGGCCTGTGGCAGAGGTGACTGGACACTGTGTCTTTACTGGGGACAGTGGGACAGAAGCTTCTCAGTGTGCCAACCCTGACAGTATCTGCCATTTCTCTAAAACTACCTGGACTCGAAGGTTCAGAAACCAAGCTAAGGAAAAGAATAACCCCATCTGCAGTATCAGTTACAGTAAACAACTTCAAGATTAAAAATTTTAAAAATGTGGTGTGTTGACCCTGGCTGGGGGGAGGGTCAGGTGCCCACAGAAACTGCTCTGTCAGTCCACTCCTTAGCTGGTCAGAGGAAAGAAAATACAGCAAAAGGCTCATGAGTGGAGATTAAGACAGCGTGAGATCACCCACCCATTACTGTCATAGGTAGACAGACTTGACTTGGGGAAATTAATTTATTATGAATCAAAGCAGAGTAGGACAATGTGAAATAAAAACCAATCTTAAAACTTTCCCTACACCTTAATACCTTCTTCCCTGGCTGAACTTTAGTCCTGATTTTCTCTCCCTCCTCCTCTCAGTGGCACAGGGGCACAGAGAATGGGGGTTGTGGTCAGTTCATGGCACTTTTGCTTCTGCTGTGCCTTTCTCTGCAGTGGGAGGCCTCCTCACACTGCCCCAGTTCCAGCAGGGGCTCCTCCAGGGGCTGCAGGTGGTTCTCTGCTCCCCCATAGCCCTCCATAGGCTGCAGGAAACCTCAGCTCCAGTGCCTGGAGCACTTCCTGCCCTTCTTACACTGCCCTGGGCATCTGCAGAGATGTTTCTCTAACTCACTCCTCTCTCTGGAGAGGGGGGTAACTCCCCCTGTTACCCCAGAGGTGCTACCCTGATGGGCTCAGCCTTGGCCAGCAACACACCTGCCTTGGAGCCAACTGGCATAGGCTTCATGGGACAGAGAAGCTGTAGCCCCCCCACTAGCAAAACCTTGTCACACAAACAAAATACAAAAATTAAAACCGAGACTGCTACACAACCTTTGTGGGTTAAGCCTGGGTTGAAAGGAAGAAAGGAATGCAAGTTCTGACTCACATTTTAGATCAAAAACAAACCAAAACACAACACTCACAGGACCATCACAAGAATGTTTTGTGTTCAAGAAGAAGGGTTTCTAGGGTATTTTTCTTACGGCTCCCACGAAACAAGACTGTAGGAGAAACCAAAGGCATTTACCATCACATACAGTCCACACACCACACATAGATCATGGACCATCTCCTGATGGCCTAAATCAAAGCATCTTCTTCACCTAAACACCACAGCATTTCACCTAATGCCAGACTGAAAACCTTTTATGATTCTTATGTTTCAAATGATTTTATAAAATTTTCTCTAATTTATCCCATTTTCAAATGGGGGAAAAAATCCATCAAAAGGTATATCTCTCTTCATATATTTTTACAGTACAACAATCAAAACATTAATTAAGACCAAACTTCCATGAATTTACTGTTTCATCTGTATAGGTGCACTTTTGTGCTCATTACCTGCCTTATAACTTCCTGTTTTCATTATGTCTTTCTTCTTCCTTACAGATACCCTAAAAGACTATATGCCCTTTAGGATATCCCTAAAGAGATACAGATGATGTACCGCAGATGGTGACTAATAGCACAGCAAGACCAAAACTCAAACCCAGATATCTGGACCAACATTTTGAATTTCCAGTTAAACTCACCTTAATCAGCATGCAACAAGCAGTAGGATTTTTACTACCAAGATTTAAAACAAGAGAGGTTCATGTTGTGTCTCAAGTTGATCTATATATAAATAATACTTTATTTACTTTAGAAAATGGGTATTTTACTGTATTTCAGCACTGGAAGGGGTGATGCAGTTTTTAATTAGTTTACTGTTTTCACTTTTTTCATGTCAAGAAAACAAATGGACCAATATGAAAATAATAACAAAACAGCTAACATGGGTGTCTCTAATGTAACAGTAAAAGGAACACTTTCAAAGCATTGGCAAAGTTCCAGCCACATGATTCCCATTAACTGTAATGAGCACTGGACAGATAAATTCACACATGTTGCTTTGAAGATTGATACTAAATTGGCCTCATCTTTGTTAGCACTAAAGGAATACTAATACTATTCAATATAAAAGAGAAATCTTTCAATTTGCCCCCTGCAATCTTCTTCATTATCCACAAAATTCTCCTGCAGCCAGTCATAACACAGATTCATAATCTCTCCAATTTTACAGACTGTTAAAAATATTAACTATAGCACAACAGTCACTCTCTGCAGAATCGAGTGCTCAAATGCTCATTTGTTTAAGCACAGGCGCAGCTAGTTGTGCTCTGAAGCACATCAAAGGCCTAAACAAGTGGAACAGCACAAGGAGAAAGCTGCTGCTGTAGAAGCCAATCCATATTACCTTGCCAAGTCTTTAATTGCTATGCATGTACATTTGGCTTGATCTTGTACTGCTTTGAAGTGAAGATATTGGCTTCAATTAATCCTAAAATGACCTCAAGTTATGAGCTTTGGGGGGAAAAAAACACAAAAGAAACCCAGAAAATGGCACAGGACCAACATGAGCTTCTTGCCCTTTTATTTCCTTCTTTTTCCCCTTTCTCCTCTTGTCTAAGGACAGCATTTAGTATTCATGGACAATGCTCAGCAGACACTGCAAATGAAGCATCTTCTCTGCTCCCCAGCCCAGGGGAACCCCAGGCTGTGCAGGCAGGTGACTCCCTCACTGTCTCTGCTGCCAGAGGAGCTGCTGGCTGAGACATGGCACATGGAGCATAAACACCCTGCAGCTGATGCAGTAATCCAACATGAACAACTGTAAATCATGAACACAAAACCCCAGAACCCACAGATCCAAAACTATTCTTCAACTAAAGGACTTTGTAAATGCAGGATTGACATGAATGAGCCAGTTACCAAAGGAAGCTGAGGACTGCACTGCTACTGGTGCTCACAAAAGCCCTTGTCCCCATCTTCCAACCTACCGTTTTCATCCCAGTGAGTACAAAGCTTCTAAAGTTAGTCATTTCAGGGTTTTATGAAGGGGACACTGCAACACTGTTAGCACCCAGAGATTCATACTGAAATATCTTTGCTTAAAACTGGGGGAAGAAACTCCCATTCCACCAGAAATTCTAAGGTCTCAAATAACATTCCTGTACCAAATAGTCAGAAATCAAAACTGCAATGCAAGCATGTTCTCTCTGACAACTTGCAAAAAAAAAACAAAACCCAAACCCACAACTCAAAGCCCTAGAAAGAATCAATCCTTGAATCTTTTGCTTCTGCTACAGTACCATAAGCACGGCTCGAACTCCTGTCTCTGCCCTGAGTGTAACCACTGGAGAGTGCCTTCAGAGAGCAGCAGGGACTCCTCTTCCTCAGGATGGCCCTTTTACAAGGAAAAACTGGTTTGTACTTTAAAACAAGTAGTAAAAACAAAGGTGTCTGAGGCTTCTCCTCACTGCATGCCCCATCCAGCAATACAACAGGCACACTACTGGTCACAGGCTGCAAACATCTCTGCCCTCACACACCACAGCTGGGACAGACAGCAGCAAGAAGCTTTCTCTTGTTTTTCCTGAATGCATTTTCCTTCAGTGGGTTATTTTTTGTTGTTTTCTAAAGGGGTGACATTTTTGTGCTGTTTCTTATGACACATCAGATGCAAACATTACTGAACCAGACTCATATTTCAGAGTTTCCTCCAAATCAAAGACTACTGAACTACTCAGAGTTTATCTCTGTGTCAGCACATTCCCTCAAGGGCAGTATTGTAGTTTTCCCTTGTGAGTTAATTTGCTCATTGCAACAAAAGTTTATTGAAAGCTCTGTAAGTCTTTATTAGTGCTCTTTAACCACTGCTTCCCATAGCTGCTGTATCTCAGTATCAAATGCCGTCAGAGCAGAATTAACAAAAAATTTCATTATAACCATTGTTTAAACATGAAATATTTTAAATACCTGTAGCAGCATACTTGCAACTAACTTTAAGCACTGAAATGAAAATATTTACACCTGGAAAAAAAAACACCCAACATCCCTGTCATGGTACATGCACAGATATACTCATTCTCAAAAAGTCTCGACAAGGCCAGGCACATTTCAATTTATTAACGCAGAAGGAGGAAAAGTGTTCTGGGTCACTGAGATCCATCAGCCATTGAAACACACAGCTGTACCTTACAGTTTCCTAAACAACACACGTATTAAAGGCACATACCTACATTGCCGTTGACTCCAAAAAATTCTACTATAAACTGCCCTTAATGCTAGAAACCTTTTTCTAAATGAAGTCTAAATCTGTGTTTGTCAATGTATGTGCCTTTAATCTTGCACCACTGTTCTCTGTATCACTTAAGCATTTTCCACCTTCTTCAGCCTTCTCTCCTGGTACATCACAGACATGATCACACCCTGCTCCAGTGCTCATCCTGCACAGCAGAACAAGCCCAGCCTTCCAGCTTCAGCTCAGGAGTCCTCTGGGTTCTCTGTAGCTGCTCCTGTATTAATCCATTTGTCCTGAATACAGGTGGCCTGACTTGAGCACAGTATTCTGGACACACTCACTCCTGTCTTACACAACAGCAAAATAAACACCATGGCTATACCATCAAAGATTTGCTGCATGTACATGGAATTGCTCTGATGCTCCTCTTCAGATACTTCCAAATTACAAGACACACCTTGTAAATTAAATGCTTATTACTAGCCCCCAGTGACTCACGTGAGTTTTACACCAATATATTTAACAGTGTATAATTTCAGCCCCTAAGACCAACCCCTACTCCCAGTTCTGGTCTTTTCCCTATAAGACAAAGGTCCCAACATCAAATCACCAGTAAGTAGTTAGGGACTTCTAAGCCATTCCTGCTGTAATTACAGTTAGTGACACACTGGTTTGGGGGCATTCCAGCTTAATGTCCCACCAGCCCAATACCCCTCTGAACATCACAAAATGGGGCTGTTTTCTAGCTGTTTCCTTGTATCAATTTCTAGCTTCACTAATATTTTCCCACGTGGCTCTGCAGCTAATGCCTTTGTGAAATCCAAACAGATTAGATCTTAGAGACTCCAAAATCCCATCATGGCTTTGAAAACAACACCAGCAAGACCTGATGGTTTATGCTGCTTTGTTTATTTAATTACATGCATTGTTGCATATTAGAAGAAGGCAGCCTTTCATGTTTCTCTGCTCCTGTGGTAAGACTGATTGTTCTCTCCTTAATGAACCCTGGGTTTGCACTTGAGGGATACAGCCCAGATACAGGCTGGCACTAAGTCAAGCCGTTTTTATCACTATAAAAAAAGTTCTGATTTCAAAGCTCTGCTGTTCTTGGTCAAAAGCTCCAAAGATGCAATGACTGCTAACGAAAGGTTTTAGAAATTATTAATCCAAATGAAACAGAACAGATGGATAGAGTGGGAGCAACTGTTACCCCCTCTCTCAAATCTTGGCAGCTGCAAGATCCTTTAGAGCTGTAAGCAGAAAGCCTCTCCTGTCTCAAAGTAACTGCTGTGATCTCAGAGTACTCAAAAACTTGACCCTGACCATTCCCATCTCCTTCCTCCTACTCACATACAGTGAATTCCTAAATACCTGCATCCATGGAAATTAAATACCCAACAGCCTGAGCTTGCACAACTGGTCTAACTTACCTACCTTAAGCCAACCAAACAACAAATGCACTGTCAATTTACAGTAGCATGGAATGATGTGGATTTTTTTGTTGTCCTACATGTGAGTTTGCATCCCATGAAGTAGTAATGCTGACATGTCCCTACTGGCTGAACGCTGTAAGCCAGACCTGAGACAGACAGAGAGGAGCAAAAAGAGACAAGCTCTTGAATCAAAACTCTGCAGCACAGGAACTCTTCCTTCCTGGAACCCATGTGAGTCAGCAACACCTGTATTATTTCTTCTTCGAAATCCTGTTGTCATGTGTTCTTTGTACACAACTGCATCTTGAAGCCTAAAATGTGATTAAGGATCCTACTATGCCAAACTCACACACAAAGAACAAGAAGACATAGCAAGTATAATTTCAAGCAATTTTGAAAGAAATTTAAAAGTAATTTAAATTAGCCTCATAAAAATACCTAGCCATTGGAAAAAAGTTTTCAAGTGGTTCTACATTTAAATGCTTTGAAACAATTGTGAAAATTTTAGAAACAATCAGATAAAGAAGTCAATGCAACAGCTCCTCTGACTACATCTTCCTTAACAGCAGAAGAAAGTTCAGTCTGAGGAGAGTGGGGGCCAGCTTTGCTCTCCCCTGGGGTTTGCTTTAGTAAAGGAGCTACTGACATAGCTTTTTTGTTCTGTGACTTAGTTTAAAAGACAACTTGGTTCCTAAGATTTGAGATGTATTTTGCCTGTCTGGTTATGCTATTCCCATTAACTTTATTACGTTGCTGAGGAAATGCATAGTTTACCAATCACATCATCATCAAAACCCTTCTTTCCCCAAGCACGAATTTAGTAAATCACACCTGTAATTTAATTCTTAATCAAGAGGTCCTTGAGCCTGACTCCTGAGACTCACTTAATGCATTCTGTTATGCATAGTATCAAAATGAAGCTGCTCTGGGTTCATGCCCCTGTCTTCTGCCTTTCCACCATTATGAACCAAAATAAAACACTATTGGTATTCATGTTTCAGTTGGTTAAGAAATTAATTTTCTGTGGAAAATACTGGTTACAATAAGGACGCAAACAGCATAAAGGGTCCCAAGCCTGAGCAAGCTCCGTGTTTCTAATGATCTGTGGTTAGAACTGAAAACAGGATTTGGAAACAAATCTTGCCTTGTCATTGAAAACAAGAGATGGCAGGTTTTTTCTGGGCAAATTAGGTGTGGCAGGCTTATGGGCAATTGAAGGGGTGGGGAGAGGGGGAAGAAAAACATCAGATTGCCATCTGTGAACCATACTCAGATATTTTAAAAGGATAATTAGTTCAGTTGGTCACTGCATACATGAAATGCTTTCCTTACTTGAGTCAAATATTATTGCACTGAAAAAACATGAATGTGTACTTACTTATGATTAGAGACTGAGGTGAGTACTCAGCTGAAAATAAACCAAATTGTTTATTTCTTCCCCAAGACGTCTTTCTGCAATGCTGGATAAAAAACACCCAAGAGTTATCTTAAAATTCTGAGTGTTGAAATGAAGCAGTTTTCATTTCACACTGTTGCAGTTCCCACTCCTTGAAGCACAGCAACAGCAGCTGACCAGCAGCAAGCACCTGCTGCCACAGCAGAGCCCCAAGAGAGATGTCAGCCTGCCCGGCCAGGGGCTCAGTCCCTCCCCATGTGCACCCAACTGTTATGCAAACAAGTAAGAGAGCTCTACAAGCCTTACTAGTACTTGGCCAGGTCATAAGGTTAGTGGAAATTGTTCAGGATCTCACTATAGAAACTTCTCCAGGAACTGTAGGGGCTGAACTACACAATACTTGTATTAACAGGGAGCATTTCTCAACCTGATGTGGCCCTGCAGTCTGTGATACCAGGTAGTGAGAATCATATGCCAAACTGGTCCCTATGGGATGCAGGTAAATTCTAGTAAGTCCTGTTTGATGAAACAGCTTGGTGTGAAGGAGAAAGAACTTGGAGTATGAATGCCAAAGCCTTGTGTAAAGGGATGCAACAGGGTATTCCCAGGTCTGATATAGCAATTCAAAAATCAAAATCCTGGTGACATAATTCCATAGTGAAGTTCACATTTTACTGACAGTCTGAAGAGGACAATGATCAGCATGGAAACTTGTTTCTGTGATTTGAAAATACAAAAGGAAAATTGATAGGAATAAGTATGAAATGTGTTTTGCATACATAACATTATATCCACACCTATGTGTGGCAACATGACACTGCAAACAGATTTAGTATGACTAAAAATGCTCTGCCACAAACCTAGAGTGGGTGATCTCTTATTAGGAACAAAAGATTCTGCATAACTAACAAAACATGAAACCCACTTAGATCTGATGTTTTCTTAATCTTAAGATGATGCACCAAAAGAGATGAAGTAAATAAGGAGAGTAAGATACCCTTTAAATTCTCCTTTAATTAGCATTTTATCTCAGTAAGTAACATACTTGCATAATAAAAATCATCCTGCCTTCCAGATTGGTACTGATGTTGGAAATGATCCCACATAAATAACCTTTCCAAGTGGCAAGATGAATAAAAACAATCACTACTGTATCTGTCTGTGTTCAGTACAAAGTGAACATTTTAATGCAATCAATAATCCCAAGGTAAAGAGATGATGGCTACACAGCTAGACTGGGTGGGTTATAGATTTCAGGTTACAAGTCCACAGAGATAATAATAACTCACCCCAGCTGCAGCATATTCCTCAGAGGCCTGCAAGCTCGTTCACCACCCAGGGATATTTTCAGGAGTAGATCAAATCACTGAAGGATGATTCTTTCCGTGAGCCACAGGATAGAGAGCAGAAAATACAGTCACGGGAGCCCAAGTCACGTGGACTCTGAGACACAAGAGCTGTATAAATATGAGCAAGTGAAGTGATACATCTCTATCCTGCCTGGAGGCTCTGAGCCACAGTAAGTCAGCTGCTGCAGCAATGAGGTCAGCTACTCCCACCCAACAATGACCTTCATCAGTCAGGGACCAGACTAAGTAAGTCTAACACTTTATGCTCTTTATGCACCCATTCCCAGTGAATAGCACCTATAGCCTCAAGCAAGAACTGGCATGTACCTTGCATGTGAATTTCCACCAATTCTGAAAACAAACTTTGTGACGTGGTGGTCTGGAATGCCTGATTTCACATAGTACCATTCCTTCAAGTGACAGACTAAATCTCCTAAAAGCTTTGCCAAAATCTGTGAAAGCCTCCAGAGATTTAAGGCAATTGCAGTTCTCCCTGCACAGGTACGAAGCTGTTGTATTTAGGGCTCTGTGGAGCTGGCTGCTCCAGAACAGTGAGTAGCTGCCACTGAAGACGTGAAAACACTCCTCACTGAATACATCTGAGCACAGGGAGTACTCAGCAACACATCTCTATTTTTATGATAAAAAAATGTTATGGCATTTTGTTGTATGTTGATTCTCTCCAGCTTTTAGAGAGAGCTGGATTCCCATCTGGTTTGTACAGCACTGGTAGAATTGTTAACTGAGTTTTGCAGGATAAAATTCTTTCAGCTTCTCACACTGTGTGTTTTCCTTTCCATTTTCTCCGTGGCCACATTTCTGCAGCTGCTACTGCTGACTCAGAGCCATTTCAGACTCCATTCTTGCAGCTCTGACCAAAATATCTGCCCAGACATGAATCCAAGGACCTCAATTACTCCTCCTGTGCCAGTACCCTCAGTAGATGCACCATGTCTGGGCATGGCCATCAGCCACTGTTCATCTCTGGAACTTTGTTATCTTGCTCTCTATCCCTTCTGATAATCTTACCCTTCTCAAGAAGAGCATAACTGGTGGCCATCATTTCAACTGCACCTGGAGTACATCAGTTAGTGCTTCTGCACAATCAAGCAAGAATTAAAATAGGTGATTTGTATAAACACTACAACATGAATGACAAAAATTAATTTTTATATAATTTCACTGTTCATTACTGGGAAACAGACAACCTTTATTGTAGGGAAGTTTCGTGGAACACATGAATTTGTACAGGTTTTTGTAATCTTGCTTACATTTATGAACTTAGCAAAGAGTCAATGTTAATAAATCACTTGCACATATGAGACTCAGTAAAACAGCTCACAGCACATTTCTTCTGCCTGAGTAACAGGCCACTTCATAAACTACATTACAGATTCTTGTAAAAGATCTTGTGATTCAGGATGGCAGTCATGATGTCTGCATTATCCAGATCATCTCGAGCAAAGAAATTAAAACAATCAGCAACCACCAGTGAAGCTATAACAAGACGCACAGGTCCTTGTGTCCATATAGAAATTTTCCAGCAGAATATTTTCCACTAGGAAAAAGAAATTAAAAATCAAGTTCATCAAAACATCTTAGTTTATTAATTTGGCTAAAATTCTGATGAAAACCAGGCAGGTTTCCATTAGGAGATTAGTTCATTTCCTCATACCTCTGCTGCAATCATCCCAACAGGGTGATGGAAACCTGAAGAAACCCACAAGCCTTAAACTCACCAGTAGCAACTTCAAAGCCAAGTCTGCAAGGCTCCCTGCCAGCTTGGTAAATCACCAGGCAAACTGCCTTGAATTTACAGAAACTTCACTGCTTCTAAAGTCTCCAGCTCCTCAGAAGCCTTTTAGCAGTAGGCAAGCCTGACTCCAGGACTCCCAGCCTTCTGGGTTTTAAGCACACAGAAAGTCTGGATACATTTATTAAAAGAATCCATGTATTTGCAGAAGTAATTTCCAATTAAATTTCAATCCTTCTTGTTTTCATGCCATTTGGATTAAGAAACTTTAAAGAGCTAGAAAATCAGACTTACCTTTTCCAAGGAGTTACTGGTATCTGTTGTCCTGCATAACAGCCAGAGGTTGCATTGCTCCTGTTCTTTATTCAGAAGGCAACAAACATGGAAATCAAAGATTCAGTTGCTGCTCATTCCCAGATGGCCGAACACTTATTAAGGTAGGAACAACCTGTTTTGTGGTGGGTCTCCTGGTCCCTGTACATCTCAACTCCAAGGCATGAACCAGTTTCTCTGGGCTGTTCTGCAGGTGTGGAAATGGCACAGTGACCAGCAGCACCCTACAGCCCACAGCCAGAATACATCTGTTATGTCACAGCTGCAAGTTTTATCACCTTTATCTCAAAACTGGAACAGAGCTTCTTTGTTATTCTTTTAATTTGTGACTGTCCCCCCGGAACCTTTAACAGTACATAAGGTTGTAGGACACAGATTGTAGTCTGTATTCCTTTGGATGAGAACATTCCCAGCAAGTGACTGTAGAATCTCTGTGAGCAAATCATAACCAGACACAAAACATGGACTGGAGAAGCAACCTTCATTCACATGCAAATTCATTTCAGACAACTGGGATTTCTGGATGGAGAAAAAAAAAAAAAGTGTATCTAGTCAGTTACTTTCCTTTCAGAAAATAAATAGATGTACTTAAATTATTAACTTTTATCCACTGCACTTCAACAAAACTAAGTATTTTTCCATGGAAACTTTAACTGATTGGAATATATCGGTCTCCTAGCATGTCAATGCCTTGAAGATACAATCCACAGTTTCACACAAGTCCAGCAATACAGGAATGTAGCCTGAAACAGGCCTATCACTGCACATTGCAGAGCCCTGGAGAGATCCCAGAGCCAGCACAAAACACGTCAGCTTCTAAGACAGAGGAGTGATAGGAGAGAATAGATGTTGTGTCTCACCTGGGCTGACTTGCATTATCATTGCACTGATGTGCTTCTTCAGGGATCAACCACAACATCCCTGGGACACACAGTTAACCCTGGGCTAGTACTGAACACCTGAGTGGAGACAAATCATTTTCCCCACAGTATACTGATGTTTCAGCTATGCTTTGCTGTAAAAGCTGACCCAGAAAGAATGACAAACTTTTTAACACAGGACTTTGCTTCTGTGAGACTTGGCAGCTCACACATTGTTGAGAAGACAGGGATATCTCCAGTTCTCGCAACCTGCTGAAAAACTACTAGGGAAAACACATACAGATGTGAACATTGCAAAACAATTGATGTAACAGAAACAGAGTGGGTTTGCAATTCCATTGCCACATCATCTTTCTCTTGAGCTATCTGTAAAAGGAAAAACTCAGGCCTATTCAGACCTGTGTAAATTAGGATTCCATTTTAAATCCTTTGCAGGAAACATACCTTTAAATTCTCCTGTCAGGTTCCTAGCTGCTGTCAGCATCTTGATTTCAGAGCAAGATTTCACTACAGCCTTTTCAGTTCCTTGATGACATGGGGCAAAAGCTGGGATTGCCCCACGAGGGACAGACTGACTCTCAACCTGAACTGTGGAAAATCTTGCATCCCAGGGTGGAGCGGTCGGACTGACCACACCCTCTGCGTACTCAGTATAGGGAAGGATGGGACCAAAAGAAGCAGTGGGTATCAGAGAGGGCGGATGTGCTGGTTTAAAGATAAACCATCAGGAGGAATGAATCCAATTCACAGATTATAAATCAGAATTATAATTTAGTAAAAA
>VXBX01008502.1:15569-44221 GCA_013400415.1 Scytalopus superciliaris
GAATTGAGTCAGTGGTCCCAAGACCCCTCCTTCCTCCCCCCACCCTCACCTTCATCATTATGTCTTCTATTTTGAGTTCTTCCAGTACCCTCTAACCCTGTCTTTATACTATGGCTAAACAACATTGTATTTTGACTATAACATTTTCTAATAGCTACCTGAATACAGCTTAATATCTCCCCCTTAGCACAGAAACAGGCTTCAAGAATGTGACACAGAGGTTAAAATCTAGCTTAAGTATTTGGTACAGGGGTTTTAAACTACTTTTTAAATGCAAAAGACTATAAAACTATATAAAACTACATTAAAATCTACAACTATATTAAGGCTTATGGCAACACCATGGGCGAGACTTGTACGTTTCTGATTTACAAAGGCATTAATTTATCAGTGTTTGGACACTACTCCAACAACAGGACTCCAAAAGTGCTAAGAGTCAGAAAACTACTGAAAAGTGGAAAACACACAGACTTGCAGCACCTAATCTCATAGCTAGAGCTGTTTAAATGCATTTTCTAATTCTGTGGCCCAGATCTGCCAGCTTAAAAGTATTTCCTATGAAGGAATGAAAAACCATATATAATCAGTTAATATAATCAACTAATCTGCCTAAGTTTGTGAGGTCCTTTATAGGAAAATTCCTACCCAGTGTGCTGCCTGAAGCTGTAAATATGAACAGCTACATGGACTGACCTGCCATCCATGTTTGTTTGAAGAAATGACAGTTACAGAAACTACAGGAAGAAACTCTTTTTGATGGCCTCCTTTATGAGCCCTGCCTTTTATGATGCCCTGAGTTCATCCTGAGCCTTTACTTTAGAGCCTGTCCCTTAAAATACAGATTTGGGAAGGCAAAAATAGCCTGGAGCTCTTGAAGCAATAAAAACTGTTACAGCTGTAACCAAGGGAATATCCAGGTAACATTATCACATCACACGCCTTATAGAATGAGCCAAACCTCTGTTTCAGGCAAATATGCAGCAAAGTGTCATGTAACTAAAAGACTGAACTGGCACAGGCCAAATCAGTCTTCTCTGAGCTGCTGACACACATAAGGGTGATATGAAGCACTGACTCTGAAGTAAAAGGAGGCATCTGGCTTTGGGCAGCACCTGCTCCTTCCCTTGAGCATGTCAGTGCATAAACCTCAGGCCTTGGACACAGAGCTCCAGCCCCCACATCCTCTGTGGGTCCTGAACCTCTCTGGAAGCATCTTTCTCCCAGGTACACCCAGGACCTACATATTTTCCGATGTCTCACTTCCAATCAATGACTGAAATGTGTAAACGTTAGTATGTTGGAGAATTTGATCTGCACTGGGGATATGTTAACATACAGATCTTGTCTACAGAGGGGAGGGAAGGGAAGTCAAAGTGATTTGTGGAATGTTTTACCAGGGTAAAGGAGTCTGGTGGCTTAGAGGCTTTCCCCCATTGATACTTCTGTGAAACACATCCTCCTGGTTTCACATTAAGAGAGTTGCTGGAGAACTGTAAAGTCCATGCTTACCCCTCTGCATTGATCACAGCTGTGACACCTTTGAGGAAATCGTCTCTCTTGTATCTTGTCCGCAGAGCATCTGCACAGTATAAAGGACCCAAGCACACTACAGATAAAACATCAAGAATTCATGCCCTGCTCAGTACTTTGCCTACACAAATGAGCCTTCAAGAATACAATAAACAAAAATAACAAAGAATCACTCAAAGTACTGACAAACTCAAAAAAACCCCAACTCTCTGGACACTTACTTGAGTCCTATAAGGTCCTTTTCTTACTTGCCACAGAATCTCATAACCTCAATTCACTGTTTACAAAATTATCAAAAAAAAAAAAAAAAAAAAAAAAAAAAGTCCCCAGAAAATTTCATCTCCCTTCAGTGAACCTTGCAAAGATTATTTTNCCAGCTTGCCCATTGGTTTCATACCACAATACAACCTGTCATTAGCTAAGAGGGGCAAAATAACTGAGTTGATTACTCTTGCCCCTTGCTGATGAACATAAGCAATTAAAAAAAAAATTTAAAAGATATTGGACTATTGAAAATAGTTTTGGACAATAATCCCTTGCATGTATTATTTCCATGTTTAAAGATCAGCTGGTAGAAGCACAACTGCTAATACAGGCTGCCTGAAAAATCAATAACTGAATAATGGTCAATTCCTTCACTGTTACTGTCTAATTAGAGAATTCTGCTTCAGCTGAAATCCATTTAAGTGAGCAACATCCACATATTGTAAAGAAAGATTGAGAATACATTAGTTCAGAATAAGAATCCTTATGATGTGAGTAGACAATTACAAAAGCCATCTCTGATTTACCACCTCCACCACTTTTATTGTATTTTCTGCTCTGTCAATACAAAACAGGGTCAAGAACTGAAATAAATAATAATTCTCTTTCCCACTTTTTCTTCTTTTTAAATTGTCACAGTAGAAAAAAATAGATAATGACTGAAAAAAAATCAACAGAAAGCAGCATGGGATTTGTAAAATCTGACAGTCCTGCAGTGGTAAGAACGTATTTTCCATGGGACACAACTGCATCATTTCATCAGCAGGCAAAAATACAAGCCCGTACACGATTAATATTGGGCAATGATGCAAAGTTTTCTTGTGCTTTCAAGAATATGTTATTCCTGTTAGTTGAAGATATCAAAGAAAAATATTTTAAAAGGTTAGGGAATTTACTGATTGCTGAACTTCCGCACAAGCCAATAGTTAAGACAGAGTCATGGTTATATGACTTGCAATGGCACAGCCTCTTAACAATTTTGCTTTCTTCCTTAATCATGACTTAGATAACAAAAGCAAAGTGAGAGTATCAGGTATTTGCAAAGTTTCCTCAATAGCCTTTCATTTCTGTTAGGGATGAAACTTGATGTATTCTGAATAATGGAAACAATGTTCAAAGCATACTTCCCCCCAGCATTATACTTGCTTAATGGTCCTTTACTTGTGATACTGTGATTTTTTATAGTCCACATAAAGGTCTCTCTTAGGTTGAAAAAAAAAGAAAACGTGTTTTAACATTTAAAGCAAAGGTAAATAATACTGTACTGCTGGGCAACTTTCAAAGCCACATTAAAAGAGGATCATAGGGGAAAAAGGAAACCACTACAAAAACACTACATGGCTCCTTCTCTGTGCTGTGTGATTTTTTTTTAAGATGTCCTTTTAATCCAGCCATTTATAGCAACTCTCTGAGTAATGGGAAATCAGGCTTTATTATAACATATATTAGGTCTTATTGCATTCTCTAACTGACAGATCAGGTTTGGTGAATCTTGACCCTTACATCAGTTCCCCAGAAGCCACATTAGATTTTATGAAAGTGTTAAGAATATCAGGAAAACCATAAGAGAAGTGTCTATTTCCCTGACAGATCACAGTTGCCACAGGATGTCTATCTATGGCACACGTGGGGTAGATGGATAGAGGTTTACAGGAATTGCTGACTGTGCAAAACAGCACAGTCAAAATGCAAAGCAGAACATAACAGGCTAGAATTCAATGTTGCTCACACTTAAATGCCTGTGAAACTTTCCTCACGCAAATAAACCCTATGGATGCATTTAGATGCCTCTGCCTCCAGATGAGCATCATCTGAGCATCTCCAGTATTAGGTCTATCCTAACAATCACATTGTGCAGGAATCGTTCTAACCACCCACCATCCAAAAGAGAACTTACAGGCCAAAGAGTTACCTTTAGGGTCAAAACCACAAGAAGAATCTCTGACATTTCCATGTCCTTCTGGGGAGAACACTTG
Source organism: Scytalopus superciliaris (assembly GCA_013400415.1). Lineage (NCBI taxonomy): Eukaryota > Metazoa > Chordata > Aves > Passeriformes > Rhinocryptidae > Scytalopus > Scytalopus superciliaris. The sequence continues at coordinate 19,340 of VXBX01008502.1, forward strand.
GAGGAATCCAGCTCTATTTTCTTACTACCCTACTCAAGGGGTCTCAAGGACTATACAAGCAAAGTCTTTACTCAACCCACCATAGTAGGCACAAAACAAATCCTGGGACACCCCTGCTGCAAGTGCTTCAAAGCAATGAAATGAGGAGATAACACTGAAGAGCATCAATCCAAGCTGCTGATCACCTGTTGAAGCTTATCAGACTCACTACCTGCCCAGTTCTCCCTTCCTTTAGGGTTAAGGTCTTTTATGGGTCACCTAAGACTGCCCTGAGCTGCAATGACAGCTGTGCCATTGCAACCTCCCTGGAGCACAGGGGTGAGGGGCAGTCCGGGCTGCACACCCAAAGTGCTCTTCTGTGGTGCTGCAGCTTCATCACCTCTTGGACCACAGAGCCCAGGAAAAGTTGTCTGAAGTCCAGAAGCTGAGGAGCTGTAGTATTGTATCCATCAAAGGGCTGAGAAAGGGTCTTGCACAAACTATGAGATTTAGTGGGTCTGGAGATGTTTTGTTCAACTTACTTTAATTCCGTTGATTTAATCTCCTCTGGGAATGGTTAAATGCAGTTTTCCATACCCCTGTATGGAAAAAGTTATAAAGCAAAGAGAAAAAAGGATGAAAAATCAAATGTCTTGCTTACCTTATCTAAATTTACCATAAAACACCGAAAAAATTCATTAAAAAATTATAAAGAAATGAGGTTAATTCCACTTCCTTGAAAATCATCATCCTGCTCTTCAAACAGCCCATCAGCATCAGCTGGTCTCTAGATAACAGATCCTGGAAGATTCTAAGTCATCTAAACTCAGAATTTATTTTACTGGCTTCCCCATGCATGCACGTGTACGCATATGTTTAATACACATATTAAATTTTAAATAGATTGCTTTTAACTAATCACATCAAGTGGCATTTGTGCAATGTAAATATTTTCTTTGTTCCTTCAGCACTCTTTCAATTACACTGAAAAATTTCAGAGAAATAAAATTATAGCAGGCTGAATATTAAAAGGTGGGGAGGGGAAAGAGCAAGAAACTAAGCTTCAAAGGGAATTCTACACTTTGATTTCAGTTTGCATATTCCAAATGCTCACATTTTGCTACACAGATGTCAAACCAAGAGGTAGGCAATAAAGCAGGTTCCTTTAAGATTAAAAACCCCTACATTTTAAATTATCAAATTAAACCACATTTCAAGCATGGCAGAGGCAAATGACATATTATTATTTCTTTCCTAAACCTCATTGAACCATCTCTTTCTGTCACAGCAGGGATCTGTCAGCCATTCAGGTCCTTGCCAAAAATAAAGGAAGAATGTCAGCATTCCCCATCTGCTGACGAGTCCTATCTAAGGGAAGACAAAACACTGATTTTATTTAACTCAGTTCCAATTATTGACAGGCCATACAAACAGTCATCATGACACAGAGCCGGGTTTATTCATGTGCCCAGCAAGCCAGGCCAGGCATAATAAAGAGATTACATACTCTGTTTTGAATACAGGCAACTTGGAATGGCTTTTATTGAAGCTTAAGCATGGTACTACTACTGGGTAGTAGATTTAGGTATCACACAATCAGAAATATGTTTGGCTCAAAAACACAGCACATGGCACCCTCAGTGAATGAGGGTGACTATTACTGCAGCACAACAGGCTGCCTTTCTCTCCCTGCCAAAAGAAAAGCTTGGAATAGCACAGAGCACATGGCACTTTAAACTTAGAGAGAGATTGGCGAGAACTTTACAGAGTAGGAAGGGGGAAAAAATTAAAAAGACCTCTGTAAAGTATCTGTGCCCTTGGAAGACAGCTCATCATAAACCACCCCCAGTCACTGTACTAGAGTGAACTTGAAAGGGAAAAGACTCTTAACATCAAGAAATGAGAAGAAGGGGCAACAGTAGGGCTCTGCCCATTTTCTGGTTTCTGCTGCTCTCACTGGCATTAATGTCTCGACTGGGCAGAGACCTGGGGAGCTGGGGAGCCCACTCAGGGCAAAGAGGTTGTGGATGTGCTGAGGGCAGTTGCTACCACTCTGATCAGTTCTGCTTCTCTCTACTACTCCATGCTACTCCATGTGTATCCAGCTGCTGGATTCTTTCTGCTAAATACTTTGGGCTGGACTATCTGCCTACTCTGAGGTTGCACAGGTGACACACAGTGTGGCCCTGATTCATAGGTGTGATCTCAAGGCACAACCTGCAGAACAACTAAGGAAACACAACTGACATTTGCTATCTCAGACTTTCATTTTCAATACTCAGCCACCTTGGATGGTTACAATTTACAGTAATCTGACCCTTTTCTTGCATAGAAGTCTTCTTCCCTGTTTAGAGAATACTTTCAGGTGCACCTAAGATGTTACAGCTTCTGTGCCAGAAAATGTCAGTTTAAGACAAGACCTGCAAAATAAAGGGTTTTGAGTTTTTCTGACCAAGGTCAGCAAGAGCTCAGACTTTTTTTTGACACAATGGTGTCATGGATGCAAGAACAAACACGGGCAGGAGGCTCTTGAGCAGTAATGGAAAAGAATTAATTTCTGCTTAATGTGATGTTGACTAAATTTACTTCACAGCAACCTCCTGTGGCACAGGAGTAACTGGAAATCAGGGGCCAATCAAATGGACAAAAAAATGCTGATATTCAGTCAACTGCTGTTCCCATTCTATGTAACATTCCTAACTCATACTGCCCATACATTCCCCCTAACGTGCCAGTCTGTTCATTCTTTTTATTTACAACCCTCTGCCCTGTGTCTGTGTATCAAGGTGTGCAACAATGACCTTTTTACAGTCAGCAGTTGAACTGCAACTTCACTCTGAATCAATCCATAAGATAGGCAAAGTGTCTACACAGATACAATCCAGGCAATGAATATTCCATAAGATAACAGGATCAGACTTTAAGAAAGGGGCAGTTGCAGCATGACAAAGGTCAGGGAGAGCTACACAGTGATTAAGTTTCCTTAGCCCAACCAGAAGGTGTTCAGCCTGAACTATGGGCTATGACTGCTCAAGAAATCTGGACACCTTTTTGTCACTGACGGTTAAAGGAAGAACAGAGTTTTCATCTGTAGGTTAAGCAGAGAGGCAGGGTGAGGCTTGGAGCTCTGTGACTGCAAGGGTATTCTTTCTCCTAACACACATGCCTGCAGTCCCATCAAGATGGCAACATGCCTCTGACACATGGACACAACTCTTTGCTGTTCTTCTCAGCCTGCTCCCACACTCAGGATGTGAGATGGGTCGGAGCTGTGTAACAACTGTTTGCTGCTATCACTGAGGCATTATAATGATTTCAAAATTTAAATTCTGTTTAAGCCACAATGGAAAGCAATTTGCAGCAGACATCACAAATAGCAAAAGAACTGAAAGTTTGAATCTTTTTCAGATGTAGTTTAAGGCTTGGTTGCTAAGTCCAGTCAGTTTGCTGTCCAGGACACTCTTGCCCGTCTTGGCTAGCTGAGGCCATAGATTGTCAACAGGCTCAGTTTCTTGAAGGTATGCCCAAAATCATAGAAGCCAAGACTTTGAGCATGGCACCAGCTATGCAGTCAGTCTTTCACTTGCTCAGCTCACCTCCTTTTCCTCAAATTCTCTTCTCTAACTAGGGAGATGGAGTAGAATCTCATCTCCTGCATCCTTGAACATTGTTCCAAGAGACATAAAGTCTCCCTTAATATTTCTTAGTCACCTCTTTGCAGTGTCATTCAACCCTACCTGGAATAGTGATAGTCTGTAGGCCTGACCAGCCTCGGCAGCCTCTTTGTGACATCATGGATGCAAGCTCCCAGCAGGCAAGCTTCTCCAGAGACACTGTTTGGATGACAAATGGAGCCTCTCAGCAGGAAGTCTCCAATTACTAACCACCTAGAACACCAGTTCTAATGGGAGTAGATGGTTAGATCAACTTTGCAGGTTGGCCTTTCCTGGGACTTGCCTGTTACTCATTCCCTCCTCATTCTCTAACCCCAGGGCATTGTATCCGTTTCCTTAGAGCACTACAGAGGCAAGAGGAAGATTCCTCCTCCTGCCCCAAGCACCAGTGAGAATTTGGTCTCATTTGTCTTGAGAGTTAGTTGGTTATTCATTTCAGGGCTGGAAGCAAATTTACCTTCCCTTTGCAAAGACTTAAGGGAAGACTCTTGCTCAGGTGGTGACAGCACACAGCAACACATGTCCATCTCTCACACAGGTGCCCAGACACTGTGATGCCTGTCACACTCCTCTTATAACGTGGCTACTTGCTTGAGGAGTCCATCCAGCTGGGAACACTTGCACCCATGACATGCACCTCTGCCTTCAGACTCTAGAGGGAATTCCAGGTCCTGGAGTCCCATGCAAGTTTGGGTCCAAGCAGCTCTTTCAGTTTTTGGGAGGCCAGTGTAGGTGTAGCTGTTGTACACCACAGTCCTCAGCTACAGAACATGCCAGCACGGAGCTGATCATTTCAGGGAGTATCACTGCATAATTTCATTTAAAAATGCTATCCAGGGTGGAATTGTGCAACATCAAGTGTTTTATTTTAACAGTCACCATATTTGACCACAGTCCTACACAGATTGTGAGATCTTTGGGGTTTGGCTTTGTGCTCTCTAAAAAAATAATGTACATTATAACAACAGTTACAGGAAAGACCAGAACTCAGAGTCCCCTGGGCCCTAGCTCTGTTTAGGCTGTAGGGTTTTTACACTTCTCAAATGTGCACTGGAATCAAGCTGTGAAACATCCTGAAAAATCTCGTAGGTTTAGGATCTCTGAACCTGCAGAATTAATTTCATCCTAATTTCTCATTCTTAGGAATTATCTTTCTGAGAAGCGAAGTAATGACTGTCTCCGATTACAATTCAATCTCATAAAAACCCTGCAGAATACCCACACATACTTGGAACAGTAAAGGAAAATGCAGTTATCTGAAATTCTCCATTCATTCAGAGCCCATTGTTGCTGAAACCTGGCCTTAAATGTCTCTCATCAGTGCTCACAAGATGGTGTTGTAATTGATGCCAAAAATTCAGCAGCTTTATCATACGTAATTTTTTCCTACTGACAAAGTATTCCATGGAGCTGTATTTTAATTCTGATTCCATATGTCACTTCAATTTCTGATCAGAGCTTGAACATAAAAAATTATAGCCCTCCTCAATGGACCAATAAAAAAGAATCCTTTCTTTTTACATATCAACATTTATTAGTCTCAGTCACTTCAGAAATATAATCATTATAATCCCTTTTACTGAGAACAGCTCCCCTCACACACTCATCCTGGGGACTCCTCTCTACAGATGCTCTTTTGATTTTATTTCTGAGCATGTCATGTTGTTCAACAGCAAAACCTGCCATCACGCAGAACCAAGAGAAAAAGTAATTAAAAAAGGCTGGTTTGGGATTTTTCCCTATTCCCCAATACCCAGGGGTTTTTTAATATTAGTATTATTTCCTTCTCTCTTCACCCAATAACATAAACTTTGACAAAAAAGTCAAAAGCAGGGAAGGTTTCAAGTCAGAAGGAATGACTGGGGTGACCATCCTGAACTCTGCATATCCCAGGCCTTTTGGTTTCAGGTTGGACTGACACATTTGACCAAACCACAGCTCACAGCTAGCTCAGCCCATGTTCCAGAAGTATACAAGGCCCTACATTACTTAGATGAATCTCGGTTTTCAGAATCACTGATCATATCTGTTTGTTCTACACTCTCTCAGAACCTTCCCAAAGAAATTGATCCATCCTTCCTACTGAAAACACAAGACAGATAGTTTTCAAAATGATGCTGTTCTCAAAAAGACTTTCACAAATCCCATCAACATTGAAATAAACCCAGAAAAAAATAAGGCAGCTTTATTGATTTACACATTAAAATAATATCTGCTTTTTGTGCATGTGCAGTCTCCCATGAGTGATAATCGGACTTCTAAAGAGAATCTAATATTGAACCTGTAAGTATTATACATCACCTCCTTTTCAGAACAGCCACAAAAGGTTAGAGAAAACATGCTTAATTACTGTAGAACGATGTAAAAATCACTGCCTGGACTGAAACATGCAGTGCAAACAATAACCAAGCTCCCAGTTAACTACAGATAATTTAAGTCAAACCTGCATCTTGGTGTGTCTGGATACAGAGCTGGAAGGTGAGCACTTGTATGTCTTCTGCAACATGTAAAATTTTTTATTGAGAATCTTCTTCTCACTAGAGACATTGAGACTCATTCTATTGTTTCCATTAAAACATTCTTTCACTCGAAGTCTGTGTCCTTGTAATTCAAGTCATCTCAGCTCAAAATAATCTTATCTCAACAGAAACTGATCTAAGTATTGCATGAAACAGAACAGAAACAAAATACGTTTTCCATTTTCCAGGGATAATTTTCCAGCTTTATAAATTAGAACAGAAAAGTTTAAGAATCACACTTAAGCTACACCTAAGTTTCCCTGCAAAGTAAAGCTAAGATTACTAAATGCATAGTTCTGCTTTACACAATTCTCTTCTCTCCAAAATTCACTTCCTCTGCAGGAAGTATTTGTGAAGTACAGCAACCCATGACCTATGAATCTGGAGTAGAGAGGACTGGAATAAACTATGTTATATACATTACTCCAATCAACATCACTCAGTCAGAAAACTCTTAATTTCATGATAAAATAAATCAAGGATTTGGTTTGGAGTTTTTGCTGCATTGTTTGGTTGGCTGATGTTTTTCGGTTTTCTTTTAATACTGGATCAGTGCAGGATTTTGAGAACTTGTGCTTAAGGCATATCAAACAATATAAATCAATTGATAACCAGCTGCCAGCTGAAACACCTTCATTAGTGGTCCTACAGACACAGCTCAGCCACAGCATAGGGCTGCCCCAGAAAACCAGGAACACCCAGGACTGCAACAAGGCACCCAGGGGGGGCTCCCAGTCCTGGTTCTGAGCAAAGACCCCACAATCACCTTACTGTGCTCAGTTTTGTCCATGCTGGACCCACAAACTCAAGGACCTTCTGACTCATGGCAGGTACAATGTGGAGGCCTGACCTGCATCATGGGGTGCAGCCTCACCTGCAATATTGGGGCAGGTTTGGGCACCACAATATAAGAAAGACCTGAAGCCATTGGAGAGTGCCCAAAGGAGGGCAATGAAGATGGGGAAAGGCCTGGAGGGGAAGTGTGTGAGGGCACTGAGGGCACTTGGGGTGTTCAGCTGGAGAAGAGGAGAATGAGGCGAGACCTCGTTGCAGGTCCAAGTTCCTCAGGAGGGGCAGAGGAGGGGCAGGCACTGATCTCTGCTCTGTGGGGAGCAGGGACAGCACCCAGGGAATGGCCTGGAGTTGTGTCAGGGCAGGCTTAGGTTGAATCTCAGGCAAAGGTTCTTTCCCCAGAGGGTGGTGGGCACTGCCCAGGCTCCCCAGGGCAGTGGGCACAGCCCCAAGGCTGCCAGAGCTCCAGGAGCCTTTGGCTGTTGCTCTGGGGCACAGGGTGTAACTCTTGGGGATGGTTCTGAGCAGGGCTGAGGGTTGGAGTCGATGTGGGTCCCTTCCAACTTGGCATATTCTGTGACTCTGTGATGTGTTTGTGCAGGGGGACAGACACCCCACCCAGACAGGATGAAGGCAGTGCTGCCAGTTCATGGGGAGACTACACTTTATATACCAGAGGTCCCATCCAACTTAAATTTACATTGCCTGCATTTAGTAGGAGATGCAGCACAACTACCCCAACACATAGCAGACTACTAATACCAAATTTTGGCAGCAATCTTATCAACCTCCTGTCACCACTTTGCCAAACAGCCTCCTGCAAGTCCCTCCTGTGGTGCTTCCCAGCAGCTGCACGTGCCTGTGCTGCTCCTGTCTCTGCTCTCAGCAGCCTTTGTATCGGTTCTTGTCTCAGCACCAGCAGAACAGTATTTTGTTTCTCCTACAGCCCTGGCATTGTGGGCACATAGCAGGTGCTTCCACATCCCCACATGAGCCATTGCAAGCCCAGGAAAGCTGCTGCCCCAGCAGCTGCGCACAGTGTTCTGTAATGTATCTGCAACAAACAGGATTACAATGAAATTGCATTTCCTTTTCCTTGCAGGTTTATGAACAGGCCTGTGACCACAATGTAATTTAAAACATCCACAAGCTAAACCCCTTGCCTGGTCCTCCAACTGTTCCCCTGGGAGCTGTGGCCTAAGGAAACAAACACTGACAAACTCTCCCTCCTCACTGCCCCAGTGCCACTCCCTTAAATCAGTGAAGTGCTGCCACTGGCTTAAACAGTGGCAGACTCAATGCCAAGGAAGTAACTTCTCTTGAAGCCATGCTGTTTAAGGATGGCTGGCATGGGGCAAGGTAAAGTGACAAAAAGAAACAGATATTTTATTTATATATGTCTCTGTGTGTGTATATATAGTTCTCAGATACATGCTACAGATGTGTACCCTCCTTCCAGACCAGGTTAAATTATATTCTAATTTACAGAGATCATCTCTGTTCAGGACAGTACTTGAATTCAGAGCTCTACACTTCAGCAAAAGTCCCTGATGACTTTAAAAATAATAAAAAAAAAACCCAAAAACTTAAAGTTCATTTTTAGTCACAAAAATAAAATGCTGAAGCCTTGTCTTCAACAAAGGAAAGGAAGGAAACATGAACAAAGAATGAAAATGAGTATCATTCATCTGGATCTGTGAAGATCAGCACAGAGCACAGTGCTTCCTAGAGACCTGGTACAGAGGGCTGATCTCTGCAGGCTCTGCAGTCCCCAGGAATGTCTCTCACCGCCTTTAGCCCCACCAGAGCAGACACAGTGCTGTGACACACAAGTTAACTCACTGCTAAACTGCACCAACAAATTGCTCGTCTCTGACAGACCTTTCTGATTAAAGCCACAAGGAATTGTATGGATCATTCCACCTCAGCAGTCTCAAGAGCTAGTCCAGCAACTCCAAGAGCCAGAAAATTGTAAGGAACAAATGAAAAACCTAATTAGATCAACAGACAAAATTTGGATCAAAATTAGAGGATTTGACATGACAATGGGATCAGATTGTTTACAAGACCTAACAAGGTTTGGTTATTTATCATTTCCCAACCAGTTTTCACAGTACAAGATAGAAGCAGCAGCAAATCAACATGAAAAATGCAGATATGAGAATATCCTTGTTTTGGTTTAGTATTTGATCCCTACTGATGCCAAGCTCTATGGCATCACAGTCTATTCTTTGAGAAAAAGCACTGCAATAGCAGCAGGAAGTAAGAACTGGTGACATAGCAATGGAAATAAAAATAGCAAAAGCCTTACAGCCAGATACTGGTAGTTGCAGGTATACAAAAAGACTAGAGAGCAAACAACACAGTTTGGAGCTATCCACATGGAAAAGTTAATGCAGACAAACAGACAAACACCTGGATAGATTTTGCAATGATATTGTCATTTTTGTCTCCTCCACCTCTATTCCAACCAAGTATAAACATACTTAGGAAATGAGGCTGAAAACCAAAAAGCCCCATTGTTGTGTGCCCATGGGTTGCAAGGTGTAAGAGGGGTGACCAAGTTAAAATCTCAAGTTTATGTCAAACTAGAAGACAGCAATGACAACAGAGCTCAACAACACACACCATGGTTGGATGAACTAAGTTCCCAGCCTTTACACAACTCCCAGGGGTTGCTTTTTTCCAACTACTGACAGGACACAATAAGGTGTAGGTGATATTTAGGCCAGTGAGAAACTGAGCCCGGCCCTCAGCAGTCATTTAGTCCTATTTCTGTTCAGATACTCCATACATCTTCACCTTCTCCTCCCACATCTGGGAAGCCAGGCTTAGAGCCACACTGAGCAGTGCTTCTTCAGTGGCAGGAGTCTTTGTGCATCACTTTCCTGCTTACTGCCTCTTGTATCACAAACAGAGCCTTCCTGAAGGAAGCTTGTTTTCTCCAAACATGCTCATCTGGGGAGCAGACAGAGACAATGCACTGCAGGCTTCACACACAGCAATGCAATCTGTCCCATCCCAGTGCAAACCTAAGGTGACTTTAATAATCACCAGCTTATTTTCACTCCTAGCATCAGCCATGATGGCCTGGTCAGATAGAACAACACAGTTTTAAAGAAAGGAAATGAAGTGACAGAGCACTGCAGAAGAACTGTACAGATGGAGTTACACCTCTGCACACCAGCAAGGAACTAAAAGGAAAAAAGCACCTCGCCTGTGGCTTTTCAATATGCCTACTAGGTGTCTTTTGCTTTCTCTTTTAATTGCAAACTGAAGTTTAGAGCAGCTTTTTGATCTAAATGCAGACAGCATCCAGTACAGTGGAAGTCTCAGTTCACCTCCAGAGGGGCTGTGTACCAGCAGTAAGTCAGAATCCACCATCAGCACAAGGTACCCACGTCCACACTGTGCCACCCATCCCAGCAGTGAAGCAGCACATCTCAAAGCCTGTTAAAACCTCCCTGGAAGAGGGAGAAATCAGAGAGCACTTGTCATTCTCTGACTTGAGAAGCCTTAGAGATTACAGAGGTATTTACAGTTTATCACTAACAAAACTGCAACACCAAGCAAAGTAATTAAGTAACTATACAGTACAAAATATAAACATTTCAGGGACCTTGTAATAGGAATAAAAAATCATTCCCTGTAGAAGGAACTACAGTGTTGTCTGTTTGGATTTTAAAGCTTATTTCAGGGTAATAAACATCAGTTGACATCAGTTAATAAGGGGGAGTACTCCATCCCAAGGTGTGGCTGTCTAATGGGATGGTCATTTACATTTTAGCACAGCAATCAGGAATGGAAGGTTTGGGCTAGAGCTAATACAAGTGGAGCAGCAATGAAAGAGAGACAAAAGGTGGGGTTATCCCCTCAAACTTCTTCACCACATCATAAACTTTACTTTTAATTGAAACTAGTAGTGTATTTAAAGGACTTACATTAACATCAGTGTCAGTGTTGGTCAGTGCAGCAGCAATAACAACACTTCTGAGTATACTGCTCAGTACTTCCATTCATGTTTCAAAAATAATTGGTCCTAGTCAAATTAAGTATGGCTTTTTAATACAATTATTTTTTTATCTGGAGCTCTGGTCTTGATATGAAAGGAATCCAGATATACATCAGTTCTGGTTAAAGCATTTAAGAAATAAATGGAAAAATAAATCCTTCTCTCAAGCTCATCTTCTCATATATCCTAGTAATAAGAGATATTCTGAGATAATTCCAACGAGGCACCAGCATCTCTTCTTTACTCAGTGACTTTTGATACGGTAAATCATCATGCCTATGGAGTAGTAATTCTTGCCAGTGCTACCACCTATAAATACCATTGCAATGTTTCTATTGCTCTTCACTAAATACTGCCTTTTCTACTTTTTCTTTCCTAAAAGTACACACATAAATGAACTTGAGAGAAGGTGGAAACTATGAGAGAGGAGCAAGCATTTAAACAGTAATAGGTTTTTTTAAAGTACATGTTCTTCAAGCCCATGGAAACAGCAACATTTCAACAGGACAACAGAAAAAAACAAGGAGTTCTGTGAGCAGCCAAGCTATGAAAACCAGGGTTTCCTGTGGGGTAAAGATCAGTGGATTAGCTGAAGGGTCTTTTCTTCCCTGCCCAGTTGTAGGAACTAGAGTTTTAAGCCCCTTCCTGCCCCATAACATTTGGTGAAACCTGGCCCATGTGGGCCAAAATTGCCAGTGGGCAGGAAGAGCAGACAGACACCTGGCTTCAGTACAGCATCCTCATCCCCTCAGGAGAGCCAGCTAAAAAACCCCAGCCACAGGGACTGAGCCAAGGATGGCCTAGATGGCATTTTTCAGACATGTGGACCATTTACATGGTTCTGTATAGGACCACACTGTGCTCTCAGGTGTTATGCACAAGTGTTACTGAGCCCAGGACCCACAGAAATGACCATTAGCACAAGCTCCAAACCAGATCTCCTCCAGTTCAGAACTTCAATTTCAGAGACCTTCAGTGTTGTAATTCTTCAAACCCACCTCACAGCTGTGAATCTGTATCTGTAAAACGTTCTTCCCATTCAAGTATAAGCAGCTACAGAGGCAAACAATATTAAACTACACTAGTATGTGTGGCCAATAAAATCTTCTACCAAGCTAAAACATGGCAATTACATTCCAACACAAAAGCTATGAATTTTAATTTCTTTCAATGCTGAGAAGACTATGATAAGCATCTTGCACCAATGCAGATCCAGGGCTGCAGGTTCTTGTCTCTCCATACCTGCCCTCTGCACTGGGAGGAAGGACACCCATTGACAGCTTAGCTACTTCTGATGAGTAGCACACAAATATCTTCAGCATAAAAAAAAAAATGAAGAAGTCTTTCTATAATCACTGTAACTCATGAGAGCAAAACCTGCTCAGAAAGGCTTCTCCAGTTCACAGGCTTAAAAGTGACAATTTTAGCAGCCACACATATACCCAATATAGTTCAATTTCCCCCATAGATGTGTTTCTGATCCAAGGTAGGCAAAGCAGCTCATTTGTCCTAATTCTGAACCCTCGCATGCTAGTCTCCTTCAATCTCAATTAGCCAGTGGGAAATTTATTTAGAAAGCTGGCAGGAACTATTTGGGGGATTAATGATTACTGATTTATGAATATTGAGTAGCATTTCAATAATCCAAGCAGAGTGATCACTTGTAGCTGAAGTCAGTTCTTCCAACCATTACAGTCTGTAGCAATCATTTAAAAGCAGTTAAATGATTCTGATTTATGACCTTAACCTACAGGGCCCAGTACATTTGCTCTATCGGTGTGTAAATTCTAAAACCGCAATTCCCTGCACCTCTAGAGAGCCAATTTAAGTCAACATTATGCATGAGCTGAGCATGCTTGAATTCTCAGATCTCTTATTTCACTCATTAAATTTGCACTGAACATCTTGCAATTAAAATTTCATATAGATTTTTTTTCTTATGATTGACATTTGGCCTTGGCAAAATGAGTTTAAATTTTGTTTCTCTAAAGATTTAGAAGGAGATAGATTGATCTAGACATTGTTTTCTGCAAGATGATGATGATGGAGCACTAATGCTTTTATTTGCATTTTGAAAAGCCTCCCTTTTAGCTGGAAGACTGTCTATCACTGGTGAGAGCAACTCAGTAACCACAGCCAAAGCTACAGCTAACACAGCAGCATCAAACACGTTGCTGCAGTCCATGTGACCCTTTACCATTTTTAGGCCAACATCTTTAACTGGGGTGGAACAAATTGGCCTTTCCAGTATAAACTAACACGTGCTCATCAGCAATGAATAAACAGCAGTTCTAGTATACAGTTTTGAAAATAAGCGCAGGACAACTGCAAGGAACAGAGCAGGATTAGAGTGATTTCAAGTATTGATCTGAAATTAACTACTTGAATTGACTCAACACTACATTTGTGGTGCTAAAATCACACAACTCATTTCACCTTCTGTCCCTCAGGCAAGGAGCTCATAGGAAGAACAGTTGCACCCTTTAGCAATCCCATGCTTACAGCAGACCTTCTGCAGGAGACAGACCACTCATCAAGAAGTTCACAGAGAGGGACAAACATGATGGCTGAGGGGAAGAATCATTTATGCCTCAGTACACTAACAGCTTAAGAGGCCTGCCATGTTAAGAGCTCTGTACTGCAGAGGACAGCTCAAGGAAATACAAGGTCTTTTTGCAGAAATGCAGCTCCTAGCACAATAACACATTGATTTCATATAGGACTCGGAGTATTAGGGTCATGCCAATAAATAAATAACTAAGTACATGCTGCAGCAGACATGCTAGTATTCTTTTTGTACCCTAAGAAGCAAATCAAGAGGGAAATATTTCAAAAACCTAAGGAGTTGACTAAAGGAAGTAGTCCCTGGGCTGGAGAAACATGAATACAGATTTGCATTACCCATTTAGATCCACTGGTTGTATGCTGATGGAAACTGCACCAGAAGTAACATTTTAACTGCTCTTTCCCAGCCTGCTGGCCAAAAGATTATTCACCTGTCTGTGCAGGTACTCACATGCACAGAGCTGAAGCAGGGCCCATGCTTACATTCTGAATATACAAGTGGTAAGAGAAAGCATCCTCCTTTTCACATCACAGGAACACTCCAGACACTGCAGACTGGCATCCAAGCACAAGGAAGAATGCTTAAAGAATACATATCTACCACTTCCAGTTTAACCACTCTTCGTTCCATCCATCTGAGTACAGTATTTGCCTATCAGCAAATTATAAGCAAAGGAAATAAGAAAAAATTTGTCACACTACAGGAAGAGATCAATAGTGTACCTAAATTTCATTACGCAGCTAAAGGAAAAATCCAGTGTACTAGCCCTGGAGAATATCAATCTTGCAGAAACGCCCAAGGCATATTTTAATGCAGAATAGTAAAGTCTTTACAGTCACAGCATAATTACACTAACATACTGGTATTTTAATATAATTTCTCTGAAATTAAATTTTGTTTCTGTGTCCAGTCAATAATTCTGTCTCATCTCAGTGATGAATTGAGCTTAGTGAATAATTTGTTATGAATAGTTTATTCACTGCATTTCACCTTTCATCTCTCTTTGAAAATTTTGTGAAATTCTGCATTACACAAAACTATTCACAAATAACTCATGCTTGCAGACTGTGTGTTGACAATTCGCTGAAAATATTCAAACTGATTTGCCACTTGGTTGCCATTTACGAGGTGTTGTACCTGCTCATCACTGGCCAAGTTCAGTTCAACCAAGCTGTATTCCCAGTTGTTCAGAGAACAGCAACTCAAGTTCAATATCAGATATGTAAGCTTGGAATGTACATTTTGTATAATTCCTCCCATTTCAGGAGTCCTTCAACTGGACTGACAATCACGTAATCAAACGATGACCCAGTCAAAGCCCATTCAGAATAATTCACCTGTTTTAGAAGTTGTTAGGCGAGTGTCTGGAAAACAGTCAATGGCATAAGAGGGGGAGAGGGGCCAGGACAAAATGCAAGCCCAGAGCTGGGAATGGAGCATTCAGGATCTCAGGGCACTCAGGTATTGAAATCCTGAAGCCTCTGACTCTTCAGTACTATACGAATTGAGGACACTCACACCATCTGAGTTAAGCTACAGCCGGAGCATGGTCTGTCTTCTGAACCACCACGGCGTGACCAGCTTAGAACAGTTGCGCACAGCCACACCCAGAGTGTGAAAGCTGGTGGGCAGGAACACAACCCTGGATTAGCCACAAGGGTGCTTTAAACACCTCACAATGCCCTTCAGTAGTGACAGATGATACGCTGCCCCCTCACAAGGGACACAGCACACCTTTGGAGACAACCTGCCTAATATACCAAAACTGGGGAGAGGGAGGGAATTGTTATAATTTGGTGGTGAGAAGGCTTTTTTGGTTTATTTCTATGATGCTACCACTTCTACTTGCTGTGACACAGTTTTAGACACTCCATAGCTAACATAATTTGCCCAACAAAATAGCACTGCATGAAGCCAAATTAAAAATCCAGACTATGGATAAACTTACTAAGTAGATGTTTCACCTGCTCTCCAAAGTATGGTTATAGAGAACCCACAGCTCCTTTTGTATTGCTGTGAGTTGCTCTAGAAATATCAGATAACTTCCCTAAAGTTATTTAACTTATGGAAATTGAAGTTCTCAGACTCATGAGTCTCTATTTCATATCCGTATTATAACAGCACAATTTACAGAACTGTTAAGAAAAATTGTTTAGCCTCACATACTTGTGTAATTGAAATGTCATCAATGACACAATATGGTCATAAGTAATTAACCACCTAATTAAAATCCAGAAATCAAAAGTAATTCATGTTCAGACAAAATTGTCCTTCACATCTGGATTTCAGCAGTCCACTAACCTAAGCAGTACTGAAAATGGAAGATTTAAAGAGACACTGAGCACTTTTTGTGGGAATGTGCAATGTGAAGATAAAAAAGGAACACCAGGCTAGAACATGTCATGCTGATTAGGGTTCACTTTAATCAATGCTGAGATATAATCAGCAAGAGATGGCAGGTGTTACTCTGCTGTTAGAACTAAGTCAGCTTTTGGAGAGAGGGAGATGAGGAAGCATTGGGAACATAAGGGTTTTTGCAGTACTGGAAAAGTCCTTGCCTATTCTGAACATATACAATTAAAACCATACAGCATTAAAATAAAAGTGGGTGGAAAAGAAAGTAGGAAAAGTTTCAAACATTAGGTTGAGGAAGTTGTTCGTATTTGTTCTCCTGATAAACACTCTGGTGAGGAGAAGTAGCAGCACCTCATTGCATGGCAGCAAAGCATTCCTGGATTCAAGGATCAAAAGCTGCAGCCTATCAGGAAGAAATTAATGCATTTCAAAGTACTATCAAGCTTTTCAACAAATCAGTAGCAACTGAAAGTTGTCATTCCATAGTCTCAAACCGAAGAACTAACTGAGCAGTCATTACTGTCAGTTTATGTGGCTTCAGAGACAATGCACTGCAGCAAGTTAAGATGAATTGTTGTGATAAAAGCAACTGATAAATATACAATAACATGACTCTGAGTTCAGGCATTGCAGGGAGCTCCCAGATTTAAGTCAAAGTGCTAGAGAATTAATATTGTCCAAGTTTACATAGGCCTTTAAGTAAGATTTATCATCATGAATTCTAAACCTTAGATTAATGAAAGAACTTCAGTTTAATTGCAGGGTAATATTCTCTACTTGACAAAGGCTCTGTGTGTGCATATTGAATGGGAGTCACTGACAACATGTGCAAGGCCACACAAAGTTCCTGTACAGACAAACTGAGGCCCTGGTCTTACAAAGAACATGAGGCACTTCTGCTGCAGTTCCTTAAGTTAAGCACTTGCTTCCAGCTGGCCCCTACTGAGCACACCTGGACACATACTCACCTCTAAGCACTTAGTGGATAACACTGATGTCACAGGGTTTTAAACACCTGCACACGTGACCTCCTGAAGAGATGACTTTCTGAGCTGGGTTTTGCTAGAGACCTCTCCTGATGGGCCACACAGGACCTGTAATGTGTTAGTTTTGACCTCCCAAACATGCAGAACTTTTCATAGACTATGGACCATTGACAGTCTCTTCTCCTTCAAATCCTGTCCTCTTAGGAAGGGCTGGCAGAAGACACATATCTGTCTTTTACATACGATATATATTTATTTCATGTCACCTTTTTCCAGTGTTCTAAACACTCCATCTCATAATTCCTTCACCCTCTCTCCCCACCCTGAAATAATGAAAGAATCCCATTCTTTTTAGTTTTTGAGATTTTATGGTAATTCCTACAGAACTGCATTAATCTTTCAATACACAACATGTTACTAGAATTGTCTGCTATAAGTGCCCAAAAGGGAATGATCTTTTGTATCCACTGAATACCAGACTCAAGGAGTCCAATACTTTAGTGCATATCTCAAAAAACCAAGCTTCTGCCTCTTCCAAGTGTGCTCATTCATGAGCCATTTGTAGACAAGCAGAGTATGTCGTTAATCTCTGATTATGTTCCACTGGTTTGCTCCCTTGCCGTCCCCACCACCCCATTAGCAGCCCGAGTGCGAGGAGGTGGCTGCAGCAGAGCAGCCCCAGACACCAGCAGCTGTGCTTTGGGTGCACAATAAGGCACTGCAGATGATTGCAGACTTCTTTCTTCCAGTTAGATCTGGATATTTCTCAAAACTGTCAGATTACTTCGCTAACTGATGATTTTTAATCACCACTATGATTTCAATCTTCTCCATCTACTGCAGACAATAAATTAAAAAGAGGAGTTATATAATCAGGGGAAGACTTTATTATTAGTTTTTTTTCTTATTTGAAATGCCCAGAGCTTGTCATGCTGACGGATGTTCTTTGGTCAGTAAATAATACCACCTGCTGAGCCAAGTGTGTGCTTGGAATGAACATGTACTCCTTGGTGATTCAAATAGACCATTATTTTCCCCTTCAGTTCCATGCTTTTTTTTTCTTAAAACAGAATTTGTTGCAGCCTTGTCTCATTTTCTAGGATGCACAGACCACACATGGATTTGTACAGCCACTATTGCACAAGCTGATTAAGCCAGGACAGAAGGCACACACAAGCATTAAATGAGCTACATTCCACTTCACACAGATGGAAATACAAAACTTGCTAGCACACCTGTTCCTTCTGCTCCTGAACTATACCAAACTCTCCCTTGAGTGGGCAAGTGAAGGAGAGGCACTCAGTACTTAATCAGAAGACCTTGGTATGAAAGAGGGTAAGCCGGGTGACTGTGGCTTTCTTTTTACCCCACACTTGTTTCATAGAACCACACAGTCACTGAGGTGGAAGGCATCTCTGGAGATCACCAAGTCCAGTCCCCCTGGTCAAAGCCTGCAGCAGTTTGCAGTGTGTCCTGTTGGGTATTGAGTATCTCCAAGGCTGTCCCTTCAGACAACCTGTTTCAGTGTTTGATTATCCTTTTACAGTAAAATAGCTTTTTCTTAGAATTAAATAGAATTTCCTGTATTTCAGCTTGTGCCCACTGCAGACCCATTTTGTGTACCTTAATCAAGCCACCCTTTTTAAATGACTTTTCTTTAAACTAAATATCCCAGAGGTCATTATCTGTACCAAAGGGGATGGAAAGAAGTTCTATTAAGATTTATAAATCCACATCACCCCAGTCAGCACAGCTCAGTGATCAAACATGTTGTACACCATGAAAGCTACAGCCTGGAGAGTTTCTCTTGCCTCCTGGCGATCTTCAAGAGGCATTGGCTTCTAAAAGACTTTGTCTTCCTAGCTGCTTTTAAGTAGTTCAGATCGATGTTGTCCCTTAGTCAGGGTCTTTTATTATTTGCCCTAATGGTCAAAAAGATTTTTAATTTCATCACCTCCACATAAGCTGGTGCAGAGGTTGATTACAAATGCTACCTGTTTTCCAGTGCCATTTTAGAAGCAGATTAGGAGTGACAAGAAAACACAGAATTATACTGAGAGTGACCCTTCAGATGCTGCTAAACTCTATTACAAGTTTGCACAAAGAAAAGGTTTGCAATGATTCAATTCTTCTGTCATCACCAGATATAAGCAGCACTAAAATATTAACTTTGTAGTTCTATACTTACCAGGAAAAGTGAGGAACGGAACTAACAGATTCTCTAACGACCCTTGCAAAGCTGTACTGCAAGGTCAGAAATGCATATTCAACTGATTATTACATATACTAAGAACTGTCCCCTTATACATATCAATTAGAAGCAGATTATCCACACTAGTTTCTCATAATTATATGAAACAAACAAAAGACTACCTAAGCAAAATATATATCTACTTTACAAGGGGGAAGTTTTCTCACTATGTAGAATTTACTGTGCTTTTATCTTTTTCTTTTTTTTTTTTCCCATTCTTTACAGCTAAAGATCATCCATGGCAAAACAGAAAAGAAGAACAGAAAAAATAATTTTGCATTAACACTTCCATTTTGTTAGGAGAAGTCTCTCACCCTGAAAAGCATTACAAAAGAATAAAAGAAATAGATCTGAGACTAGTAATAAATTCATATCCCCAAGTGAGAGCAGCAAAATAATTTCTTATTATACATCAAATGTCACTGAGGTTGAGCATGCTCATGAAGGCTATGAACCACACAGATCCAAGGAACAAAAGGAACAAGGCCATGTGCGCACAGACGTCCCCTCAAACACACTCAACAGGCTTCTCTGGAAGGTCTTACATCTACCCACTCCCTGCCAAGATTTTCTTTATCTCCATCTGCCTTTCCTCTATTAACTAACTTTTCTACCCTGAAGCAGATTCTAAGGCTGTTCTACTTTTAAATAAAATAGACATTGCACAGTGATTTAAAACATAGTGCTGACCTAATTGATTTTTCTTTGGGAAAGAAAATGAAAAAGCAACAAATTTACTTTAGCCACATGTACAAAGACGAGGCTATAAAAATAACAGGTTACATAGTTAAAGCTTTTTCTAAGCTGGGCAATTTATTTTTTAAAATAGTTTTATTAACTTCTACTAGTGTTAAAACATAAAAAGTGTAATTCCCACATCATGCATGAAAAAAATATGCAGACATCTATAATATACAGAGGTTAATTAACAGCTGCATACCTCATGCTTCTAAATCCATTTTCATATTTAAACACAGGGGATGGGGATATTGATTATCAAGTCTCTCAGTCAAGTTCCTTACACTTAGGATGTAAACAAGACTGAAATCTGCTAGAACTAGAGTTCTATTTATCCATCGCTGATTTCTGTGTAATTGGGTTCTTTTTGAAAAGCAGGGCATCCCAGAATCTTGATGTAAACACAAAGTTGTTTTGAAACATCCGGATCAATACTGTTGGAAAGCACCTGACAATTCCTGCCATGAGGACCTTCTTCAACACCACACTGTTCCTGTGCAGGTTGATGATAATCACAAGACCTGGAATGGTTTATCATTGAGCTTCACAGTATGCCAAGCAATACAAAGATTGTACTTGATGACCAAATTTAAGAAGGAAGAGAACAGCGTATAGTCCGGTCTAACAGTAGTGGGACTCCTCACACCTGTGGTGCACACAAGCTTCCTTTACCTGACATGGGAAAGAGGCACCCCTGGGGGCAATTGAAATCATGTGCTGGAACCCCTGATGGAGAATTTCCCTGCAAGACTCCTCCAGCAACTCTTCCCCATGACCTGCAGGGATATGAGAGCTCTCCACACACCACCAGCAACCAGGGCAGGCCACACAGACCTCAAGCAGCATAACCTACAGAGAGAGAGGAGGCAGACTGGAAGAAAGGTGAGGTATGTTGCGTATGTTTTTTCTCCTCCCCTAAATGAGAGGGTTTAAAATTAGAACTGAGCAAAGGGTTAACTGAAACCAACTTGTCAAGTGCTCAAAGCTTCTGAGAAATCAGGTTCTGGGTATGACTGAATCCAAATATTCAGTCAGGCCTGGGCAAACACTCATGGCAGGTATTATGCCCTGTACCCACAGCTCTGATGGTAAGTAGATGAACAGAGAAATTAGGACACAGCCTGTACTGGGGTGGTACACAGGCACCTCTACACAAGTAGCTCAACAGGCAGGTTATTCAGAATTAATGGGAAAACATTTGACATTTGTTTTTCAAGCACAGTCAGGAGTCACTTAGAGATTCCCATTCAGATTCACAGGAGGGACAAGAGGCTGCCAAGGAAGGATCACAGCTGCTCCCCATTTTCAGGGTGAATTCATACCACAGCAACTCACACTTCAGAATGTAATAGCCCTTTAACACCACTCACTTGGCAAAGACAGGACAGACTCCACTCTCACAACACCTCCTGCTGCAGCCCCCCTGGCATCTTCCCCCTGCAAATTCCCAGCTGCCTTCAGGTTTGCACTGAACAGGAATTTGAGCTGGGATATACAGATCTGGTGTGCAAGATTCCTCTTATTTTGAGTATGTGCCAGCTGATCACAGACATGAAGAGTCAGTTAAGCACCCAAATGCCTCTTGCCTAGGAAACTATAACTATGATTTATAAAGGGCCAGAGGGCAGGAGGGGACAGAATTACAGAAGAGTAAAGCACATGTTTTCTCTCTCCCCCCATTTGATTAAAACAATTCCTTTTAATTGCACTACACTTTGCAACTATACTGTCATTCTTCTTGGAGGGCCATAATAGATACGTCTCAGTAAGAATTAAATGATCTATTTAAGTAATACTTTCCAAAGATACTGTAAGCTTTTAAATTATCAGCTTAAAATGTGGCATAAAAAAAATACCAGCAATGGAAACCCATGGGTAAATCCTGTTATTATGGAGAGTTGTAGTAAAAGCACACCAAGCAACTAGAGCAGATCTTCCATTATTTGATCTTTTCATGGTGTTCAACACATTTCACAAATGATAAACATAGACTAAACAGCCTAACCTAAATAAAAGTGTGAGGTCTATGAGCAAAGCATTCTGGGAAAGTTCTGAAGGATCTAATGATAATGGTAAATATTTTCCAACATAATTCTTTTAAGGGATCTGGAGTGACTTTCTGAAGTCAGCAAGAATTCTGCAGTGATTTCAACAGAAAAAGGATATCACCTCTGGCATTCCAGGCAGAGCTTAGTGCTCAGAGGTAAGTCATCTACACAGCTACCACGGAGGAACCATTAATTAATACAAATAGACAGCAGTAAAATTCACATCTATAGTTCAGGTTAACTGAGGCAACAACCATATTTTTAAGAATCATAGAATCATAGAATCGATTGGGTTGGAAAAGACCTCCGAGATCATCAAGTCCAACCCTTGGTCCAAATTCAGTCCTTTACTAGATCATAGCACTCAGTGCCACGTCCAATCTCTGTTTAAAAACCTCCAGGGATGGTGAATCCACCCCCTCTATAGGCAGGCCATTCCAATGCCTGATTACTCTCTCTGTAAAGATTTTTTTTCTAATATCTAACTTAAATTTCCTCTTGCAGAGCTTAAGCCCGTGCCCTCTTGTCCTATTGCTGACTGCCTGGGAGACGAACCCCCACCTGGCTATAACTTCCCTTCAGGTAGTCATAGAGAGTGATACAGTCACCTCTAAGCCTTCTCTTCTCCAGGCTAAACAACCCCAGCTCCCTCAGCCTCTCTTCATAGGACTTGTGCTCCAGTCCCTTCACCAGCTTCGTTGCTCTTCTCTGGACCTGCTCCAGCCCCTCAATATCTTTCCTGAACTGAGGGGCCCAGAACTGGACACAGTACTCAAGGTGTGGCCTCACCAGTGCCGAGTACAGGGGCAGGATCACCTCCCTGGACCTTCTGGCCACACTATTTTTGACACAGGCCAGGATACCATTGGCCTTTTTGGCCACCTGGGCACACTGTTGGCTCATGTTGAGCTTTCTGTCACCCACTACCCCCAGGTCCCTTTCTGCCTGACTGCCCTTCAGCCATTCTGTCCCCAGCCTGTAGAGCTGCATGGGGGTTATTGTGGCCAAAGTGCAGGACCCACCACTTGGCCTTATTGAACTTCATCCCATTGGAATCAGCCCATAAGAAAGTATGATTTGTGCAGAAGTGCCTGATTACCTTCAATCTCCACTGTAAGTTTTAGAATAAAAGAATATCTCAATTACAGGTGCAATTTTTCATTCCTCACAAATCCAAAGTCCCACTGAGAGCACAGAAGGCAAGATGGACTCCTTTGGACACTGTGGCATTGAGGTTAATGGGAGATTTAAATGCACAAGAAATGCAGGGTCTGGACATAACAGTATTAGAAAAAGAATTATAACAGTCATAAAAATGGAAGAATTTATTTAAAAATGGTTCAGTATCTCATAAGTTACTTTTTTTCCATATTACTTTCTCAGCTGGATCACTGCTGCTTCTACTCTCTTTAACCTTTCCTTTCTAGTTCTTCTTTTAAATATTTATAAAAAATTTGCACAGATGGGGAAAAAGCTGAAGATCTGAAACAAAATTAATTTAATAAGAGACTAGAATTCCATTATTGGTTTAGGCAGCTTCTTTTGATGCTGTATATTGTAACTAGGAATAATTAATTTCAAAGTCCTTGATCTTCAGGAGCTTTTTCATGAATATTATTGTTATTAGTAATAATAGCAATTCACATTCACTCTCCACACTTGCCTCTTGCTGGCTGTAAGCACTTCAGTGCCTCCAGGCACCCCCATGCTGTGCCAGCACAGAAGACCGGGTTTAGAACCTGCTGCTCTCTGCGATGTCCTGTGACTGCCAAGAGCTCTGCACACTCCAGGACAGCCTGTCCAAGCTCCCATGGGCAGCCTAGGGGGTGCTTGATGTTGCCCATTCCCATAGCAGGAAAGGGCTGTGGCAGAAGGACCCCAGCTCCTGGAGCTGGCAGGTATTATTTTAGGAGAGGTGGGAAGCTTTGGAGCACAGGTCTTTGGAGTGGCACTGCAGCACCTTTCTCACCTCACCCATCCATGCAAAGGGCACGGCCTGAAACACCAGAAGAAGCACCATCATGTGCCATCAGTGCACAAACTGCCAGCACCTCAGCTGGCACATGCACACACTCGGGGCTGCCAGCCACATTCCCAAAAGATGGGCCTGGAGTTCAGGATGGCAATTTGCCTTGGAGGGAAAACCACCAGGATCATGAGTCCAGTTCCATTACCCAAACAGAACACTCAGCCACACTCTAGTAAGATGCAAGTCTTCACATGGTTTTTGACATCAGTATTTCCATTTGCTGTTTACATTTGTAGTTATTTATGCCAGGGGGTTGTTATAGTTTAAATTTGGAGAATTTTTTTTTCCCCTTCCCTTGCCAGAGTGGACCTTGAGAAAGCATGGGACCTGGAGAGGCAGAGGAGATGTTCCCTGGGGCACACTGGAGGAGGGAGCTCCACGGGGAGAAAAGGGAAGTGAGGGGAGGCAGGGGGGGAACTTTACTTTTGTTTTTAGGTAGCAGCGGCGTGTGGTGTGTGGGAGCTGACACCAACACCAGCAGCCCCCCCACCGGCATCCCGGAGCCAGGACCGGCCCCCAGCAGCCCCCACCATCACTCCGGAGCGGTCACCATCCCTCGGCAGCCCCACCATCACCCCGAAGCCTGGGAAACTTCTGCAGCCACTGAGCCGGCTCACCCAGCCACACCACAGTGCAACATCTCAACCTGCTGCCCGTGACTATAATCACAGGATATTTGGGGTTTGTTTTTTTTTTTTCTTGTTGTCCATTTGTTTTTGGTTTCACTGTTAATTTTTTTTCCTTGTGCATGTGTGAGTGTGTGTGTGTGTATGCATATATATATATGTATGTATATTTTATATGAGGTTTCGAGAACCATTATTCCTTTTGCTCCCAATACGTTTTCCCCAAGTAAAGTTTATTTAAAAAATTAGAAACTCGTAGTTAGTTGTTTGTGGTTATTCGGTTTGGGTCTTGGGCCTTCCTAGCCCC
>VXBX01008508.1:2908-14663 GCA_013400415.1 Scytalopus superciliaris
CAATATAAATTATACATAATTTGATTTATATATAATTTCTATTATAATATAATTTCTATTATTATATATAATTATTATATAATGCATATGGTTGGAATTGGATGAGTTTAAAGGTTCCCTCCAACCCAGACCATTCCCTGTTCCTATGAGCAAAGTAGGATCACAAACCCACACACAGACACAGATACAAACCCCAAATCGGCTACAAATCAAATCCAAACCCCAAATAAAATCCACATCCCAACCACAGCTCCACGCTGGAAGCAATCCTCCCTTTCCCAAGGGTTATCTACACCCTGACAGTTCTTATCTAAACTAACGGGATCTTTAGCATTCCAAGTGGGAGCTGGTTGGATCTTTAGCATTCCAAGTGGGAGCTGGTCGGTAATTACTGCTTAATTAAGCAATTAGGTCGGGAGCAAGCTGATGTGTGAGTAAAATCCCCGAGATCTTTCTCTGGGAAGGGCAGAGGTGGCGGGAGGGAATCCCCGGCGGTTCCCACGGTGTAACCCCGGTGTTCCCACGGGATCAGATTCCAGCCCGGTGCGCAACCCGCCGGCCTTCGGGGCGGAGGAGCCCGTGTACTCCACGCGGAGGGTGACCCGGAGCCAGCAGCAGCCCACGCCAGTGACTCCCAAGAAATACCCTCTCCGGCAGACGCGCTCCTCCGGCTCCGAGACCGAGCAGGCCGTGGATTTCTCGGACAGAGGTGCGTGCCCTGGGGGGAACCATGGGGGTTGGTCTGGCACTTCAAGGATTCCAACACCCGGTGTTTATCTCAGATAATGCTGCTGCTGGCTGGGAAAGGCCGAGAAGGCCAAGGGAAGCATGATAAGCTCAGGATGAGAAAGTGAAAATAATGAGATGGGCAGTTAGTAATAATAAGGTGTAGTGAGCAATGCCAACCAATTGTGGTCCAAATAAGGGTGTGTGAACAGCTCGTGCTGACGGCCTGCAGCCTATGGGAGCTGACCACTGCTCGTGGACAGACAGGAGAAGTCTATAAATATGTGAACTTTCTTTGATAAAATGGCTTTTCTGATCGTCATATCGGTGCGTGTGGAGCTGCCCAGGCTCGCAAGGAGATTCGGAATCCCGGCAGGGAACCTGCTGGAAAAAACCCTCCTCCCAGGGGGTATCCCAGCCAGGTCTGTAACACCCTTAATCCCCCCATATCCCTCACCCAGACACTAAGAATGCTGCGGATCACGACGAGTCCCCGCCCCGCACTCCCACCGGGAACGCGCCTTCCTCCGAGTCCGACATCGACATCTCCAGCCCCAACGTGTCCCACGACGAGAGCATTGCCAAGGACATGTCCATGAAGGATTCGGGCAGCGACCTGTCCCACCGCCCCAAGCGCCGCCGCTTCCACGAGAGCTACAACTTCAACATGAAATGCCCCACCCCTGGTTGTAACTCTTTAGGTAATTCCGGGATTATTGATCTGTTGGATTTTACGTTCCCGCCGTGATAATTCCAAGTCCCGCTCGGGTTGTGCATCCCTGAAAACATGCAGTTAATTGGGAGCATTAAGGGGAAGTGTGGGGAAGGGATGTGAAGCCGGAATGCAGGTGTATCCGCAGGGATGTTGCTGGAGGTGTTTTCTGGCTGGGAGTGATGGGGAATGACAGGATAAGGACCGAAATAGGAGCATAGGCACAGATGTGGGAGGAAAATGCAGAGTCTTGCAGGCAGGGAACTGATTTTTTTGCCAGAAACAGGATTTCAGCCCCAAAATATTGCTCTACCATACCTGGCTGCTTGCAGGGAGTGCAGCTTTGGGGTTTTCCTTCCTTGTGCCATAAACCAGGAAGCTTGCTGCTTCTGTCCCCCTCCAATGACCTGAGCCTGCTCGTGTGAGGGATCTGGGAGACTTTTTAAACCTCTTTGTGGTCATTTCTTACAAGTTGGGTTGTTTTTCTGCCCCTTTGCAGGACACCTGACTGGAAAACACGAGCGGCACTTCTCCATCTCGGGGTGCCCACTCTACCACAACCTCTCAGCAGACGAGTGCAAGGTGAATGTTTTGCCTTGTTTTACCTTCTGCTTTATCATCCTTTTACTTTTTTTAGCACAAAATGCCAAACTTTGTGGTTTGTGAACTGAAAACAGAGCCTGGCACGTGTCAGCTGTTACCTTCAGCTGTAAGACAGCAGCATTTGTGTGCCAGAGCTGTGAGCTGCAGTTCAGAGTGTTCTCCTGAGAGAGAGGGGGAGTGAGGGGGAGTTGCTGCAGTGCTGACAGGTGAATTTTGGGTTCCAGGTGCGAGCCCAGAGCCGGGATAAGCAGATTGAGGAGCGCATGTTGGCCCATCGGCAGGATGACAACAACAGACACGCCACCAGGCACCAGGTAAAGCTGGGAAAACTCAGCTCCTGCTTCCCAGAATCCATGGGTTTCACCTTCCCCACGTCTCAGCTGAGCTCTTGGGCCATCCTGAGGCTCCTCAGTTTGTTTCAGCAAGGACCATTCCATGTATCCCTTAAGTGGGGCTGGAGCAGGCAGGGAGAGCAGAGCCTGGCCTGTCATAGCACAGGAGGCTGGAGTGTTCTCAGGATGGCCTTTTCCATCTGCTTTGATGTGTAGGACAAAAGAATTCCTGCACAACTGTAAACTGCAATTTGACTCTGACTAAACAGCAAAGAACCAAACCAGGGGAATCACATTTTTCAACTCCTGAGTGTTGGATTTGAGTCAAGATGACTTCATGAGCCAGCTCGGAGCTCTTCCCATGATTAAACATTCCATGAGTGCTCCCTGTCTTGTGGGGCTGAGGTGCATTGGCAAAGGCTGTGGCAGGAATTCAGAATTCCTGCTTTACATACCTGTGTTGTACCTGCAGTGCCCTGTCATTAGCAGAGGATTTGGTTCAGAGACAACAAACCTCATGAAATGAGGTCCTTTGGGGTGGGAAGGGGAATGTTTTGGAGCAGATGGAGCAGTGAAGGATCCCACCTCTGGTTTTCCAGGCCCCCACAGAGAGACAGCTCCGATACAAAGAGAAAGTGGCTGAGCTCAGGAAGAAGAGGAACTCAGGACTGAGCAAGGAGCAAAAGGAGAAATACATGGTAAAAGCACTAACTTGGAATATTCCTCCATTCCCTCCGGTTCGGAATGAAACCCCTGAGCAGGAGTTTGGCTGTTCCAGTCACCCTGCAGCACCCTCAGCCAAAAAAAGATGCAAGATCCAACAGCTTAGTAGCAGCATGGCAGCCAAACTGTTGTTTGATTGTTCCAGGAGCACAGGCAAACCTATGGCAACACCAGGGAGCCTCTCCTGGAAAACCTGACCAGTGAGTACGACCTGGAGCTGTTCCGGAGGGCGCAGGCACGGGCGTCTGAGGACCTGGTGAGACTCAACTCCTGGTGCCCCTCACATCTGGGGGAAATAGGGAGCCTCCTGGGGTTTCTGTGGATAAATCAGAGTGTTTAGAGCAGCTGAGCAGTCAGGAATGCTGCACTGCCACTTTGATGGGTGTCTGCAGTGGAAGAGGGGACACCTTCACCTGCTGAAGGGGTGGTGACAACAAAATCCACCTTGGCTTGGTGACTGAAATGGAGCTCAAAAACCTTGTGTTGCTGAAGCTCCTGAGGTGCTTCCCAAAGCCACATTCCATCTCCAGAGAGGAGCCAGCAGATCCTTGGATGCTTTCCAGTGACAGTTGCATGTGGGATATCTGAGGCAGAGCATTAGGCTGTGCCCTCTCCCTGCAGATCAGGATTTACAGCCACGGCAAGACACTCACAGCGAGAGAGGAATTCAGACGACTTCAGCTAAATGATTTCCTTTCTCCTGCACCTACTTTTAATTTGTTGGGGTTTTTTTCCCCCTTCTAGGAGAAGCTGAGGCTCCAGGGGCAGATCACTGAGGGCAGCAACATGATCAAAACCATTGCCTTTGGTCGCTATGAGCTGGACACGTGGTACCACTCCCCCTACCCCGAGGAGTACGCGCGGCTCGGGCGCCTCTACATGTGCGAGTTCTGCCTCAAGTACATGAAGAGCCAGACAATCCTCCGCAGGCACATGGTGAGGGCTCCCTCTCAGCTCCCCTCTCAGCTCCCCTCTCAGCTCCCCTCTCAGCTCCCCTCTCAGCTCCTGTGGCTTTGCAAATGGTTTAAACTCCAGCTCAGTTGCTGTGCTTAAAGCGGGAGTGACACCCTCCTTTTGTTTTCCCGGCACAGGCGAAATGTGTTTGGAAACATCCCCCGGGGGATGAAATCTACCGCAAAGGCTCCATCTCCGTGTTTGAGGTGGATGGGAAGAAGAACAAGGTAATTAACTGGGGACCATCAGGCCAGGCTGGGGTGTGGAGTCAGCCTTTTGCATGTGCCAGGCACTGCTTTTCCTGCAGGATGCACGTGGCCCTTCCTCCTTCCAGCTGCAGAAAAGCTGCTGGAGTCTGGTCTGCCCGTTCTTGCAGGAGTTTTGCTGCATTTTCTTTGTGGTTATTCCTCAACCCTGTTGTGCTCCAGCAGTTGCATCAGTTGTGTTATATTGTGCTTGGAGATGGGAGTGAAAGTTAGTGGGGAGATTTCTGTGCTTGGCCTCAGCAGATCTTTCCAGCCCATCTCCCATTCCCTGGGAATACTCCAGTCAGATTTGGGTGAGAGTGGGAAAAGCAGCCAGATCTGGTGAGGGTGACCTTAACCCTGGCCTGAAGGGTCTGAGGGTGCACATTCAGCACCACACTTGTGCCCTGTCCAGTCTTGAAGGTTTCAGAGGAAAGGACAAAGAAACAAATCCCAAAGCTGAATCCTATCCTGCTGGAAGTTGGGAGGGGGCTCTGCCAGGTGCCAGAGACAGCCCTGAAGCACAGGATTGGCACAGCACACAGACCCAACCCCAGCTCCCCCTCTCTGAGGGTGTGATGCTTTGGGCATTCAGAGGTTGAGCTCACAAACATCCATTCCCATAGGAAGCCAGGCTTAGCCAGTTCCATCCCAAATGGAATTGTTTCCTGGCCCAGCTGCTCTGTCTGAAAGGTGATTTCAGATGATCCATGTCGTTTTCAGATGATTCAGAACATCCTTGCCATTTCCCAGGCACAGTTTTGTTCACACTTGGCATATTCTGGTGTAATAAACATGCATCCCATTCTCCTTCTGCCTTTAGATCTACTGTCAAAACCTGTGTCTGCTGGCAAAGCTTTTCCTGGACCACAAAACTCTGTATTATGATGTTGAACCTTTCCTCTTCTATGTGATGACAGAAGCTGACAACACTGGCTGTCACCTGATAGGATATTTCTCCAAGGTGAGTGCAAAATACCCACATCTTCGTTCCTCACCTCCCTGAAATGAGATTTAGGGCAGCACTTCCCAGCACTGAATCTCCCCCCCTGAGCCTTTGCAGTGTCAGGATTTGTTGCTCTGGGGAACAGATAAAGTTTCAGGCCTGAGCTGCACGAGCTGTCCTGTTTCATGCAGGGATTGCAGGTGCTTTGCTGCACCAGCTTTTCTCAGTCCTTGCAAAAACCAAATGAGCTCAAAGGAAGTGCTGTTGCCAGGAAGCAGTGATGCCTTCAGAAGTAAGGATAAAGGGTAAAAGAAATGTAGAGAAAAACAGATTAAAATAAATATTAGTCATCATGATTTTTTTTTTAAAGAAAGCATTTGAAGGAATAACATTTCTTAGTTTTGTCTCAGCTTCTCCATCTCAGGTAACTCAGCAGATCCCACAAATGAGCCAAGCTTAGAGTAGGAGCCAGTTTTCTCCCCTGTTTGCTCAGATGCCTGTAAAATACCCACTGGTGTGCAGCAGACATTAAACAAACAGACTGAAACATCTTTCCTGGCTGTTGCTGTTGCAGTTCAGGACCAGGGATTGTTCTCTGGGCATGGAGATCCCATGCAATGCACTTGCTTGGGTATTTCAGGCAGTGAAATTCCATAGGTGGGAGAATGCTCTCCCAAACCAAGTGCAGGAAGCTGCATTGCTTAAATCACCTGAGTCAGAACTCAATAAATAGCTAAAAATAAATGTTCTAAAGCAAAACCTTCATGCTCTGAGGATCCCATCCCTGGAAGTGTCAGGGTTGGATGGGGTTTGGAGCAACCTGGGCTATGGAAGGTGTCCCTTCCCATGGCAGGGGGTGGGCACTGGATGAGCTTTAAGATCCCTTCCAACCCAACCCAGTCCATGATTCCATGACTCTGTAACTCCATGACCAGCCACCCCAGGCTTAAAATTGTGCACCAGCCCCCCAGTGTAAGGGCTGATACAGTCAGGCACCCGGGCCAGGATGGTGGCAGAAGGATGATCAGGTTACTTGTTGTCAGGCAGGTTTTTCTGCTCCTTCTCCTTTCCCCTTCCATTGTGTCAGTTGCTGGTTGGGATGATGAGATGCCCATTGTTTGTGCAGCTCTCAACCTGTCCATCCATCCTCTTGTTTTCAGGAGAAGAATTCCTTCCTCAACTACAACGTCTCCTGTATCCTCACAATGCCTCAGTACATGAGACAAGGCTATGGCAAAATGCTCATCGACTTCAGTGAGTAGAGAGAGGAATCCTTGGAGGGGGGAAAATCCTCTCCAGAGTGGCCATTTCACCAGCAAACTCCCAGCCCTGCTGGGGGCTGATTTCTCTACCTCTCTTGGAGCAGTTTAAACAGGGTTTTTTTAAATCTTTACAGGCTATTTGCTGTCTAAAGTAGAAGAAAAAGTTGGCTCTCCAGAGCGTCCTCTGTCTGACTTGGGACTCATCAGCTACCGCAGCTACTGGAAGGAGGTTCTCCTTCGTTACCTGCATAACTTCCAAGGAAAAGAGATCTCCATCAAAGGTGAGTTTTGAGGCTAAATGAGCCTGCAGTGAGTTGCATCCCACTCACCTTCCTCAAACACGAGGCAGCTCATGCTTGGCTCACGTTCCCGTCGCTGGGAATGGCTCCTTCCCAGTGCTGCCCCCATTAAAGGCAGGCCAGTTTGCAGCTCTTTTGGCTGCTTCTTTAAAAAAAGACATTTATAAAACGATCCAGCAAAGGACTTTATCCACCTGTAGGTTGGAATGTTATTTTTAAAAAGAAAAATGGCCCCAGGAGCCAATATTAAGAATGTTTGGACTCCTTTTAGTAGCACTTCTCTGTTGGTGGCACCTGGGAGTGTGTGGCATTTCACAGGGGTATCAGGGTAGTCCTGAAAAAGCAGAACTACATCTTCTTAACGTGGATCCTAAAATTTACCCCACTAAATCACTGCAGTGCTGGCTGTACCTCCCCAGCACGTGCAAGGAATTTGCTGTCTCGTTTCAAAAGATGCTCCATAAAACCCCTGGCTGAAAAGCAGCAGTTTGGGGGGCTGTTGTGGAGGAGTTTCTTCCTGTTGTGCCAAAAGTGGTGGTGCTTTGCAGAGATCAGCCAGGAGACTGCAGTGAACCCCGTGGACATTGTGAGCACCCTGCAGGCCCTTCAGATGCTCAAGTACTGGAAGGGAAAACACCTGGTCCTGAAGAGACAGGTGAGATTGGGGAGGGTTATTCCTGGGGTTTTATTGAGCTTGCTGAGATCAGGGTTTCCTTTGCATTGTGCTGGGTTTTCCAGCCTTCCCATTCCAGAGGGGGACAACTCTGATTTCCAGATAAAACAGGACTTGGGTGTCCAGCCTGATTCTTCAGCAGTGCAGAAATAACCTCTGTTGACCTGCCTTTGGTGTGTGGGATAACAGTGCTCATTGGAAGTGGCTTTTTATGGGAGCAATGGATCAACATTCCCAGCCCTCGCCATGCCCTTCATTGGGCAGACAGATGACATGGAGTATCCTGAGCTGGGAGGGGCCCCCAAGGATCATCCAGTCCAACTCCAGTCCCTGCACAGACACCCCAACAATCCCACCCTGTCCCTCAGAGCGTTGCCCAAACCCTCCTGGAGCTCTGGCAGCCTTGGGGCCGTGCCCACTGCCCTGGGGAGCCTGGGTAGTGCCCACCACCCTCTGGGGGAAGGGCCTTTCCCAAAATCCAGCCTAACCCTGCCCTGGCATACAAGTGAATGGAATTAATGGAATCCTGTGTTTGTAAGGGGTTTACTTGGGGTTGTTTTCCCCTCCCTGGGACTTCATTTGGGAGCCTTACCACTGGGATTGAGCTGCTTCTAGAAAGCTCTGTGGAGGAGATGGTATTTTTGTCACACTGAGTGGGTTTGGCTGTGTGAGACCGTGCCATGGATAATTCCCCTTTGGGATTGTGTGCTTTTAACCTGCCCTCTCGTGCTCTCCCCCTTAGGACCTGATTGATGAATGGATAGCCAAAGAGGCCAAGAGATCCAACAGCAATAAGATCATGGATCCCAGCTGTTTGAAATGGACCCCCCCCAAGGGAACCTAAGTGTCCATCTCTCCTGGAGCCAGTGACCCCCAGCAGTAGAAACTCCCCAGGGATCTCTGTTGTACCTGTTGCTGTTGTGATTGGCTGGTACAGTACCCCCAACCCACAGATCAGCTCCCCTTGGTACTGTCCTGGCCAGGATCTTTGTGCTCCCACAGTTCTGAGGAACTTGATGTTTCGGCCTCAGTGAGGCTGCAAGGATTGGATCTGTATCGGACCCACAGGAAGCTGCAGCTGGCCCAAGGAGTTCTGATACTGGTACTGTACCTGTCCAGCCACTGGTCTTACCCTCCTCTTCTGCTCCAGTGAGGTTGTGTCGTGTCCTATAATCCAGTTGTTTCTTCCTTCAGGTCCCTTGAGCTCTCAGCACTGGAGTGACCTCTGTGGCTTTTAGACAAGGTCTTGTTTGGGGAAGGTCTGGTTTTCCAACGAGCTGCAGTCACACTGACCAGCTTTTTAACTAGGCCTGGCCCATTCCATGCCTGAAACGGCTTTAGTGGGATAATAATGCCACCTCTCCCAGCAGTTTTCCATAGTTAATGATGTACAGTCCCAACTTGCATCTCCTGTTACCTGAGTGAGCCACTGAGTGTGAGAACACCCAGGTCTGGGGCGTTCTGGAGCTGCCACCTCTGCTGGAGAGACCCCTTTTTTAGAATTCCTGCTTTATCTCGTGGAGTTAGTGAGTCCCTTTACACAGAAACAGCCCGTTGAGTGTTTCTCACTGGAGATGTTTCTCCCAGAGTCTTGGGGGGTCTCTGTGCTGGAGAGGTTTCCTTTTTTGCCCCCACCCCAGCCTGAAGAAATCAAAGCTTTGGACAGCTTTTTGCTGGCCTTGTCCAAACAGCCACAGAAGCTCCGTGAGTTGCTGGGTTGCCCGTGCTGTGCCCCAGTGAGCTGTGGGGTGGATCATTCTCTGGCAGTGCATCCTTGGTTCTCTTTGTAAAACAAGCAGAATAAAAAAAAAAAAAGCTTTTCCTTCCTCTCCTCCCATCAGCACCACCAGAAGAAACTCTCCTGCAATGGCTTCCCAGTGTAACCACTGTCCTTGTGCCACCTGGGTGGCTCCAGGGTGACTTAAAAGAGGGGCTGGGACCATCCCAGTGCTGATTTCATGGAACCCTTCCAGTGCTTCCTCACGGAACAGGGTGTGGAATGAAGCACTCACAGAGTCCTGGGAGGTGGGAGCCATTCCCTGTTAACCACTGACCCATCCTAGTGTGGAAAAGTTCTCTCTTGCTCCTCTCATGGTTGTCTGCCTTTCTCCTGGAAAATAAAAAAAAAAAGGAAAAGAAAAGAAAAGAAAAGCCAGATGGTCAGTCCCTGGTGTGGACCCCGTGGGCATTACTGACCCTTGCTGTCCGTGCCCTTTGCTCCTCTGTTGTAACTAACTGCAGATACTTATGGAATACCCACAGAAGTAGAGCTCTTGTGGAGTAGGGAAGAGGGCCATTCTCCTGCAGAAGCTGTTCCCTGTTCCCCTGACGTGGTAGAATGTGCTGTTCCTGTATCTACTTCTCAATAAAGCATGTTCTCTGCTCCAGGTCACGCCTTGCTGTGGTGATTCCCCCACTCAGATGCAGCTCAAAGTGGGCTTTAAGGTCCCTTCCAGCCCAAACCATTCCATGAGTCTTGCCCCTCTTCTCTCTCATTTATAAAACCCACCTGCATTTAGTCTTGACCCAAGGTAGGAACAGATAATATTTGGCATTTGAAGCCCAGTGGGAGCCCTGGAGAGGTGTCTGCTGTGACCCAAAGGGCAGCAAACCCAACCCCAAATTAAATGCAGGGCTGAAGGAGCCACAGCTGAGCCCCTGAACCAGCTCTCTGACCTGATCCAAACCCCCCCACCTTTCCCTCCCCCTGTCCCTGCACCTTCTCATCTGGCAAACCACAAGGCCTCTCCTTCTCCCAGTTTTTCTTCCGGCCTCCTGCAATATTGGAATCACAGAATCATGGAATTGTTAAGGCTGGAAAAGCCCTGTAAGATGATGAAGTCCAACCATCAAACCACCACCATATTCAGCACTAACCCACATCCTCAAGTGCCACATCCACATGGTTTTTTTTGAGCACTTCCAAGGATGGTGACTCCACCACTGCCCTTTGTTCCAAAGCTTTACAACCCTTTCCAGGAAGAAATTCCCCCTAAACCTCCCCTGGCACAACTTGAGGCTGTTAATGCTACAACAAGAGGTTTTTCCCTGCTGCTGCTGCTTTTCCTTCCCTGAGCTCTCCCTGCACCTCCAGGAGCTGCTGCTCCTTCTCCCAGCTGGGCACTGACACTTCTGGCTCCTCCTTTTTCATGGAATTGTTTGGGACAGGATGTGGTCGTGTCGTGGCCACTCTGAGGCTCTGCAGGGAAGGGATAGGTGGTTGATATCCCTATAAAAAAAACCAGGGAAAGAGGCAAGCAGGGAAGCAGGAAGGAAAGGAAGCTAAAAATGTCCAATTACTTCAGTTGTTTCTATTGTGATGCCTGGGTGACTCTGAGCTTAAGTTTAAACCCCTCTTAAGACAGTCCATGTGCCAGTGACTCCGCCCTCCTGGTGTTCCAAAACCATGGAAAGAACTGGAACACCAACCTCTCACACTGGCTCGGGGATGAGGGGAAAAGCAGCTCTATTTTTGGGAGCATCCCCTGTAATTAGCTGTGCTTTGTCTCCCCTCCCCTGGGCCCACACACCACAGCAAACACCTGGCTCTGGCTCAGAGCAGAGGTGGAGCAAAAAAGGGAGACAAGGAAAGGAAAAGAAAACATCCCCAGGAAACCAGTGGATCCCAAAGGCTCCTGTGAGTTTTCTGCAATAGATTTGCAGCTGGAAGAGCTGCTGAACTGGACCTGACACCCCCCTCCAGTGTCACAGTTAACTCGTGAGCTGAGCAGGGGTCAAATGCTCCCTGATTTGGGCACAGAGATGAGAGAAACACATCCAGGGACACCTCCCGCCAGCCCAGGTTGCTCCAAGCCCTGCCCAACCTGGCCTTGGACACTCCCAGAGATCCAGGAGCATCCACAGCTTCTCTGGGCACCCCGTGCCAGGCTCTGCCCACCCTCCAGGAGCCCTTCCCACGCTCCTGGGACATCCTTTCCCCGCTCTGACCCAGGGGCAGCAGCCTGGGCAGGGAATTGCAAACAGGAAGCTCCATCCAGCCCCGCTTCTCCCACCTCTGGAGATGCAGTTTGACCCCCCTGGAGCAGCTGGAAAGCAGCAGGATGTCAGCAAACCGTGGGGGTTTTTTTTGGCAGCTTCAGCCAAGCCCGAGATCCTCGTTTGCCTCCCGTCCCACCGGGGAGTTTTCCTTGCAGGCCAACGATCCCCTCCCAGGGAGATAAATCACCTGCTGCCTGAGCCATCCTGTTTATTCCCGGGGGCTGGAATTGGCCACGAGCAATGCAAAGTTTATGAGCAATCTCCACCCCCCCCCCCCCACC
>VXBX01008508.1:38782-58091 GCA_013400415.1 Scytalopus superciliaris
GGGGCAGGGGAGCAATCCCGGCTCTTTGGGAGGTTTGTGCCTCTCGTTAGGGCGTTTTTCTTGCGTTGCTGGAGTCAAATCATCCCTTTGGGATATCGGGCAAGGCGTCTCCTCCCCTCCCCTCCCCGATCCCTCAGGGAGCTCTGGAGCCCAGAGCAGCATCCCCGGTGGGATCAGTGCAGAGGGATCCCTGGCAGCACCACAGACCCCCGGAATCCCCGGGTTTGAGTCCTCGGAATTGGAGCACTTCCCATTCTCCACCCAAAGAAGCCGCTGAGATGCTCCAGCCGGCCCTTCCCGGCGGATCCTCATCCCGGTTCCTTCCCAGGGGAAACTGAGGCAGGGCCTGGCATTGCAGGGCCTGGCATTGCAGGGCCTGGCATTGCTGCTGGTGGGGCTGAGCAGGGAGGGCAGGCAGGGCCTCCTGGGGCTGAGCTGCAGCCACAGCCCAGCTCCCCGCCCCAGGCCCTTTCCCTCTTCAAAGTGCTCCGCAAACAACCGAGGGCTTTGAACTCCTCCTCATCCTGGTTAGTTGGGAAGTGGAGGCAGGGAAGGAAACACCTTCCCAAACTTCGCCCCCAGCCAGCCAATGCTTTTGGGGAATGGTGTTTGATTAGGCCTGGGGAGCAGGAATTTTGGGCTGAGGTTTAGGGAAAAAAATCCTCTCCTCTCAGGTTGGGAGGCTGAGGAGAAGGGGAAGGATTAGATCCAGGGCTTTTGTTCCTGCTCCATCCCAGCCCCTCTCCACCAAACCAGTATTTCCCTTGGCCTCCATCCCTGGAATTTCTCCCCAGCAGGTGTAGGAGAGAGGAAAACAGAGGCCAGGGGATCCTTTGGAGCTGTTGTGGACTCAGAGCGGTGACAAAGGCACTTGGAAACTGGACAGAGAGGATGGAGCACTGGGAATGTCTCCTCTCCAAGGATGCTCTCAGGGGCTGGAGGGAAAGGATGGATCACTGGGAATGGCTGAGTGGGATCCAAGGATCCTCAGGGATAACCAGGATTCCTCTGCAACAAGACAGGACTAAAAAAGCCTGGTTTTTCCATGGAGAAAAGCACCTCAAAACACCCAGGGAAAGGACAACCCCAAAGCTGGAGCAAATTCCTGCTCAACCTGCCGTGCCTTTCCATCCAAGCCTTTCCATCCAAGCCTTTCCAGGAGCTTCCCAGCTCTTCCAAATGACCTTTCCAGCTTCCTGCCAGAGTTGAGAGGGAAAAGGCTGCAGTTTGCTGGGAAAAGCTGATCCAGTGGCATTTCCTGCTCGGACTGGAAGGTGGCCACGAGTGA
This sequence comes from Scytalopus superciliaris, assembly GCA_013400415.1. Classification (NCBI taxonomy): domain Eukaryota; kingdom Metazoa; phylum Chordata; class Aves; order Passeriformes; family Rhinocryptidae; genus Scytalopus; species Scytalopus superciliaris. The sequence goes on from VXBX01008508.1 coordinate 40,071, forward strand.
GGCTTCGTGGGAGACTCCCAGCCCAAGAGAACATGGGAATCACAGGGCTCAACCTGGAATTCCTGGAGTTTCTTCCCTCTCCAGAGGAAAGCCACACACAGCTGTGTGTCTGAAGCACCAGGATTGAGGGAAAAGAGCAAGGAAAAGGGAATTTCCTTCCTTGATTTCACAGGACTCGCTGCTGGTTGATGAGTCTGTTGATATTCCGTGCTGCCTCCACCAATCCAGTGGCAACATTCCCGGGATTCTGGGGGCTTTATCCAGGTCTCTGTCCATGGGCAAAATGAAAATACTGAAAGTTTGCTCACAAATCCTCTGCAAAATTCCCATCACCTTCACAAACTCTTCCTGCAGAGTCAGTGCCAAAGTCTGGGGGACTCCAAAGGGAGCAGGAATGCCGGGAAAGGGGCAGGATGGATGTCAGAGGGGAGGGAATGGGGCTGAAGGGCTGGGAATGTTCAGTGTGGAGAGGAGAAGGATCTCCAGGGGAACCTGAGAGCCCCTGGCAGGGCCTGAAGGGGCTCCAGGAGAGCTGGGGAGGGACTGGGGACAAGGGATGGAGAGACAGCACACAGGGAATGGCTTCCCACTGCCAGAGGGCAGGGATAGGTGGGATATTGGGAAGAAATTCCTCCCTGGGAGGGGCTGGAATGGATTTCCCATCCCTGGGAGTGTCCCAGGCCAGGTTGGACAGGGCTTGGAGCAGCCTGGGCTGGGGGGAGGTGTCCCTGCCCATGGCAGGGGGTGGGAATGGGTGGGCTTTGAGGTCCTTCCAAGCCAAACCATTCCATGATTCCCAAATCCCTTGGGAAACCTGAATAACAGCTGGATCTCCTCAGAGAGAAACCACAGCAAACAAGGCAAATCCAACTTGGGAGCAACTCCTGATAAAACTCTCAGATCATTCCTCTTTGCAACCCAAACTGGGGTTATTTCACAAGCCACATTCCCACTTCCAGTGCCATATTCCAAAGTGATCCATGGATTTTGGGGGGTTTGCCCCATCCTCTCAGCAGATGAAAAGGGACACACCTGGCCAGGCTGCTGAAGGGGATCAATATCCTGATAAAGGCTTTGGGTCACTGCAATAATAATTAGAATTAACATGAGAGGGTTTGGGAGAAAAGGGGGAGCTCGTAGCAAAATGTTTGGGATTCCTGGTGTTTTTGTTCATTCCATGGGCTGGGAGAGGGAGTTTTTGGGTTAGAAAATTGCAGCTGGCTCTTTAAAAGACCCTTTTCTCCACCTGACCCAGCTCCCTGCACATCTTGTGTCCAGATCACCGAGATGCCAACAAGACAAGACTCCAAGAATTCCAAGTGTTTCATCCCTGTGCTCCTAAAAAATTACTAGAGCTGGGCTAATATTGGCTTTTTGGGGAATGATTTTTCCTTGTTAGGTTCTATTTAATTACATTAGACTGGGTCCTGCTGGGACAGGGGTGGAGGGAGAGCTGGGGGTGGGAAAGGGGAAACACTCGGTGCCTCTTTTCTCTCCTCCCGGATTTTGGATGCCGAGCCTATTCCCTGGTTTCCCATTACTCCAAAGGCAAAGGCAGCAATTCCATGGCCGCGGTGTGGCCGTGGCAGGGCTTTGGAACTGGATCTCCCGCAGCATTCCAGCCTCTCCTGCCGCAGGGAAAGGGTTTTCCCCACCCCAACAGGGGTGTTTGCACCTCTCAGGTCCGGGGTGGGACCCCCCTCATCACCGCAAGATGTCTCTGTTCAGCTGCACCAGCGTTTTTCCCACAGGGAAAAGGAGGATTCCAGAGGGATGGGTGGGGGGAATGTCAGCCAGGGGAGGGACATCGTGTTTGGCTCGCAGGGGATTAAGGCAGACAATCTCAGAGGGCTCTTCCTTGACCTCTGCCCTCCTCGGTGGGACCCCCTTGGCACCAGAATGTCCCAGAGCTTGGGATTCCCTCCAGGAAGACTTTCCTGGAGCCTTCAAGGATGTGGGTTTGGTGGGGATTGCACCGTTTGGGGCACCTTTGCATCTCCTCACACTCCTGGGAGACTTCAGGAGATCCTGCCTGGACTGAAATCATTCCTTAGGGAGCAATGACTTGTTACTTATCCCGGGGGATCATCCAGGTCCCCAATCCGTGTCCTTTCCTCCAGAATAGAGTGGGGCAATATGTACAAGAGGTTTGGGAAGCCCGACAACTCCAGCTGTGTGGTCCCAGCGGGAAGACCCAGGGCAGGGGCCAGCAAAGGCTGCCATGGACACAACCCTGTCCCGTGAGCATTGCAAGGGGGGGAAATGCCATGAGAATGGAAGGGTTTGGTCACCGAGGAGCTTCCAGGAGAGGCTCCAGCTGGCCTTGCTTCCCATCCCTAAGGAAGCACCCGCTGTGTTTGGGAGCACTGGAGGGCCCCGAGGGACTGGTTGGGGTGGGAGGATGGGGGACGCCATAGGGGTGGGTGGTCCCAGGGGGTTGGAATTCCCTCTTGGACCCCCCCAATGAGATCCCTGGGAAACGTTGTGTCATTTGGCAGAAGGCAAGTGCTGGATCCTGCAGGTGCCACCTCCGTGGGGAGTGGGAGCCCCAGGGAACTCCCATCCCGAGGTTTCCTGTGGATCATCCCTCTGTTTATTCCTGAGAGGAGCAGGGAGGCCCCGAAACCCCCCTGAGGGTGGGCAGGGCAGCCCCCAGCCCGTGCCAGCCTGTGGTGCCCGGGTGGACAGGAGGGGGTGCTGTGGCCCTTTGTGCCACCCAGGATTGGCCCCGGGGCTCCCACGGGGTTGGCTCTCCAGCTGTAGCAGCAATTCCCCCGTGGAAGTTGCTCCAGATCCCAAACGGGTCAGGAATCCCCAGGAAGTTCATTGTTCTGGAGTCCAGTGGCCTCCACCCCCCACCCTTCTGCCTCCTCAGACAACCTTTGAGCCAAAACCTTGAGAAAACACATCTCCTCCTCTTGCCTTCCATGATCCAGAGCTGTGTCCCTGCTGGGAATGAGCAAAGGGGAAATAAGGAGAATTGCTTTGACTTTGCGGGGACCAAATGCATCCTAATGAGGTTTGTTAATTATTCGAGACGTGAATGCCAAAGACTTTGGGTGGAGTGCAGCTGAGGTGACCAGCAGGTCCCTCACACATCCCTGACACAGCCTCCCTCATCCACGGGCTGCAGAGTGACCTGGGAAAGCCAAACCCCCACGGGGAGAGGTGACACACTCAGGGACAGCACAGGTGGCAGTGACAGAGCCAAAGCCACACCAAGTGCTGGGCTGTAACCACAGGGGAACAGTGACCAGAGCTGGGCCCTGCTCGGGGCCTCCTTGTCCCAGTCTGAGCCTCCTTGTCCCAGTCCATGCTTCCTTTTCCCAGTCTGAGCCTCCTTGTCCCAGTCTGAGCCTCCTTTTCCCAGTCCATGCTTCCTTTTCCCGGTCTGAGCCTCCTTTTCCCAGTCTGAGCCTTCTTTTCCCAACCTGTGCTTCCTTGTCCCAGTCTGAGCTTCCTTCTTCCAAACTGAGCCTCCTTTTCCCAACCTGAGCTTCCTTTTCCCAGTCTGAACTTCCTTTTCCCAGTCTGAGCCTCCTTTTCCCAACCTGAGCTTCCTTTCCCAACCTGAGCCTCCTTTTCCCAACCTGAGCTTCCTTTTCCCAGTCTGAACTTCCTTTTCCCAGTCTGAGCCTCCTTCTCCCAACCTGGAAGTCCTCCTGGCCTCCACACCTGGAGGAAGGCGAGCTGGATGAGAACCACAGACCCAACAGGGGTTGTTGTTCCCCAGAGCGTGGCCGGTCCCCGATCCGGCCGTGCCAGTTTCCCACTGCCAGAGACGGTGCCAACCTCCACGGAGTGCCAGCTGCTGGCACGGCTGGGGGCACGTTGGAGGGAGCCCCTTTGGGAAATGAACCTCCCAGACTGGGAGACGAGATAAGGGCACCCAGGCAGAGGGTGCAGATGAGTGTGGAGCAATGTTGGCATTCCTCGGTGCCGGGGAGGACCTTGATAGGTGGCCTGGCTGGTGAGAGGTGCTGAGAACTCCCAGGAAACAATTCCACGGGGAGAGGAGCCGGGGGAGCTGCTCTGCTTGAGCCCCTGATTAGCTCACACAACACTAATTGTGCTGTTGGCACGTGCTGTTCTGGACTTGCCTTCCCAACAACGGGGGGAACCGACAGGAAAAGCTCCGGGATGCCCAAGGCAGTCTGGCCTCGGCTCCTGATTCCCGATAAGGAGAAGCCCTGGTGGTTTATACTCCCTCCACTTCCTTCCTCGTGGGCATGAAGACATCCCAAAGGAGCCCTCTGCTTCCCAGGCCATTCCTGGGTGATCTCATCCCGCTCTGCCCCTGCCCGTGCCCGCACCAGCAAACCCTGAGCTTCGCATGTGATCCCAGTTCCATGAGCTGGGCTGGGATGGTGCCCTTGGCATGGCAGGGAGTGGCACCTGGATGGTCCTTCAGGTCCCTTCCCACCGCGATTCTGGGGGCAGGGAAACTGAGGCACGACGGGTTTAGTGCCAGGCTCTTTACCCAAAGATGCAGAGCGGGCTGAGCTCCTGGAAAGGCTCTCTCGGTGATTTTGGCAGGACAAAGAGCAATCCTGCCGCTCCCCCCGGCGCAGGGACAAAGGAGCTCCTTTGAGCTCCACTCAACGCGAGGAAGTCACGACAGATTTGGCCATTGGGGAATTTAGCTCAAGGCAACAGACCGCGGGCTGGAGGTGGAACCCCTCGGTGACCTTGGGCGCTTCCCCGAGTCCTTCTGGCCTCCTGCTCCAAGTGGGGGCGATGGGGATGATAATATTGCCTTTGTGTGCGAGGCTGGCAGGGCTGGGCTCCCCGAGCGTGTCTGTGCACAGCGGGGCTGGAGCCGGGCGAGGCCCCCGGGGCGCTCTCCTCATATAAATAATAATGAAACGTGGCGAGAGATAAAGTTTAACCCAGAGCACCGGGAGGAAAACAATGCGCGGGGCTCGTTAGGAGGCACTGGGGAAGATGAGGTGGAGGGCGATCTTCCTCCTTTCTGACTCGTCCTAAAAATCCGGTGGGGTTCTTTGGCTCCGCAGAGCGCTTTGGGTCCTTTTCACACCAAAGGCCGGGTGTTTTCCCTGTTCTTGTCTTCCCATCCTCGGTGACTCTCTGACGGCGGTTCCCTGTTTGTTCTGTGGGGGGCTGGGGAGAATCTCCCCGAGAGGAGACAGCGTGATCAAAACCCGTTATCAAACTTCCCCCCAAACTCTGTGCCGTGCTTCCTTACGGATTTAGATCCGCCAAACTCGGCTTGGAATTTGGCCTGTAACTGCATCCAGAGCCAGGGCAGAGCCTCCAGTGCAGGCACAGTGAGTTGATGCTCCAAGAAGAACGAATTCCATGGAAGAGTGACCTCAGCATCCCGAGCTAGTGGGATCTCAGCATTCCAGAGGCAATCCAAGCCACGTGGTGGGATCCTTGGTGAGCTGGGCACAATCTGCTCCTTCCCTGAACCCGTGGGGTCTTTTCTCCAAGCCACCAACTTTGCTGTGCTTTGTGTATAGATAAAATCATGGAATTGAGGAATGGCTTGGGTTGGAAAGGACCTTAAAAACCACCCAGATCCGTGGGTAGGGACAACTTCCACTAGCCCAGGTTGCTCCCTTTGTCCAAGATGTCGGGATAGACATGGAAGGGGAGTGTGCTGAGGTCACCTGGATGTGGGGAAAGCTCCAGGCACTGCCAGGATGGTCCCTGTTGGTCACCCATGGTGGGCTCTCCCTTGGAGCACAGCCCTGTTCCACTGGGAGATGCTGTTGGAAACACCAGGATCTCTGGAACAGGCAGAGATGTTTTTCCAAGACCTGAACAAAGCCCTTTTTGGTGAAAGCAACTGCCCCAGGAATGATATTTCAGGGCATGGTGATCAAAAGAGAGCCCAAAACTCCTCACGGATTTGGATTGGATTCGGCAGTTTAGTTTGGAGAAGGCAGCAGGGAAAACCTGGAGGAAGTTCAAATGGTTGCTTTGTTTCAAAAAGATCAGAAATGAAATTAAATTTTGGGGGGGTTCAAAGCAGTGTTTTGGTTTCAAATTAAGCTGGGTTGGGTTTTTTTCAAGGTGAAAAAGACAGTAAAGTTACTTTGGGTGAAGGTTCTGCTCCAGCACGGTGTATTTTCCCTTTTTGTTCAGCCAGCAAAGGGATGAATCCCCACCTGGACTGATGGGTGGAAATGTGGAGGAGGCTCCTGGAAATCTTGTATTCCAAGAAAACGGGAGAGTATCCCAGGGCTCGAGAGAGGCTGCCCAGAGAAGCTGTGGCTGCCCCATCCCTGGAAGGGTCCAAGGCCAGGTTGGAGCGACCTGGGCTAGTGGGATATGTTGGGGTGACACTGGATGGGCTTTAAGGTCCTTCCAACCCAACCCATTCCACGATGTGTCTGTGGAACTGGAATCCCCATGGCACATCCTGCTTGGATATGGAGCAAAGGCAAGACTGTCTCTATCTGGGCAGGGGGCAGGAACGAGGCAAGATGCTTTTGGAGGGTCTGACCCAGCTGGCAAAGCCAATGGGAGTGTCTGGCAGAGCTCAGGAAACAACCAGAGCTGCACCAAAGCACCACAAGCAGCTCCCCCTTCAAAGAGAAACCCCCTGGCCAGGCCCCAACAACAGGCCGGGCGGGAGCGGGACAGGGAACGGGATCCCTCCGGACACGGAGCCTGGGCTGGAAGGGATCAGTTGATTGCCTTCAGTTATTTTTCTTTCTTATGATTATTATTATTATTACTAAATGCTTTGGAGTTTGCTGGTGGAGAAAGGGGAGCCTTCCCCCTGCGTGCCAGGCGCGGGGCTGCGGTGAGGAGGTGCCGCCTGTCGGGATGCTCCCGTGGGATGACTCCCTGCTGGGGCAATTATGTGGGGCTGGATGGAGGGTGCCAGGCTGGGGTGTGCCGGGAATCTGTGGTTTTGGGGAGGGTGAGGCTCATCCCGCTGCAGGGAAGGAGCTAAATCCTGCTTCGGAGGCTCCAGGAGGGATTGTTTGTGCTCCCCGGTTCGCTGACATGGCCAAAGGGAGCCGGGAATGGTTTGGGTGGGAATGGAGCTTAAAGCCCCCCATGGGCAGAGACACCTTCCACTACCCCCATCCTTGGACACTTCCAGGGATGGGGCAGCTGGAATACCCTGTGGCAACTCAGCTTTTGGGCTCGCTGCTGGCACCAAACCCATTTCTCCACAATTTCATGCCCAAATGACCCCTTTCCCAAGGCTCCAAGCCCGCCGGGAGCAAAACCACTTCGATCCCGACTCCAGAGGAGCAGGGTCAGCAGGTGCCACGGTGGAATAAATCCCCCCAGGCTCAGACACACAGCATCACTCATCCTGCTCCCTCCCAGCTCCCAGTGGATGATCCCACTGCCAGGGCACGGCTCAGGTGCAGAGGTGACATCGGAGGTGCCGCCGCTCCCCCCGCCCCGTCCCTCTTTCCCAAGCGCGCAGCACAAACACCATCGGGGCGGCAGCCCCGACCTGTTCTTCCAACCCACACCGCTCTGGCACCTTGGGGATTTTAGGAGCGGTCTGGCCCGGGGCCTTCCCACTTCACAGGGCACCTCGTGCCCTGGAATGCAGCTGATCTGGCTCCCTGCTCCCCGCCGGAGCCAGCCCGGAGCCCAGCGCTCCCTCTCCCCGCTCAGCCCGCCCAGGGAGCGCTGCAGGACGGACCCCAAGCCCCGACCCACGGGCTGAGGACAGACTGGTCACCCTTTCCAGGTTATTCCCAGGGAGAGGAGGCTCAGAGGTGGAGTTTTCCAGGACTCCTGGCAAGCCCCAGTGCCGCCAGAGCCGTGCAGAACCCGTGCCTTCCGTGGCACGCTGCCCCTGCACTGGGTTTGGGGCACGGGAGCGCACGGGCAGGCTTGGGATGGCACCTGGGTCAGGTTATCAACCCCAGGGATTGATTCGCTGCTCCCAGCAAAGGGCCCGAGAGAAATTCCCTGCTGGTGATGCAAGGCCAGGCCATGGAAACTTGCAAGAGTCTTGGAATGAGGAGCAGCACGTCAGGTCCCCCAGGCCAGGGTGGACACCAGGAGGTGGCACAGCTCTGGAGCTGCTGGACTGGCTCCGAGCGGGGTGAGGGTGGGATCCATGGAGCAACGAGGGGTTGCTGAGGCTGGGAGGGGACAGGGAATCACTGTGGCCATGTCAGCAAGTGGTTTGGGTGACTTTAAAGGGCTGGAGGGCTCCTGGGGTTTGGGCAGAGTGAGGAACAGCAACACCCCCCAGCCCTGCACGTGATTCCGGAGGGAGATGGGGACAGAAAGCAGCGTGTGCTTCCCATCCCCATCATCCTCCTGCTGCCAGGAGCTGGGAGGAGATCCCAGCTCTCCTAATTCCTCACCCATGGCTGTGTCAGCCTGGCTGGGGGATGGGAGGAGGAGAGGTAAGGCAAGAGCAGAGCAGATGCTGCTCCACAAATGGAGCTGACAGGGGCAGGTCCGTGCTGGCCGAGGGCAGTGGAGCAGATGATGTTGTGCTGGGAGGACTGGGAAGGCCTGGAGGGAATGTGAGCTCAAGGGGAAAACCAGCCCTGCATGATCTAGGCAGGGGTCCTGGAGGTTTGGAGGAGCCCTGGGAAGGGCTGGGTTAGACCTTGGGTGTCACCTGAGCTGGTGGCATTTTGCTTTGTCCCCAGCTTGTGGTGGGGAGCAGGGACATGTGTGTCCTGACCCAGCTGTGTGTCCTGACCAGCTGTGTGTCCTGACCCAGCTGTGTGTCCTGACCCAGCTGTGTCTCTCCTGACACCCCTGTGTGGGTGTCTCTCTCGGGGTCAGTGCCACACCCCAGTGCTATGCTGCCTTCCCAGCCTGGAGGAGGGGGGTCCAGGGCCCTTGTGCTCCCAAAGGGGTGTGAGGAGACACTTCCCTGGTGCCCAAACCCTGGGGGGGAGCTGCTGGGTCCTGTGGGCTCAGAGTCAGCCAAGGGGTCACAAGACCAGCAATCACACCAGTTTTCCTCTCTCCTCTCACCCCCTCGTAACCACTTTGCCACAATATCAACAGCAGGAACCAGCAACCAGCCCCACATGGGGGCTGATAAAGATCTCCTGCTCTGATTCCTCAGCAGCCCACAAATGCAGCCTCACTAAGCCCCTGAGCAGCAGACACCCTGGGCTACCCCTTCTGCCTCTCCTCCATCCTCCTTGTCCTCACTCTGGGGCTGATCCAGCCAGAGGTGTCCCTGTTTTGGGGGCTGTAACCAATTTCCCAGACACTGGAGGTCCAGGGTGGCTGTGGGACTCCTGGTGCTGGGATCTGTGGGGAAAGGGCAGGGAGGAAAAACCTCCTGGTGCTGGGATCTGTGGGGAAAGGGCAGGGAGGAAAAACCTCCTGGTGCTGGGATCTGTGGGGAAAGGGCATGGAGGGAAAACCTCCTGGTGCTGGGATCTGTGGGGGAAAGGCCGTGGAGGAAAAACCTCCCTGCTCCATCATGGGATGGACAGGGTTGAGGGGAGGTTTGGGAGGAGAGGGATGAGTGCCTGAAGTTATTTGTCACAGAATCACACACTGCTTTGGGCTGGAAGGGACATTAAAACCCATCCAGTGTGCCCAGCCATGGGCAGGGATAATTTCCACGATCCCAGGTTGCTCCAAGCCCCATCCAACCTGGCCTGGGACAATTCCAGGGATGGGGACTCCACAAGCCTGGGGTAGGGGGGGAGCACAGCAGGAATCCTGTGTGTGTGCAGAGAAATCCACAATCTATGTGGGCTCCAGAGCCCCTTCGAGGAGCACTGATGGAATCACAGATAATTAACCCTGGATCATCAAGCCCAGCGGGATACGGGGAGGCAAAGTTTGCTGGGAAAACCCTCTGGAGCTGGAGAACATCTGGGAGGCTCCAACCTCGCCAGGGCTCCTGCTCAGGACCAAAAACTGTGCGGCTCAGGGCCCCTGCTGCCTTTCCCTGCCCGGGTTCCTCCCGTGCAGCCTGAAAGGGAAAGGTAATGGGAGGGCAATTAATGGCATTACCACCTCAATGCAGAGCTGTTATTTACGTGCGGGGTTAAGTACACACCGGCACCAAATCGCTGCGAACCTCGTGTGCATAGAAAGCGCCCTGGCACTAAGCCCGGCTGAGGGCAAGGAGGGACTCAGCCCCAGGCTCGGCTTTGCGAGCCCTGAGCTCGCTGGTGGCACTGCACCCCGGGCAGTCCCTCACCTTCCTCACGGGGATCAGGAGCTGATTCCTCACGGATCAGGAAACCGTGGGAAAGCTTCACATTAGCAACGGAGTTGGTGCTCTGCTCGTGGGGGATAAAATGCTGGGGGTTTTGGAAAAATAGGAGAAGCCTGTTCTGCCCTTGGAAGTGTCCAGAGCTGCCTGGCTGGTGCCTTTGGAGCAGCGTGGGTTTCCAGGAGAGCTCCACATCCATCATTTTCAAAGAGCTCCTTCCTCAAGCAGCTCCCGAGCCAGCTGAGCCTCCCAGTGCCAGGCTCTGGGGCCCTGGGATGAGTTTGGATTCCAGGATTCCAGGGGGCTGGGCTGGGTTATCCCTGTAGGTGGCATCCCATAGCTGGCCCTGCAGGGACCCTCCAGGCTCCCGACAGGAGCCCAGGGGTAAAACCCACCCGGAGGATCTGCCACCATGGGCTTCCCACCACACTCATCCCAACATCCCGAGGGTGCCTGAATCCTCCTTGGCTCCTGAATCCTTGCAGGTGACAGTTACCTGGCTGCTGCACGGCATTCCACGCCTGGAATTGCAGCGTGGCTTTACCCGGGAGAGGGTGTTAAATCAGGGCTTGGTCCCAGCCCAGATCAAAACTCCTGATTGGTTTTACTGGTGGCCTTAAGTCGTATCTCTGCTTCCTATAGCAGGGTTTGCCTACCTGGGGACGTTCAGGAGAGTTAATCTGCGTTCACTTTGAAAGTGGATAAATTAAACCACATTAAACACGCTTATTGAGAATTAAACTGGCTTTAATGTGGTTTGGTTTCATTTACTCTGAGAGTGTGTTGAGCCAGATTTAAATTAAACCCGTTTTCATCCTCAAATCTGAATCATGAGTTTAACGGGCTTTAACTGATCGACTTTCAATTCATACTTTTAATTAATTCGAATTAATTTGATGGAGTGGCTCCATGTGGACAGGCCTGGTGGGGAGACAAAACCACGGGAACACCTCTGGGATCTGCGGGATCACCTTCTCTCTCTGTGGGAATGGCAGTGTTTATTCACTGCTGGGGCTGCAGCAGGATGGGGATGGACCTTTGAAGGCTTTGGCTCGGGAGCAGGAGCCAGGCAGGCCGTGTTTGAGCCCTCTGGAGTGCTGGGCCAGCTCTGCTGAAGCAAAAACCCCGTGGAGCCTCTCCAGGCCGTCGGTTTTTCGGGATTTGGATCTCCCCCAGAACGCAGGAGGTATTTAAGGAAACGGCGTCCTCTGCTCCTCGTGTGGGCAGGAGAAACCCTGGCAGCAGCTTCTCAGAGCCTGCTTTGCCCATTTTGAGGGCTTGGTTGGGTTTCTTTTCCCTTTTTGTCCCTCTGTCCAGAGGGTTCATCCCATTTCGGGTGGCTGGGTGCCTGTTGCAGTCCTTCCCTCTGCCGGGCGGGACGGAGCGGGGGCTGCAGCCACCTCAGCCACCACCACGTGTCACCTCTGCCCAGGCTGCCACATCCCAGCGTGTGGCATCCCTGGGGAGCCTCCCACATCCCAGTAAACACAGATTGCAACATGCCCCAGGTGCCTCCCAAATCCAGGTCACGGCGTTGTGGGCACGGGCAGGGAGCGCAACGGGGTCGGTGTGGGCACAAATCCTGCCCCTGCACGGCACTGTCAGCTCCCCCAGCTCCCCGGAGGAGATAGTGCTGAGATGGCCACTATAAGCGTTAATCAATGTTTGATTGGTTCTTCGGCGTTATGAAGCTCCAGATAACCATTAGGGCTTGTTATAACCCAATTTATCTGAATGTTGCTTATCACTCGGGACGATTTCTCGGCGCTCCAGGTGGTTTAATATCAACAATTGGAGCAAAGACCAGAAAACGAGGATTATTTTCCATCCAGCTCCCTTTGTCCCACATGGATAGAAACTGTCAAGGCTGGGAAAATCCCTTACCCTTGGGAATAATCACTAGAGGCCTGACAGGGAGAGCAGGGGGGGTTCAGGAGGAGAGAAGGTTCTGGGGAGACCTTTGAGCCTCTTCCAGTGCCTGAAGGGGCTCCAGGAGAGCTGGAGAGGGACTTGGGACAAGAGATGGAGGGACAGGACAGGGGGGAATGATTTTCAGTTAAAGGAGGGGAGATTCGGACTAGATATAAGGAAGAAATGCTGCCCTGGGAGGGTGGTGAGGGACTGGGACAGGGTGCTCAGAGAAGCTGTGGCTGCCCCATCCCTGGGAGTGTCCAAGGCCAGGTTGGATGGGGCTTGGAGCAACCTGGGCTGGTGGAAGGTGGGCTGGGTGGGCTTTAAGGTCCCTTCCAGCCCAAACCAGCGTGTGATTCTTTGTCTCTTAAGCCCCAGTGACAGATTTTGTGAGCGGACACAGGTCAGACCTGTGTGATTCCCGAGGTATCCCCGAGACAGATCCCCCCCGGAGCAGCTCTGAGTGCCCAGAGGAGGCAGAGCTGTTCTTTTCAGACTCCAAACCCAGAGAAAACCCAAAATTTGCATAAGGCCGAGGAGTGGCCACGTGGAGGAAACCAGCTCCTCTGTTGCTCACTCCCGTTCCCTGCTTGGCAAATTTGCCCTCCTGTATTTTTATAACCATGTCCCCCCCCGACGCGCCGTGAGGAGCGCGGCATCCTTGTTTGTTTTCCAGTCACCACAGGATCGTTGGGCAAGGACGGTCCCGGAGGCAGAGTGTCACCCAGGGAGTGTTCCCCACGCTCCCAGCGTGGCAGGGACACAGGGACACACAGCCAGGTGGGCAGGGGAGGGATGTGCCCCACCCTCGGTGGGCATTCCCGGTGCCAAACCTCCCCCGGCTTGCTTGGGGTTCAAAAGAGCCGCCTTTGCTCCTGCCCGGAGATCCCAACTGTGCCTGGAGCGGGGCCAGGGAGGAGGGAAGGAGATGGGAGGCGTGTGGAGCACAGGGAAGGGCTGGCATGTTCCCTGAAAGTGCCAAAAGGAATTGCGTGCTCCTCTTCCCCCTGGAATTCTGCTCCAGGAGCCGGGGGAGGGGGGGGGACCATCGGGCTGCCCCTCCCCTCCAGAGCCCAGGGCTGGGGTTGGGTTTGCGCTCTGCATTTACCTGCAGGCGGTTTGGGGGCAGAACGTGCTGCCCTGAGTGTTCTCCACGTTCAAAATGATCCTCCAAAAAGGCAGTGCTGGGTACCCAAAGCCCCACAGGGAGCTCCCCACGCCCCCTCAAAGCAGCACCTGCTCCACCTGGGCCCCTGCTCTGCTGCCGCTCTTCGCCCTCTGCTTGGAGGTGTTTGCTTACAATATGACTCACAATTATCTTTATTTATGGTGTCTCAGTCCTTTCCATCTGGGGCCTTTCCTTTTGTCAATCTCCATGTTCTCCCTCTGTCTCATTTGGATGACAAGCCCTTCCAGGCAGGAACAGTATCTCCCTTAATCTCTCTAAAACACCAGCCACCGGTTACGGTGCTAGATAAATATTTAATGATAATAATTGAACTCGACACTAACAATACTCAGCCACACTTACGTTTTCTAAGCCCTTTCAGACACGGGCTAATTAATTAATGGCAAATTTACAAACAGGATAATTAAAGGATGCCCCGGCTGAGCGAGGAAATGTGCTGAAAGCAGAGCAGGGCTTTGGGAGGGCTCTCCATAAATCAGGGTGGGGAAGGTTCCAGCACCCTCATCCCAGAGCCGTGCTCAGCCCCTGGAGAGGGACATTCCCAACCGTTTGCTTCCCAAAACTGGATCCAGTTTGTGCTCCTGCCCCTCTCCCCACCTCCCTCCTGGAATTGCATCATTTCTCCTCCCTCCCCTCGGGGAGTGTCGATTAAAATAGTTGGGTTTGATTCTCTTTTACTTCTTTGAAAGGCAAGCCGGGCTTTTTATTCGATGTAAAAGTCGCCAGATCTGGGCAGGGAGAAACTCCTTCCACCCCCCAGCAGAGCAGCAGAGCAGGGAAGCCCATCCAGGAGCCAGCTGTGACCCCCTTTGTCTCTCCCACGGCTGTCCCATGAGGAGGGGGAGGCTGGAGAAGGATGGGGGAGTTTCCCCCAAACTGGGATTCAACAAGAGCTCCACGTGGATGGTGCGAAGTGGCCAGACCACACCGAGAAACCCTTTTTCCACTGCTTGAATGCATTCATCCCTATTTCCCCCGACTTCGGGATGGGAAAACTTCGACTTTGTGAGCATCCCGTTCCTTTCCCCCCTGACAGAATAAGGAACAGGACGAAATCTGAGGCCCCCCAGAAAGTGCTGCAACATCTCAACCCAACCTCCCAGCCAATAAAAGAAACCCGAGCGCGCTCCGAGATCGCCGTGTTGTTGTTTCTCTGCAGGACTTGGATGTCGATCAGGTATTTATGCAGATGTTCATAATCTGTGTCATTTTCCCTCATTTCAATGCTGCTGTTTGTTCACTTGAAAACATATTTCCGGAAAGGAATGGGGGAAAGTGAGTTGCCCAGGGCCATGCTCAGAGTCGGTGGCGGAGCCAGGAACATATCGCTCACTTCCCTCTCCTGTGTTTTAACCACAAGATAATCTTAATGAATAATAATAATTCATGTAAACACCGGGCCAAACTCATCCCAGGAGCAGCTCCAGCGCTGCAATTGGCCGGGTATCAGAAGGAAAACGAGCCGGTGCGTCGACTCTCCTTCTCCCCGCACGTTCCCTCCTACACGGGAGGAAGGAGGTGGATGTTTGCAGTGGATTTCCTCTTCCCTCCTCCTCCTCCTCCTCCTCCTCCTCGTCCCAGTTCACTGGAATAAGCGAGGCCGGGCTGGGTGGGACTGTGGTGCCAGCCAAGCCACTCCTCCCTGTCAGCTGAGCCCCGTAATTGTTATTTATGAGCCGTGCCGGGGTCACGTTGCTCCCGGTGCCAACACAGATACCCCAAGGGCCGCCCAGGGGAGGGGGAGAGGACGGGCAGGGGGTGACGACAGCCTGGGCTAACGTGGCACCATCTCCCGGGCACCGCTCCAGCTGCGGCCGCGCCGCCGTGGCCGCTCCCCGAGACACCGCTGGGGACCGACATCAAAGCCCTCCCCGAGCCACCACTGTGCTCCTCTGTCCCTCTGGACACTCTGAGGGGTTGGGATGTGGGATTTTTGGGAAGAGGGCTGGGGAGGTCTCGTATGACCGAAAGTGGCTGGCAGGCAGTGCTGGAGTTGCCAGCTCAGCTCCCAGGAAAACTGGTTGTGCCGGAGCCTGGGTGGCTTCTGGGGCTGCCCAGGCACAGCCACGAGAGTTGTCCCCCCACACGCCCTGAGGAGGGGCTGGGTGGGAATTGGGGTCTCTCCTTCATCCCCCCTTTCCTGAGCTTCCCCAAGGGAGAAGGATTGGACAGCAGGAACTTGTGGCTGGCGAGGAGGTTCCCAACCCTCCAAGTGTCCGAGTCAGAACAGGAGGGGGAAAAACCCCAGGATGGCACTCAGGAAAAGGAGTTTACAGCTGTACCTGCATGTGGTGCCCAGAAGGCCCTTCCCATGGTGGGCACCTCATTTCCCTCTCTTACCCCCCAGGTTTGTTCTGATCCTCACAGACCATCTACCTCTTATCTTAACATTTTCCCCTTGGAAATCCAATTTCTGGGTCACTACGGCCAGGAAAGGCCAAACTCCCAATGTGCAGGTCTCCATCTCCTCACTGAAACCTCGGGGGACCCGTGGGGGAGGCAGAAGCCTTTGTAGGAGGTGCAGGGTTGTGTAACCCTCTTGTAAAACATGTTCCCTGACTCCTCCCTTCCCTGTCCACGCTCCGGCACCGCTGCTGCAGCCCCAGTGCTGGAGTCAGGCCCGTGGTCGCTCCAGCTCTGACATTCCTGGGGGTCTGGATGGGAGCAGGGAAAAGCTTTCAGCAGGAATTCCACTGCACCGTGTGGAAACCTCCATGTGGGACCGGGTTGGGGCACCAGCACGTCTGGATGGTGCCCTCAATCCATCTGCTCCTGGAAGAAGATCAGCACAGCCTTGGCCACGGCTGGTTTTCCCCTCCATACCAACCCACCTCGTGCTGGCTGCACTTTTTCTTGGCATGGGAAGCTCCGCACAAGCAGCAGCAGCTTCTGTGGGGCTTCTCTGACCCCCTCAGGACCTGCGAGACAACAAACTCCACGTGCTGCTGGTGGAGGACCTGCCATGGCACGTGGGAAGGAGCAGGAGCAATCCCAGCTCCGTGACACCTTCAAATCCTTTCCCAGGACAGTTCACAGCCCTTGAGATCCCACCTGGCTCTTTTGGCCCTGATCTCATCCCAGCCCGATCTTTCCTTGGCCATTTCCACGGCCAGATGAGCCAAGGCAATGATGGACAGTGAGCAGAGCCTGGGAGAAGAGTGGTGGGTGCCTGGAATGTCTCCCATCCCACAGCAATTCCCTGAGTGTGCCCAGGACTTTCTCCAGGTGCAGGAATTCCTGGCCCCTGTTGCAGGATCGGTCAGGTCACAGGTGCACGGGGCAGCACATCCCAATCCGGGGGCTGCCAAGCTGAGGAGGGTGGAAAAGCAGGATTTGGAGCCAAGGAACCTTCTCAGGCTGTGAGAGAGCCCGAGTGATGCCTCCTCTGCAGGCCTAATGGAAAATCCAGGCCAGTCCAGGGGAGCCTTTCCATGAGCCTTGACATATTTTGGGCCAAGCCTTTGATTCTGGAGCTGGACTCCAACTTTTGCCAGCTTTTTCAGGTGTTTGCAGATGGTGTTTTGTTTCAGCTCCACTTCCAGCCTGATTTCCTTGCATGGGGATTCACTGGAGAGGGACACACACCTGGATTTGCCCCGTGCTGAGCTCAGAACTCCATCAGCTCCGGGAAACACGAGTGGGCTGGTGTGGTCCATCCCACCCTGCATCCCAACCGCTTCCCAGGGCCCAGCCCGCTTCCCAGTGTCCTGCACTGGGCATTTCTCGGTGACACAGGGAACCACAGGCCTGTTGGGACACACATTCAGCACTCCTTGGGCTCCTGAGGATGTGCCTTGGTCCGGCAGGGCTGGGGAGCCCCAGGGCTTGAGGGTTCTGAGGAAGGCTGAGTCACCCCAAGGGCATGTTGTTAATCCTCCCCAGCCAGGGAGAATTTGCCTGGCACTGGATCACAACACGTGAATTTACACCCTCATGTGACACGGTGCCAGTGGTGCTTCCTTCCTAAATCCATGGCCTGCCCCAAAGGAAACTCAGGTCTGTTCTTCAGTTAGGAGCTGGACTCCATGATCCCTGTGGGTCCCTTCCAGCTTGGGATACTCTGTGATTCCATGAAAAGCCAAAAGACCCCGAGAATCCCTCTGTGCTGCTGGGCTGGGCTCTCCCCAGTCAGCAAATCCCACTTCTCGCATTTATCCATCCCAAGGCCCGGATTTAAGATTCTCCCACGTGCTTGTGCCAAAACCCTTTTGGAGCCCTCACAGGGGATGGGGCTCTGAGTGCCACACCTTTGAGCTCCAGCCCCGGCCCCGCTCCTCGTGGTGGAGCTGAGGCTCCATCCTGGCAATGCCGCAATTCCCACAGCGGGCGCCTTCCCGGGCACCGGCAAGGGGGGGCAGGGAGGCAGGAGCTGGGGTAATTACCTGCAGGAACCTTTCAGCCTCTGCCTGGGATGGAGAAACCAGACTGCAGCCAAGCTTTCTGCAAGCTGGGCAAACACCCCGAGCCGAGGAGGCTTTCTTGAAACTCCACTCTTCCAGGCGGTGCCTTTCTTGGCTGTTGCTTTGGCAGCACAAGGCCAGAATGTCTGGAGGCTGTTCCAGGGCAGGACTGCTGCCTCCTCTGTTTTCTTATGAAATACACCCACAAAGCAACCTGCAGAGGCTCCAGCCTGCCAAATCAAAGGCATCGCACTTGTCCCAGGGCTACACACTCAGCAGCATTCCAAGCAAAGCTGCCTTTCTAAAACCTGCGCTGCAGAAATTAAAGGCGCAGGAGGCCTTTCCTTCCCCCCACCCACCCCCAGCCC